>JAZHAC010000010.1:11800000-12187500 GCA_039707435.1 Actias luna
TACTAGTTGCGAAATAAAAAAATATATTTCTATACCTTACGAGTAGCACTTTTTTCTGTCTTACATGATAACTGTGTTTTAAAATTTCATAATAAAGCTTTGATAAATTGTACCATAAGAATTAGAATTTGCATTTATACGATTGGATTGTGCGGGCCTGACATGACATGACAGTAGTAGTTATTGGCGATAGATTGTCGTTGTCTCGATCCTCACTGCTATTTTTGGACTGTACTGTACTTAACAACAGACGAAATGGAGTCACTTTGCCGAAATAACATAAAAAAAAAATTTGGTCCTTCGAGCCGAATTTGTATAGTCATATTTATCTTTTAATTAAAAGGAGGCGAGCTTCACGAGCGTCCCGGTACAGGAGCCGATAAACGGCAGCTTCCACCACAACCAGCTGCCCTCGTACGACGCGGCCATCGCTCAACAGTACGGGACCACTAATTACGTAAGCCATATTCATAGATAGATAGATTCATTTCATAGATTCATAGATAACAGATGACCTGGCCGACCTAATTTTGCCTTTACGAGTAGTCAACCGTATCGATTACAACGACATCTTAACGCGTTATGATCACTTATCGTGTTATGATCCATCCTATATCTCGACTTGGATCGAACTGCACACGGTGTGCAAAATTCGATTAAAATCGGTTTAGTAGTTTAGGAGTCCATCGCGGACAAACAACGTGACACGAAGTTTTATATAAAGTTTTATTTTTGTCAATATCAGGAGTGAGGGAATTTGGTCTGTAAATGAATTTACGTGCTGTAAAAAAAAAAAGTTATTTTTGTCAATGTTAGTGAAAATTTACTGGGCGCCTTGTACCGAAGTTTTGAAGATAACATCCGGACTAAATATTAAGACGTATGTTATGAGAGGTTTTGTTAATACAAAATCGACAATGGTATATATGCCATTTCTGTTCCTCGTGTATACCTGTTTTTTACTTCACTATCACACGTTTGAATAATAAAAGAGTATAGTAAGTTGTAATAATATTAGCTATATATAATTTTCAGGGTTTAAGTTAAATGGATTACTTTTTTAATACATTCAACAACATTCTAGCAAGTTTCTGTACGTACAAGCTATTCCTGAATTTAGATTACGTTTTGGGGACTCGAAATCTTGATTTACTGGTTATAAAGGGATAATGAAAAAAGTTTGCCTGAAAGATGAGAAGTGGCAAATTGTTTGAAGATTTTGCTTGAATATTGGGTGGATAACATTATTTATTTAAGACCGTCAGTGGTCGGTGCATTACAATAGTTACAAATTATAATTGATACGATTCTGAAAAAAAAAAAAAAAAAGAAAAAAAAAAAAAAAAAAAAAAAACATTGTACCTTTTAAGGCATTCACGACATGTAAATTGGTAGATAATAAAAAATAAAAAATAATGATTTCTCATGTTTACGCGTATATTATTCATCGAAATAAGACTAATTTAAACGGATTTTATCGCGGTGATTTATTGATTTTGATACCGACGTTTCGAAAGCCTTTCAGCCTTCGCGGTCATGGGGCGGGCTGAGGTGTAGTAGGTTGTCCAGAAAAGTTCATGTTACTTACAGTTACGGTTAAACAAAATCCGTTTAACTTAGTTTTAATCAAGCTAAAAAAGATATTAAGCAAAAAAAAAAAAAAAAAAGCAGTAAATGATCAAAATCACGTTGATGAAGGTGGTGGAAGAGTCGAAGCCGTCGGAGAGCGCCACGGTGCCGGTCCGGCGGTCCGAGCGGCCGGTCCGGCGCCGCCTCTCGAACACTTACGATTACGAGGATTCCGACCTGTACATAGACGACGCACCGCCGCCCAGGAGGAGGAAACCTACCACCAAGCACAAACAGCCCTCATACAGGCAGACAGGTAGAAACTCTGTTTTTAATATCGAAGCGATGATAGCTCAGTGGTAGTGTGTACGACTTCGCGTCAAGGGACGTGAGTTCGAATTCGAGCACCTACAATGAGCTTGTGCGCCCGGTGAAGGAAAACGTCGTGAGGAAACCGTAGCATGGTGGTAGGGCTTATTCTGATGCCCGCCTGGGTAGCTACCACCCTCGAGTTGAAAATCTGCCGACAAATACCAGTAGGTGTGTACCGGCAGTTGCACTTGAGAGCCAGTTCAGGATCAGTCAAGATCAGGTGAGATTATGGCCATAATGCTAAACTGTAACTTAAAAAAGAATTGCTTGAATGAGGCTGAACGGTAACGCTCGCCTATGTGACGCTTGTTCGGGTAAAGTCGGCTCGAGTCGACTGAGGAAGCGAGAGAGGTATAGCCAACGCGTCACCGCTATACTCACGCTCGGCGAGCGTTACGCGTGAGGGCATGACGCATCAGTCGCATTCAGTATCGACGTAAACACGGTATGCGCCATACCAATACGTCATAGTTGTAGTTGTGAAGTCTTAAATAAATACGGTTTTTTTTTTAATCCGCTGCCAAATACCAATAGTTGTGTTCTGGCAATTGCACTTGAAAGCCAGACCCTCCACAGGTTTAGCATGTCCACCGACTTGGGCCGTATCGTCACTTAAGATCAGGTGAGGAGAATATGGCGATAAAGCTAAAACCTCAACTATAAAAAAAATCCATGTCGGTTCAGCAATTGGTGACAATTTCACCTGATGTTAAGCCCCCATTGTTGCCTAAGATGGTGGACACGTTAACCCTAGTAGAGCGACTGGCTCTTCAATTGCCGGAACACACCTATAGGTGGCATTAGATAAATGCTTATGCCATAGTTTAGTTATAGTTTTTGATTGTGCCATATTTATGTGTACAAAAAATATGAACCCATTCCTCCCCACTGTCATATTTTTAGGACACTATTTTGCAAAATTTCTCTTTACGTATTAGGACTTTAAATTTTTAATTATTTCTGATGAAATTCATATTTTTACACTGTTTTTCTAATAAAAAAATTTTTTTTTCACCGTAAAAAAAAGGTTTAATTAATAAAAAGAAAAGTCCTAATACGTAAAAAGACATTTTGTTTCCTAAAACTATGACAATGGGAAGTAATGGGTTAGTTTAATTAATTAAATCAATAACACTGGTGCATAATACGAATGTTGTCTAATTTACAGCGTCTGGTAACAGTAACAGTAACAGTGGTGGTGGTGGCGGTGGCAGTGGTGGTAGCTACCGTCAGAGCGCGGCTCGGCTCGTCCCCACCAACGGTATCGAGTCTCTGATACAGGCCTCGGTCCTCGCCGAAGGAGACCAGCCCGTTGATGCCACGTAAATATATATTTTTAATACCTTATAGATTCAGCCTTACGGTCTACAATACCTAACTTGGGAAATTTTAAACGCCTAGACTTTTATTTAAGTAAAAAAAAAAAATTACGTAATGGCTTGTTTTTACCCTCTTTCCCCCCTGTAACGTATCGTAACGTTTTAACCCAAATTGTGTTACGTTATATTTGGAAAGCCACTAACAAGGAAACTCACTTTCTCGTTTAGCGTTATGGCCGTAATCTCACCTGATCTTAAGTGACGATACGGCCCAAGTCGCTAGAAACGCTAAACCTGTAGAGGAACTGGCTCTCAAGTGCAACTGCCGCCGGAACATATCTTTCGGTGTTTAGCGGTAGATTTTTAACTTAATGGTGGTTGAGAGCCAGGCGGGCTTTAGAAAAAGCCCTACCGCCATACTGTGGCTTCCTCGTGATGTTTTCCGACACCGAAAGCTCGAGCTCATTGTACGGTCTGTCTGGTGTTAAGTGACCACGTGGCCCGAGATGGTAAACACAATAAGTACAATGTTTGTCAGCCAGTAAGAAGCGTAATTGATCTTATGCAGGAGCGTGGCATATAATGTTTATTTAGTACCTACCAGTCCACGGATTTGCGAGGACTGTGTTATGTCATTTAAAATATTTTATAATAACTGTCTAATATCTCTAATTGTTCGATTATAAAGTGTACTAATTATAATTGGAAGTATATATATATATATACTAAATAAGGATAATTAAAATAATTCGTAGATACATATCAACTACATTGTTTTCTTATTTTGATGTTTTATGTATCATATATTTACGCCATATATCTCCTATATATGGAAAGTTTATTTTGAAAGTGGTGTAAGTCCATTTTCTTTTGTTTCGAGAAAATTAAAGGTTACTACTATATTTGTTGATAATGCAATTTCATTTACCGACCGATTTTAAGTTGTACAAAACATGGGATTTTTTGGAGAAATTAAACGTGGATTAGTTATTAAAAATTGACATTAAATTAAGCATGAATTACGTGATCAAAAAAGGAGTTACACCACTTTCAAAATAAACGGTCCATATGTCCATCGGGATGGCTAGGATTTTGTTGAAATTAGTTTCGAATCCAAATGGCGACATAACTATTCTATAAAGTTTAATTCTCTATGGTTTGAACTCACGTAACTAGAGGGCGGTAGTTAACCAGGTGGAGATTAGTTATCAGCCGTTACCAACATACTGTCGTTTCATAACGGTGTTTTCCTTCGTCGAGAGCTCAGTCTCGTTGCGTATTACCATCTGAGCATCTTGAGCTTTGTATCCAGTTTACGATCATAGTCAATTACAATGGAGGAGTATTTAAACTTGTTTTTTTAAGTAAAAACTTCTTTAGCATTGTTGCGATTTGAAACTGAACGAAACAAAACGAGACAACCGTATACATCTATAAGATTTAACGTGCGAAAGAATGAGATGGATGGCGTTATTTAGTGTTTCTTAAACGGTACTAGTTTTGTACGTATGTGTTAGTAGATACGAAGCGAATTTATGAAGGTTTCACTTGTATCGCGTGTGAACTGCACGCACATTTTATTGGTATTTCAGCGAGGACGCGGCCGTCGCCGGCATGCTCAGCATAGGGGAGAGCTTCCCCCCCGCGACCCTCCCGCGCACGTTCGGGCTCGCCGCGCACGCCGCGCCCCCCTCGCCGCCGCCCTCCCCCCGCCCCCAGCACCCCCAACACCCCCAGCACCCCCAGCCCGGAGCCGGCGCACCCACACACACCAGGTGCGTAGATCTTTGTAATACATAACCATATAAAGGCACTAGCTGTGCCCGCGACTTCGATTGCGTGTAAAACTTATAATTTTTATTCACGGAACCCTAATAAAAAAAAAAACCTTCAGTTATTCCCTATAACACTAAAAGGCTTGTCAAAATCGGTTTAGCCGTTTCAGAGATTAGCCAGGACATACAGACATTTTTAAAATATATTTTTTTGTACGAGTAACGTATTAAACTTTCAAATAAATTTAGTAAAAAGCTATCTGTTATTTTAACAGTTCAGACACTTAAAGTCAGTTTATTTGTATAGATGATCGGAGATGATGGGATTATTTAACATTTTTAAGGTTTTCGTCTCTCTGCTATGAACTGTTCACAATCACCGAGTGTGATGTAAATGAGTCGTGTAAGTTTATTTGAACGCGGTAACCGTAGGAACTAGCCAATGGGATTTTCTAAATCATCTTTGTATCTCACAAAGCAATTACTGGGGATGGCTTTAAGCTGTTCATCACCACGCCTACCATCGATAAGCGAAAATTGAATTGAAAAGAGTTACAAGAACGGGCAAACGTTATTAAATAATTTCTATAACGAACGAAGTCGCGGACGCAGCTAGCTGGATATATAGGTAGATAGATAAATAATACATATTTTTTTTTTTTTTTTTATACTTAAGGTTTAGCGTTATGGCCATAATCTCACCTGATCTTAAGTGACGATACGGCCCAAGTTGGTAGACACGCTAAACCTGTGGAGGAACTGGCTCTCAAGTGCTGCTGCCGGAACACACCTATTGGTATTTGGCGGCAGGTTCACAACTAGAGGGTGGTAGCTAGCCAGGCGGGCATCAGAAAAAGCCCTACCACCATGCTATGGTTTCCTCACGATGTTTTCCTTCACCGAAAGCTCAAGCTCATTGTAGGTGCTTGGGTTCGAACCCACGTCCCTTGACGCGAAGTCGTGCACACTACCACTGAGCTATCATCGCTTCAATTGGCACATATATATTGGCACAGCACATCGAGCAGTAGTAAACGGCAGAGGAAGGCGGCAACGACGGTGGCCGTCAGCAGCGCCGACGAGGAACAAGACGACCAGGACGTCATCAAGGAAGTTCACAGAGACGAGGAGTATGGTATGTTTATCGCTTTAATGCGGACGGACAGACAGACAGACGTAGAATTTTGTTTAATAAAATGTAGTGAAAATATAAACAGAAAGCTGAAAAATATTGGTGAAACTTTCAGTGTACCCATCATTGGAGATGAGCTCGGAGGAAGATGAGGATTGGTCAGTGCCTCGTCGCCGGAGGAACTGCAGGAAGGTCGATAAGACTAAAGGGGACAAGTGAGTGTTGCCAGAGCATTTTTATATTAATTATCATTATGACAATATAATTAATAATAAACTAATTTGCTACTTACTTCTCATTTTTGTCATCTCGCCCATTCTCGACTTACTTTCTCCCCTGTCTCCCCATTTCCCTTTATCTCCTCTATCCTTTTTCTTTTCAACTCCACCTTCTTTTTTTGATATCACAATAGTATCTATTGTACTAGAGTATATTTATATTAATTATCATCATGACAATATAATTAATAATAAACTAATTTGCTACTCATTTTTCATTATTGTCATCGCCCCCATTCTCCACTATACTTACCCCCTGTCTCTCCATTTCACTTTATCTCCTCTATCCTTTTTTTTTTCAACTCCACCTTCTTTTTTTGATATCACAATAGTATCTATTGTACTAGATTATATTTATATTAATTATCATAATGACAATATAATTAATAATAAAGTAATTTGCTACTCACTTCTCATTTTTGTCATCTCCCCCATTCTCGACTATACTTTCTCCCCTGTCTCCCCATTTCTCTTTATCTCCTCTATCCTTTTTCTTTTCAACTCCACCTTCGTTTTTTGATATCACAATAGTATGTATTGTACTAGATTATATTTATATTAATTATCATCATGACAATATAATTAATAATATACTAATTTGCTACTCACTTCTCATTTTTGTCATTTCCCCCATTCTCGACTATACTTTCTCCCCTGTCTCTCCATTTCTCTTTATCTCCTCTATCCTTTTTCTTTTCAACTCCACCTTCTTTTTTTGATTTCACAATAGTATCTATTGTACTAGAGTATATTTATATTAATTATCATCATGACAATATAATTAATAATAAACTAATTTGCTACTCACTTCTCATTTTTGTCATCTCCCCCATTCTCGACTATACTTTCTCCCCTGTCTCTCCATTTCACTATATCTCCTCTATCCTTTTTCTTTTCAACTCCACCTTCTTTATATGATGTCAGAAAAGCATCTATTGTTCTTCTGTGATCGTGAATATTTTATTTTACAGATAGATTTAGAAGTTAATCTAGATTCATGTTGCGTGTTATTTTTATTCAGTCTTAATTAGTGAAAGTATTTCTTAAAATCAATGTTTTTATAATAAATTTTGTTGATTAATATCATTCATCTTTTGTATTTATGTTTTAGTTATTGTTTACGTAGTCTTGCTTATGTCCAATTATTATAGTTTTGTATACGTCTTTGCAGCCGGTTCCAATAATCTATCTTACTATAACTCTCTGTTAAAATTACTACCAGTGGTATCTATCGGCCTGTTTATGCGTTTCAATAAACACAGATAGTTAAAACATTCTAATTTACTTATAAACTAACTGTCTTTCGTTTATTACAGGTATGTAATTTTATTAAATAAAAAATCGAGCGTTGAAATAACATTCTTACAGTTAACTGTCAGTTTGTCAAATGATCTTTTGTTTGAATTTCACATATTGCTAGATTTTGCAAGTGATAGTCAGTTGTTGAAGGCCTATTAAATTTATATTTAAATAAAAAGCAATGGATTGCTTAGCGATGAATGTGATATTGAAATATAATAAACTGGTGTAATTGATTCTGATAATGTAGAATTTTAAAGTCGTAGTGTCTATATGCTAATAAATTATGAAAGTGAATTTTCAGAGTCTGAATTCATGTATAGATTTAGATAGTTTGAATAAAAAGACAGTAAATTTTTATTAAAGAAAATAACTCCAGTGCTCAGAGCGAGTAAAGCTGAGTTTCTTCCCGGTGAGTCGATATATAGTAAAAATATACACCGTGTAAAAGTACTAGATAATACGTAAAATGCTTTCTATAACATAGCAGGATTCTCATTGTACTCGAATTTCAAATGATAGGTAAATAATACACGCTCGGAAACAGCACATAAGACGGCAAACTCTCACGCCTTTTTAAATTGTCAAACGTTTTGTTATTTTATGTTTCCAATTTGTAGTATTTCATCATATGACAAAAGTAAACAAAATAAATATATATTATTATTATTAACAAATATTTGCTCCACCATATAAATATATATTTTTTAAAGTTATTTTAATATAAACATACTTATAATATTCATCTCCAACATGAGTCAACTATTTTAAATGCAAAAACAAAACGTGTCGGAGGGCCGCTCTAACTGGAGTTTGAATTTTTATGTATTTGTGCCCCTATTTAAGTAACCGTTAATATTGCTATCGAAACACCAGTTAATGATAGATTAGAAACACGTTCTATCTGCGATAGCTAATAAAACATTTAACCAGAGTTACCAAACCAGAGATTTTCAGTTCTTCTATATTTATTTAATATATAAAAATGAATCTCTATTCCTTTTGGTCATCGCATCATTCGTGAACGGATGAAACAATTTCACTAAATCTTTTGTTTTTGTTGTGTTAACTATTATCAAGGGATGATGAAAGGGATCTTATGATATAAAAAATTAAGGAAGTTGAGTAGAACATTACAAAGTTTACGAAAATTTAAAGTCAACGCCAATATTATTTTACATAACTGTCAGTTGCCATAGAGCATTACAGTAGTGAAACTATACTGTTTTTGGATTGTTTTTTATTATTTATACCAATTCTAATTCAATATTCGTAATTAAGACATGACGTCTGTCGCGTCAGCTAGCTTATTTAATATCTGAGGGTCTCATGATCTAGGAGGAAATATAGTATTTCCGAGTAACGGATTGTTTTATCTGTCCACAATACGTAGTTACGACAGGACACCATCTGTCGCGTCAGCTAGCTTATTTAATATCTGAGGGTCTGAGGATCTAGGAGGATATATAGTATTTCCGAGTAACGGATTGTTTTATGTGTCCACAATACGTAGTTACGACAGGACACCATCTGTCGCGTCAGCTAGCTTATTTAATATCTGAGGGTCTCATGATCTAGGAGGTAATATAGTATTTCCGAGTAACGGATTGTTTTATGTGTCCACAATACGTAGTTACGACAGAACACCATCTGTCGCGTCAGCTAGCTTATCTAATATCTGAGGGTCTGTGGATCTAGGAGGATATATAGTATTTCCGAGTAACGGATTGTTTTATCTGTCCACAATACGTAGTTACGACAGGACACCGTCTGTCGCGTCAGCTAGCTTATCTAATATCTGAGGGTCTGTGGATCTAGGAGGATATATAGTATTTCCGAGTAACGGATTGTTTTATGTGTCCACAATACGTAGTTACGACAGGACACCATCTGTCGCGTCAGCTAGCTTATCTAATATCTGAGGGTCTGTGGATCTAGGAGGATATATAGTATTTCCGAGTAACGGATTGTTTTATCTGTCCACAATACGTAGTTACGACAGGACACCATCTGTCGCGTCAGCTAGCTTATTTAATATCTGAGGGTCTCATGATCTAGGAGGTAATATAGTATTTCCGAGTAACGGATTGTTTTATGTGTCCACAATACGTAGTTACGACAGGACACCATCTGTCGCGTCAGCTAGCTTATCTAATATCTGAGGGTCTGTGGATCTAGGAGGATATATAGTATTTCCGAGTAACGGATTGTTTTATCTGTCCACAATACGTAGTTACGACAGGACACCGTCTGTCGCGTCAGCTAGCTTATCTAATATCTGAGGGTCTGTGGATCTAGGAGGATATATAGTATTTCCGAGTAACGGATTGTTTTATGTGTCCACAATACGTAGTTACGACAGGACACCATCTGTCGCGTCAGCTAGCTTATCTAATATCTGAGGGTCTGTGGATCTAGGAGGATATATAGTATTTCCGAGTAACGGATTGTTTTATCTGTCCACAATACGTAGTTACGACAGGACACCATCTGTCGCGTCAGCTAGCTTATTTAATATCTGAGGGTCTGAGGATCTAGGAGGATATATAGTATTTCCGAGTAGCGGATTGTTTTATGTGTCCACAATACGTAGTTACGACAGGACACCATCTGTCGCGTCAGCTAGCTTATTTAATATCTGAGGGTCTGAGGATCTAGGAGGATATATAGTATTTCCGAGTAACGGATTGTTTTATGTGTCCACAATACGTAGTTACGACAGGACACCATCTGTCGCGTCAGCTAGCTTATTTAATATCTGAGGGTCTGAGGATCTAGGAGGATTTATAGTATTTCCGAGTAACGGATTGTTTTATGTGTCCACAATACGTAGTTACGACAGGACACCATCTGTCGCGTCAGCTAGCTTATTTAATATCTGAGGGTCTGAGGATCTAGGAGGATATATAGTATTTCCGAGTAACGGATTGTTTTATGTGTCCACAATACGTAGTTACGACAGGACACCATCTGTCGCGTCAGCTAGCTTATTTAATATCTGAGGGTCTGAGGATCTAGGAGGATTTATAGTATTTCCGAGTAACGGATTGTTTTATGTGTCCACAATACGTAGTTACGACAGGACACCATCTGTCGCGTCAGCTAGCTTATTTAATATCTGAGGGTCTGTGGATCTAGGAGGATATATAGTATTTCCGAGTAACGGATTGTTTTATTATTTTTTATGTGCCCACAGAGACGAGGCGTGGTCGCCGCGCGCGCGCCTCGGCCGCCTCGTGCCGCGTCTGCGCGGGCCCGCGCGCGCCGGCGTCCGCCGCGAGTGCGTCCGCGCCGCGCTACACGCCGCCGCCGCGCGCGCGCACCACGCGCATCCGCATCCGCACCCGCATCCGCATCCGCATCCGCATCCGCACGAGACCGTGCAGGTAAACCCACATGCTCTACTTCCGACAACTCAACTAGCTGATAGCTCAGTGGTAGTGTGTACGAGCTTGAGCGCCCATAGCATGATGGTAAGGCCTTTTCTGATGCTCACCTGACTAGCTAACCACCCTCAAGTTGAAAAGCTCAGCTGCACTTTCTCTCCAGTTCTCTCACAAGTCTAGCGTGTCTATCAACTTGAGCCGTATCATCAATTAAGATCACGTGTGATTATGGCCATAACGCTAAACCTTAACTATAAAGAAAAAACTGTCGTTGACATCCACATCCGCGCTCACATCCGCACGAGACCGTGCAGGTAAACCCACATGCCCTACTTCCAACAACTCAACTAGCTGATAACTCAGTGGTAGTGTGTACGACTTCGCGTCAAAGGATGTGAGTTCGAATCCACTCCACCTTCAATGAGCTTGAGCGCCCATAGCATGATGGTAAGGCCTTTTCTGATGCTCACCTGACTAGCTAACCACCCTCAAGTTGAAAAGTTCAGCAGCACTTGAGAGCCAGTTCCCCCACAGGTCTAGCATGTTTACCAACTTGAGCCGTATCATCAATTAAGATCACGTGTGATTATGGTCATAACGCTAAACCTCAACTATAAAAAAAAAAATTCATTGACATCCACATCCGCGCTCACATCCGCACGAGACCGTGCAGGTAAACCACACATACTGCTCTCAACTACTCCACTACCTGCTATCTTTTTATATCAAGAATGGTATCGTTGACATCCAACATCCTCGTTCGCATCCGCAATACACCGCGCAAGGAAACCGCCTTCCCTGCTTTCAGCTATTAAACAAACTATTATTTTTTAATAAACTCATGACGATGATATCCGCACTCGCATCCGCAATACATCACGCAAACTCAATAATGGCAATCTACTAACTGTGCCTTTGGTTACCTATCAGCTTTTAACATATATAAAATAGGCTATTATAAATAACTCCACTCAACAATCACTATATTACACTGATTCTCATATCATAACACCATATTATGGCATTTTTTTTAAATATACATTTTCTTTGCCGGGGGGCGAATATCAATTCTCTCAAATTTTCAATACAACTTTATGATCGAATTTCGATCATTGAACGAAGCAACTCCAATAATTATAATTTCATTAGCTGTTCCGCCAGACGTTGTCCTGTCATAACTATGAATATGGAATTCGAATTGGTATAATTAATATTAAAAAGACATTATATTTATTATTGTAATGTTTATGACAACTGACAGTTATGTAAAATTAATATTGACGTTGATTTTTTTAAATTTTTTTAATATTCCGCTCAAATTTCTTAATTATTTTTTCATTCATAAGAACCTTATTCTATCAGTAATTAATACAACAAAAAAAGAATTAGCGAAATTGTTCCATCCGTTCACTAATTATACAATTATACAATAGAGATTCATTTTTATATCGAATGTTCCAGAACGCGAAAAGGGCGGTCCTGGCTACGAAGAGTCGACGGCCGCCGCCCCCCGTACACAGCACACCAAATAACAAAAGTGAGTTTCCACCAGCTTCGAAGCGATGATAGCTCAGTGGTAGTGTGTACGACTTCGCGTCAAGGGACGTGAGTTCGAATCCACCTACCATGAGCTTGAGTTTTCGGTTAAGAAGAAAACATAGCATGGTGGGAGGGTTTTTTCTAATGCTTACATGACTATCTAAGCATCTATCTATAGGCATGTGTCGGTAGTTGCACTTGTGAACCAGTCCCTTCACTAGGCTTAGTGTGTTCACCATTTTGGGCCACATGCTCACTTAACATCAGGTAAGATTGTAGCATAGCCCTAAAACTATATAGTATTTTAATAAATGAACGATATTTTGCTTTTAAATTTTAATCCCCCTATGAATTGCCATTGGGTATTTGAATGTAGATTTAAACTAATTGTGATTATTTATTATTTTTATTTCAGATATAAGACTGAAAAAAGGTATGAAAACTGCAAAGCAGCGCCTCGGTAAAATCCTCAAGATTCACAAAATGATATATTAAAATTATTATTTTTATTATCTGTTGTATTTTATGTCTATGTCAGAACACGTTACAATTAAACAGACCTTTTCATTGTATACTCCGTACGGTCTCTTGAAGTTATTAAATGTTTTGGTGTGTTTTGAGTAATAGTTGAACGATTTTATATTTATAATTGATTAGTACATTATCAAATTGTAAAAACAGGGTAGTCAGAAATTTTGAATTAAATAGATGTAATTTTTTTTAATATATAATGTAAGCGTGTTGTTTGGTGTTAAAATCACTAAGAGGCTATTAAAACTGACTCGCGGACAGCTGAAAATTACCAATTTCACTTGAAAAATATTATTCCGAATTTTAATCGTATATCCCCTTTTTCCCCTTTAGGGGTTAATTATTAAAAATACGAAATTATCTTTTCATTATCCATATTAAAAAAATTTACTTTCGAAATACCAATAAATCTTATTGGTATCACACTATTTTTCGTACAAAGTTTGTTAAATTTTTTATCCCCTTAGGGGTTAAATCCAAGAAAATGTTGGTATATAACATTATCGTCCGGAAAATAAAATAATATTTAGTAATATGAGATATGATTGAAGATATTTTATACTATCTACATTAATATATCGGTACTTCTGTTTGTGTGTAATTAACTTACATGACACACATTTGTATATTTTTAGTTTGTGAGTTGTTTTAGGAGAAAAAAATATTTTTTATATTTTTTTATTTTTGTAATAGACATTTGTTACAGGAATCGCTAATTGCGAATATTACTCACAAATGTTTGTATGTTTGTTTATGTGGTTTTATCTCGATAATAGCTTGATCGGTTTTGATGTAATTTTCACCTTTTTCTCAGATTTTTCCCTACTCAATTCAAATGTGTAAAAAATTTTAAATTAACGTTATGAAGTTAATTTTTTGTATTTTTTTTATTGACATGCTTCAAAACTAAAAGTGTTTTATTTTGACATTTCTATGATGTACTAAATTTAGATCATTTATTGATATTCTTTTTAATATACTTAATTTTTATTTAATAACAGTTTCAATAAAAATTTAATTATATATTCGTTTAACGCTTTGCGTTGAAACTGGTAATGAATTTTGACATAGATATAATATATGATGTAGTAAATAGCTTGTATTGTGTGAGAAATGTATGTATGTATAGATGTATATTTTATATATTGAATTTAACACGGACCAATGTGTGTTTTGGGTAAATCGGTTCTTCGTGTTTCATTCGCAGGTTCGATGCCGGACGGATTAATTTCTTTCATCCTATAACATTGTAAATTGTAATAGTTATAAAATTATAATTTCTCGACCGACATATATATTTACAATATATTTTATTGTGAAATAAAAAAATATTACGTATAGAGATACAATTATCGATAAAATATTGACGGTTTTTACATAGATTTTTTATCGGTAACTTGTGGGTATAAATCGTGCTAACGGGGTTTTAATAAAAAAAGTGCGTGCAGTTCACACGCGATTAAAGTGACATCAAAAACATACTGACACACGTACAACGCTCGAACCCTGTACAAAACACTGCATATTTATTTTATTATTTATTACTTCTTTTTATATAAAATTTGTATAGAAGGCGGACTTAATGCCTGTGGGATTTTCTACCAGCCAACCTTGGGGCGGTGCAGAGATGATGCAAAGTAGGTGCAATAGAAAAGGGTCCCAATTAAGTGATATAGTATTGAGCTAAAAATATTAAGTATATTAATACATACAAAAATATATTTTTTAATGCTTTCTATCTCATTCATTCAATTTGGACACGTTGATAGTGCAATAGAATATCAAATTTGTACTTCTTCCGGCGTTAAAATGCAACGTTTCTGATGAGAAAAGGGCGGTAGATAGATTTTTGGTTGAGAGGGAAAGGGAAGGAATATGTTACGAAACGACAGACATGATGATTCCGATTTAATAGTTAACAATCGAGATTTATCGTTATTTGAAAAAGTTTTTCAATAATTTTGAATAGTTTTGAGAAAAAGGTTCAGACATTAATGTGTTTTCTGAAGTGAAAACTTCTTGAGCCGGTCTGAGCACTTTATTTTGTGGGTAATGAATGTGACTGAGCCGAAACGCTCGGTTATGTGACGCTCGTTGAGTAAAGTCGGGTTAGGAAGTGAGAAATATGTAGACAATTCGTCACTGCTAGGCGAGCGTTACATAAGAGCGTATACGCGTCAGCCGCATTCAGTCTCGACATAAACACGTTGTGCACCGGTCCGGATACGCTTTATTCACTACGTTACGGTTATATGAGTTTGAGTTTTCGGTGAAGGAAAACATCGCGAGGAAACCATAGCATGGTGGTAGGGCTTTTTCTAACGCCCGCCTGGTTAGCTACCACCCACAAGTTGTAAACCTGCCGCCAAATACCAATAGGTGTGTTCCGGCAGCAGCACTTGAGAGCCAGTTCCTCCACAGGTTTAGCGTGTCTACCAACCCGGGCCGTATCGTCACTTAAGATCAGGTGAGATTATGATCATAATAAACAAAAATATCATTTGCCTCGCCTCGGGGAAGTTTTCACTTTTGTCGTGTGGTTTTAAACATACGCCGGTTTTTAGGTGAAACTTTTTCAGGTGTTTGAAATTCAAATCCGCAACCTTTTATGTGACTCTCGTTCGGGTGAAGTCGGCTCGAGGTAAGTGAGAGGGCTTACACGGTTTTTTTTATATAATATAGTCGTTTCCCGTATCGAATCCGAGGTATTTAGATCTGATAATAGGGTGTGATGGTTACGTGTTGATTATTGTGTGTAGGTTATTTTTTTTATAAGAGAAATATGTGTAAAAAATTATATATATATATCCAAGGTATGTATTCTAATATACAGTGTAATGTCTATTGTAGCCACAAGTTAAGGGATTACGCATTCTATTGCCATTAATGAGGGTTGGTAAATGGAGGGTAGTTTTCCCTATCGACTACAGGTGCCCTAATCCAAGTTGTCTCTTAACAATGGTTAATGTAAAGGGGCCATTTAAGTATTACGTTAGCTGAATTTCAGTGATTCTTTTACTCTATATAATTACATTTTTTTTTAATATTTCCAAAGACTATGAAGCGATGATAGCTCAGTGGTAGTGTGTACGACTTCGCGTCAAGGGACGTGAGTTCGAATCCGAGCACCTACAATGAGCTTGAGCGCCCGGTGTAGGCAAACATCGTGAGGAAACCATAGCATGGTGGTAGGGTTTTTTCTGATGCCCGCCTGGCTAGCTACCACCCTCATGTTGTAAACCTGCCGCCAAATACCAATAGGTGTGTTCCGGCAGCTGCACTTGAGAGCCAGTTCTTCGACAGGTTTAGCGTGTCTACCACCTTGGGCCGTATCGTCACTTAAGATCAGGTGAGATTATAGCCATAACATTAAATCGTTAAGTATTAAAAAAAAAACAGTATCGAACGAAACGAAAGGTTTATATATAAACTATAAAATTAATATTGAAGACAACTTGGCGAAGGGCACAGCAAGGTAAACCAACCGAAGACAATTGTGCTTTCCATGTTCGAGGGAACGGGTTTGTCGTGAAATGGCATTGCGCTGTGTATGTTATTTTTCTCGATATTGTAGTATTCACCTTTACTAAGTGTTGTAATATTGAAAAGACATATTTTTCACCTATATATATATATAAATAATAAAAAAAAAGATTGCATAACCCACCTCTCTACGATTGAGTATTTACTAAATAATGTTTGCGTTTTAAAAGAGGATACGAGAGATCGCTCTGTCGGCTGCTTTTTTGTTTTTTGATACCCGTATTTTGTTATACTTTGAGCGTAGGAGAAGGAGAAATGGAGATGTTTTGTGTTTCCAAATGTTATTTCTATTTTGTTGTCTATAGTTTAAGCGGACGGTAATAAATTAACTTTAATTTGCAATAAAAACTACTGATTTAGACGTTGTTTGTGGGTTTTATTTTACACTAACTAGCCTGTGCGCGTGACTTGTGACGAGGATTATTCTACCATGATCTTTCTCACTCTCTCTCTTGTGTGTCGTTTCGGGTGGAAATTTTTAATTGATTTTAAACTGGCTTCCGGATGAGCTAGATATTTGAAATTTGGATCATAGTTCAGAAGTGGGTGAAAGTGCATGAGAATGTGCTAAAGATTTTTTTACCTGACATACGCTGTTAGCCGTAAGGGCTTTGACAGCTTCACCGAACTTTTAGGGGCGAGTGCTAAGGGCATTCAACCTCAGCTTGGGCTGCTGCCGGAAAACGAACAAAGATTCGTGATTCTAATAACCAACAGGTCCTTGCTAAGGTCCTAACAATAACACAGGGCTAGCCACGCAATAGTGGGGATAGTTCCTTACAGAAACGTGTACTTAATGTGTGGGTGTGCACGGATGATATGCGGTGTGATGATGTACTCTCAGTGATGTAGGGTCACTGTGTCGCGCGAGTCACTGGAAGGTTCCTATCCGGAGGATCGATCCTGGGCCTCATGTGCTAAAGAATAAGAAAACCAAAACGGAGGTAAAGATCATACAGATGAATGTGTTTTTTTTATACTTAGGGTTTAGCGTTATGAGCATAATCTCACCCGATTTTAAGTGACGATACGGCCCAAGTTGGTAGACAAGCTAAACCTGTGGAGGAACTGGCTCTCAAGTGCAGCTGCCGGAACACACCTATTGTTATTTGGCGGCAGGTTTACAACTTGAGGGTGATAGCTAGCCAGGTGGGCATTAGAAAAAGCCCTACCACCATGCTATGGTTTCCTCACGATGTTTTCTTTCACCGAATGCTCAAGCTCATTGTAGGTGCTTGGATTCGAACTCACGTCCCTTGACGCGAAGTCGTACACACTACCGAGCTATCATCGCTTCCTTATACCTTATTCCTTTGTACCTTAATTCTGACAGATAAACAGAATATATCATTAACATTTATTAAACTTTCGCGTATTGTATAGATTATAATAACCTTGGATGCGATCGATACACTTATTGCCAGGTATAGTGTCATGGAACATCATTACTGACCTGACCTACATGACCATAAAGTCACGTGATCTTAAATGACGATACGGCCCAAGTTGGTAGACACGCTAAAGCTGTGGAGGAACTGGCTCTCAAGTGCAGCTGCCGGAACACACCTATTAGTATTTGGCGGCAGATTTTCAACTTGAGAGTAGTAGCTAGCCAGACGGACATTAAATAAAGCCCTACCACTATGCTATGGTTTCCTCACGAAGTTGTCTTTCACCGAAAGCTCGAGCTCGTTGGTGGATTCGAACTCACATCCCTTGACGCGAAGTCGTACAGTCTGTCACTGAGCTTTCGTCGCTTGAAGTTATTTATTTAATTTTAATTAATAATTTGTAACCCCTTATACCGCTTCCAAACATTTATTTTATTTGCCCCACGTTATTGTTAGGACCACTAAACTAAGTATGTTAGGTCCTGTTGATTAGTTAGGATCGCAAATCTTTGTTCGTTTTCCGGCAGTAGGCCAAGCCGAGGTTCGGCCATTCTGGCACCCTTGCGCCCGCTGCCTCGGGGTCGAGTGCCCTTAGCATTCGCCCCAAAAAGTTCGGCGAAGTTGTCAAAGCCCTTAAGGCAAACAGCGTACGTCAGGTAGAAAAAAAAAACTTTTGACAGTTCGAGTACAACTGGATTAGTGATGTCCTAAAGCGTTACTAATTCGAATTCATATAACAATTGATTTTATTCATAAATAAATCTTAATCGATTCATCGCATTGATAAGTGTTTTATTTATATTCAACATTATTGTTTTATGAACGCCCCCAGGCATTTAAATGACTAATGTTTTATGTGTTAATATAAACAATTTATACTACGGTAAATGTATTTTCTGGCAATATCAATCGAGCAGGTCGTAGTGAACATGTTCTTAAATGGCTTCGGTGGTCCCGCCGCCATTTTGTGTAACTCGTAACCAGACGAGACGAGAGATTTAACGTACATTTTGGAGTTTTTGGCCGGATCTTGGGCTGTTATATTGTGGTTGTTATTTTTATTCACACATTTAGTTATTTAGCTGTATATTGTGTAATTTAGCTGACATTTTTCGTGATGTAGTGTAGTTAAATAGCATAAGTGAATTATGAAAATCATTCGGAACATGATGTATTAGTTGCCACAAAAACTCAAGGGAGTTTAAACAAAAGTGTTACCATCTTGTTGAAGATAGTTTCATTTGCCCAAAATGCTCAAATCTTATTACTTGAAAATGGCACCAAAGATCTATAAAGAGGACTTAGTTGTCAAAAATAAAAAAGTAGAGAATATTTTTTTTTAATATATTTAAGGCTGAGTATTATGACCATAATCTCACCTGATTTTAAGTGATGGTACAGCCCAAGTTGGTAGACACGCTAAACCTGTGGAGGAACTGGCTCTCAAGTGGAACTACGGAAACACACCTATTGGTATTTAACGACAGATTTTCTACATGAGGGTGGCAGCTAGCCAGGCGGGCATCAGAATAAGCCCTACCACCATGCCATAAGAACATTTATTACAGATGCCGTGGGTATAGGCTTATGTTAATTTTTTAACACCACGTGCAAGAACATTGAAATGCGTCCAGTCTTGACTATAATCAAAAGGAACCAATATATTTCTCAACCAAACAGGGACATGAAATAAATTTTACTGTGATTCAGACGTATAATTTCAATATGAAGTAACAACATCTTGAACAAAAATATAAATACATTACACCTAGTCTATTTACATATAATTGATTCTATTTTTTTTCACACATATTTACTACAATACTATAATCGAAGAGTAAATTCGCTAAAGCCTCGATGAACTAGGAAAATGATCTTTTTCCTGACATCTGTGGCGTCTTCATCGCCATTATTTGATTGCAAACTCCTTTAATGTTCCACTAATATGAAAGTAATCATTTACTACTATATCATAACAACGTAACATTTGATTTGGAATCATACAACGTGTTCTGAGTTGACATTTCGACTCATCTCGTCGAATATAAAGAGACTCGTTATCTCTGCCGCTGGCGTTATAACATGTATACAGAATGATCGCTACTAATATTATAAATGCGAATGTAAGTATGTTTGTTACGCTTTCACGCGAAAACTACTTAACCGATCACCATGATACTTTGTACACATATTCTTGGAAGTACTAGGAGTACCATAGGATATTTTTAATTGAAAAAAAAAAATACTTTTTACGAGAGATAAAAAAACTTATTTTACGCCTTCAATGCGAGCAAAGTCTCGGGTAAAAGCTAGTAAAGGAATAAAATAATAATCTTATTCATCATGGTAGTGTGATCTACGAAGAAGTCACCTGAAAATTCCCCATTCCCCAAATGACTTTGGTTAGTTCTAACATAACCTAAAAATTGCGTTCTACGAATACTTTGATTGAATGCCTTCTTTTTTCATAATCCTGGTTGTTTAAGGTCATTTCTACCACTGTCAAGTCGGTAGTCTCATTTGATTTCGGGGTCTGAAGAAGTGATGACTCCCTTTTTTTAACTTTCAAGGGAGTATTTATAGCATCTTAGAATTCACATTTCATGTTATTCTTTTGAATCTACATCACTTACAAATAATAGCTTAGTTCTATTATTCAAGATGACATCTCTAATATAACATATTCGTATGTACAAATGATCGAATCAGAAATAAAAAATACACTACATGACATCAAGATCCCGGCAAAACATGTTGATGACATTGATAAAAAAAACATTGTTATAGTTTCTCCCTTCCATTTGATAAAGGAAAAGGCTAAGGTATCTAGACTATGCAGCCAAGTCAGATGTTCTTTTAAATGCAGACGATACTATCATTAACAAGACGGTCACTCTCTTTTTGAAGCTCTCTTGGGAGTTTTTTTTGGCAACTAATATATCATGTTGCGAATGATTATTCACAATTCACTTCAGCTACACTACATTACGTAAAATGTCACCTCAATTTAAACTATATAGGGCTAAACAATTAAGTATATGAATAAAAATAAAAATCACAACATGACAGATGAAGATCCCGCCAAAAACTCTCATCGGCAAAAGAATCTTTTTTGTGTTTTTGACAACTGTCAACTGAAAGTTAAAATAGTCTAAGGAGGTCCGGAATCTGAACATTTCTAGTATTCCTTCCACTAATCCGTATAATATCACGTTTTCACTATAAAATGCATAATTTAATTTAATAAAGTGTCCTAAATATTTATTTGCCAATAGCTGCCTGTTCCTTCTCCACACCGTTGCCTTCACTTTTCCATTCCGTCAAAGGTTGAGCTGCGTTCATGTCTTCAGGCCGCACAGTTTTCTTCCTGAGTTCATCTTCAATCTCTTGTAACGTTTTATCTTTAGTTTCGGGAAGGTAAAACCACGACACAATCAAACAATGCACCAGAATACACCCGTACAAAACATAAGCGCCGTGAACACCAACGGTCTTGAAAAGATACGGTAGGGTCTTCACCGAAATGAATATGTTCAGGGAGCAGAAAACAGAACTGATACCGCTCGATAAACTTCGGTATTCCAATGGAAATATTTCACCAGCGATTGTATACGGTAGTGGCAAAGAACCGGCTGCAACCGTGAACATATGTATTAGGATCAATGCTATACCTATAAGAGGATGGTCGGATGTAAATACATTATGCGTTTTACAGTATACATAACCTGCTGTGATGAACATAATTAAGGTATTCACACCAACAGTGCTAAATAACATTGTTCGACGTTTGATCTTCCTTATAACATACACAGCGAAAATGCAAGAAATTATCCTTGTCACACCTATAGCAATCACCACCGGTGGAGCGTTCGTTTCGGGACCAACAATGTTCGTGATAACATCTACTGCGTACGGAGCTAATACATTAATACCGCCCCATTGTCCAAGAGTAAATAAGTGTATCATAATTAAAATCGGCTTATAAAACTCCCTCTTTTTGATCGTACTTCCAATGTACGCCAGTTTCTCCCTAAAGTTGCTATTGGAACTATCCCGTTTACGGTCCTCTTTGGAGTCTTTATCCAATTGATTAGCTGCGATCATTCTATTAAGTTCGTCCAATTCCTCGTCACCTCTTAACCATTTGAAGACACGCTTGCAATCGTCGTATCGACCCTGATCGGCCAACCAACTCGGAGACTCTGGGGACGATGCGACAATAATTAAGTCTGCTAAGGTGATGCAAGCGCAAACTAGAGCAGTTGTTTTCCAATAAAGATAGGACCCAAGTGTGTGCGTAACTAACGTACCAATTCCCATCACAAGAGACATGCTCATAGAAAACGCCCCTCGGTTCTTCGGGCTTGTGTATTCACCTATAACGGTTGGGACCACGCACGATGTCATGCCAAGTGACAGGCCTTGGAGGATTCTGGCCATCAGAAGCCACGTCATATTGTTTGATGTGGAGATTCCTATCCAGCCGGCGAGGACTATGATTATGCTGATGATACTGGCGATCTTCCTGCCGTATTTAGCCATTAGCGGGGGCGCGATAAAGTTGCCCAGGATGAGTGTGAAGCCCGGTATGGCAGCTGAAAATGAAGGTGCGTTTTAAGTTTTCTCTTTAATTAAATGTTTTAGTATGATCAGTTTTAATATATTAATACAATGTAATATTTTATAGTTAAAATAAATATGCGAAAATTATTCATTTAAAAAACCTCTTGTGTTGTTATCTCAGTAGGTATTCATACAACGATTTTAATATTGCACGCCTCATAAGCGAAGTTTTGAGGTGGGTATTACTGTCACCTAATTATCATATATTGCCCTTGTAAAATAATCTATACGCACACATATATCAAGAAAAAAACACTATTTTTATAACGGTCATGATATTTTTGATGTCATTTTGTTATTTAAACTAGTTAAAATCCGTTTAAAAAAGTTCCGTCTCGGACGTCCGTGTGTCTGTATGTGCGGATCCTGTATGTTATCACGATAACAACCGAAACACTTTACTAATCGAGTCTTTTTTTTTTCTTACGCGTCAGTATAATTACTAAGAGAACCCTATTAATTTTCACGGTCTGATTCGATGTGGCCTAATTGTAATTAAATAAACAAAAAAGAAATGAGTTTATGAGACGGGGACTTTTGGATTTTTCAAATATTTTTTTTACAGTGAACACTGATTTTTAATTCGATAAAGATTTAATATATTTTTTTACAAATTGTAACAATTTTGAAGCGTATAATAATTAATTTTAATAAAGTCTCGCCCTTGATCTTCGTATTATAATATTAGCTGTCACTTTTTTACTAACGTGATGATTAAAATCCTATTTTGTATAACGTTATTCTATTCAACGTGCAAACGAATTACCCGGGCTCAAAGGCAAGAGACAAGATTCATCCCACCCTTCGTATTACATCCATGTCTGTTTTTTTTTCTTTTTTTTATAGTTTAAGGCTTAGCGTTATGGCCATAATCTCACTTGATCTTAAGTGACGATACGGCCCACTTCACTTTTACCCAAACAGCGAATGTTTGGCTAAAAGTGAAGTTATACTATTAATATGGTGTTAAAAGTGATGCTAGCTTAGTGGTAGTGTGTACGGACGCGGCGTCAAGGAACGTGAGTTCGGACCCACCTACAACGAGCTTGAGCTTTCGGTGAAGGAAAACATCGTGTGGAAGAGTGGTAGAGTGTGGTAGAGCTTCTTCTAATGCCTGCCTGGTTAGCAATCTCTCCCAACCTGAATCTCTCAATAGGTTTAGCGTGTCCATCATCTTGGGTCGTATCATCACTTAAGATCAAGTAAGATTATAACAATAACGCATAACCGTAACTCTAAAAAAAAACAAGGAACATCTCAGCCATATGAGAGATTAAAAAAAAAGAGAAACTGTATCTGCACATTTGGACTAACGGATGATGCAGTTGCCTCGCTGCCATCGCCCTACCGAAGTGCTGTCGGTTCGAGTCCCGCATAGGGCAAACTTAATTGTGCTTGTAAAGCCCTTCACATTTGATACCAACATAGAAGGGGGCTACAAAGGAAACTGACCAATCCAGGATCCAGAGGAATCATCGATGGGTATCTTAGAGTCGTGAGCTCGCAGCTGGGGCAGAAGTACAGCAGCAAACCCCATCACCATCCCCAACTGGGACATGTTGATCGACACTCCCGCCACCACGAAGCACTGGAACAAAACAACTGTGAATAACATTCCCATATTTTGAAGACGTCGTCAGAGGTCAGAGGACGTGAGTTAGAATGCAATATAATGAGCTTGAGCTTTCGGTGAAGGAAAACATCGTGATGAAACCGTAGTATGGTGGTAGGGCTTTATCTAAACTCTAGCTAGCAACCACCGTCAAGTGGAAAATCTGCCCCCAAATACCAATAAGTGTGTTCCGGCAGTTGCACTTGAGAGCCAGTCCCTCCACAGGTTTAGCGTGTCTATCAACTTGGGGCGTATCGTCACTTAAGATCAGGTGAGATTAAGGTCATAACACTAAAGCTATAGACAAAATCAAAATATAATGCTGTATAAAAATAAAGAATACACATGACCTGTATATTTAGAACAATAGATCCACCTGAGTAAAATTTACATAAGAATTTGGTATCGTCTATTGAACGCGCTTCGACATTTTTTTTATTGTTAAGGTTTTAGCGTTATAGCCATAATCTCACTTGACCTTAAGTGACGATACGGCCCAAGTTGGTACACCTACTAATCTTGAGGGTGACTGTTAGCCATGCGGGCATTAGAAAAAGCCCTACCACCATGCTATGGCTTCCTCACGATGTTTTCCTTCACACAAAGCTCAAGCTCATTGCAGGTGGATTCGAACTCACGTCCCTTGAGGCGGCGTCCGTAACACTACCACTGAGCTGTCTTCGCTTCAAACTGTAATTGATTGAATTGAAAAGTATGAATACTATTGATTTATTACATGATTTAGTTTTTCAACTTAGCGCTGGTTGAGTAGGCGTTTGTAAAAGAAATTTCATCATGCTATATATAGTATATGGCTTCATCACGTTGTCCTTTACATTCACCGGAAGATCGTTTCCAGGATTCGAACTGACGTCCGTCGACGTGTTATGCGTACCGCTACCGCTGAGCTATCAGAGCTTCGTTGTTCACTGAACACAATCAGCTACTT
Organism: Actias luna; assembly: GCA_039707435.1. Classification (NCBI taxonomy): domain Eukaryota; kingdom Metazoa; phylum Arthropoda; class Insecta; order Lepidoptera; family Saturniidae; genus Actias; species Actias luna. Next base: position 11,825,319 of record JAZHAC010000010.1, read on the forward strand.
TTTGAGATTGTGTATCGGTTAAATTTGACGTAAACGAACCAGTTTCGTTTTATCATTCACGTTAAAGCTTTTGCCATTTGCGATGTGATTTAAGATAACTCTACTGTCAGTTTGTCTGTCAATTCATTGCTGCGGACTTCCGTGTTCATTAATGACGTAAGTTCGAAGCGATGATAGCTCAGTGGTAGTGTGTACGACTTCGCGTCGACGGACGTGAGTTCGATTCCGACCACCTACAATGAGCTTGAGCTTTCGGTGGAGGAAGACATTTTAAGGAAACCATAGCATGGTGGTAGGGCTTTTTCTAGCATCCACCGTCAGGTTGAAAATCTGCCGTCAAATACCAATGGGTGTGTTCCGGTAGTTGCACTTGAGAGCCAGTTCTTTCACAGGTTTAGCGTCACTACCAACTTGGGGCGTATCGTCACTTAATATCAGGTGAGATTATGGCTATAACGCTAAAACTTAACTATATAAAAAAAGTTTTGATCTGTTTAACTCCCCCGACCTCCGTATAAGTAACTCCTTAGTTGCTAACTCAGCTGACGCAAAAGGTCAATAGTTTGTAAATTAATAATACATACACTTAGATAGTCTAATAGTAATTATAGTATATTATATATAGTATATTATATATAGTATATTATATATAGTATATTATATATAGTATATTATATATAGTATGTTATATATAGTATATTATATATAGTATACTATATGACCCGACAAACGTTGTTCTGTCATATAAATCATTTCTATTGAATACTTTGGTCGTATTAAAAAATGAGAGGATGAGGGTAGGACGGTGTAAATTTAGGGTAGCAAGTATTTTAATGACACATCATAGAAAAAAATTCTGGGGTGAAACACCCTTATTAAGAAATTACCTCTAAAATCGGGTTTGGCCGGTAACATATATATTTTACGCGTTACTCGAACACAACTCTAAGGTTTTTCCTTTTTAAATTTTATTTAATTACGTTCGTGTTTTTATTTATTTATTTAACGAATTCCTGCGTATCTAAAATCGTAAAATATAATTATGAATATGTGATTCGTATCTATATAATTTTTCTTTTGAAATAAACACCGAGACAAGCTAGGTCGCCCTGGTCCTGATGATAATATTAAAACCCATAATATTAAGTAATATTAATATTAAAAACTACGGTATACCCACTCACGGCAATGCATATAAATCCCATCTTGAAACCAATTCAATCCACAACCTCATCTGATGCTAGGTGACGATGTGGTCCAAGATGTTGGACACACTAAGCCTAGTGTAGGGACTGGTTCTTAAGTGCTACTCCCGGAATACACCTATTGGTATTTGGTGGTATTTTCAACTAAAGGGCGATAGCTAACCAGGCTGGCTGGATCTAACTATGATTTCATTACGATATTTCCCTTCATCGAAAGCTCGAGTTCATTGTAGGTGCTTGGATTCTAACTCACGTCCCTTGAAGCGGCGTCCGTAGACATACCAACCGAGCTATCATCACTCCAAAGGATTCTTCAATAATTGGGTTATGAAATATAAAAGGGATTTTTCAAAATTTTCTGGTAGTTTATAATCATAGCGTGTTCAAACAAACATGCAAATGCCTTAGTTTTATTGTATTGAATGAAGGTTATTAAGCGCGACCCCCACCAACCAGTTAGGTAGGTAGGTTGCGCTGTACAATCTTGCCTCGCCTACCACGGCCCAATATATTCCAAATTTCTCTTTATTATATAGCTTCAGATCTCGGTGGATCAGATAGATTCGAGTCTCTCTTACTCTCGAGTTGGCAGAAGTCATTGACACCGCCAACTGGGGTTACACAGGACAATATTTCCCGCCATTGTGGCACAGTACAATCACTCCCTCAATTTTAGTACCGCATTCGAATCTCTATTGCGTCCCGGCAACGGCCCAAGCCGAGGTTTGGTCACTAGTGACACCCTTGCGCGAGTTGTTCTTCAGGCTTGAGCGCCCTCCACGCTTTCCCTCTAAGTCCGGTGAAGCTGTGAAAGCCTTTAATGCTAACAATGTAGGTTCCTTAAAAAAAAAGGGTCGAAGGGACTCTCCATTTTTATCGACAGACTTGATCCGAGATTCTTGCGCGTAGGCGTTTGTTTGTATATGCCGACAATATTGATTGTAGAAAACCGACCTTCTCTTCTTATGTATTATATATCTCAAGTATGTTCATATCATAGACCTGATAAATAAAATTGTCATTTTATATCAAATCATGCAAATATTGATAAACATATCAATTTTATTATTAATACACGAAGTAATATGTCATTGGATATCAATCAAGATACTCGATCTGAACATATTGATGTATTTATACAATAAAGCCAATTAGCTAGTAAACTAAGTGAAATCGATTGATGATATCAAATTACATAATAAAACTGTGACAAAGACCAATCTATATACTAAATAATCTATATATATATATATATATATATATATATATATATATATATATATATATATATATAAAATAATCTCTATTTACCTTGGTCATCGCATCACGCGTGTACGGATGCCACAATTTCGTTAATTCTTTTAATGTCGGGTTAATTATCGTCAGAAAGAAAAAAATAAGGAACTTGACCGGAATATCAGAAAATTTAAGAAGATTTAAAAAATGTAATGCCCTTATCAATTTTACATAACTAAATTTCAGTTGTTATAGAGCATTATAATAATGAACACTATATTTTTGAATATACTTTTTATTATTAATTATATCAATTCGAATTTAATATTCATAGTTAAGATACGCCAACGTCTGTCGGGTCAACTCGATTGTATTAATTATAATCGGGGTTTACTTTGTTATCGATTTTTTTAATGCTTCTTAATTTAGCATTATGGCCACAATTTCACTTTATGTTAATTGACGATACGGCCCAAAATGGTGGACATACTAAGCCTAGTGGAAGGACTGGCTTTCAAGTTTAATTGCTGTAACACACCTATAGGTATTTATTTACAACATGAGAGTGGTAGCCACGAAGGTAGGCATTAGAAGGCTGAGATTCGAACTCACGTCCATTGACGCGTCTCTTGATTGCGGAGGAACTGTTTCCTTTTGTGTAATATAAGTTACACTATATATTAAAACATAATTTTAGTTAGAGTCGAACTTCTTGGAAGCATGAATTTCCCATGTGGGTACCGGATCTATCTTGTGGCAGAGAGGGAAACTGCGGGCAGTTCCCGAAACTTGTGCTACGGATGTAGGTCAAAGGGACCCCTTTTCCAACGCGCGTCAACACTCTCCTACACTAATCGCATTTCTCTCTACCCAGCCAAATATGGTAAAAGCCTGCTAGCGCAGCTTTAGAGGTACCATCTAGTATCAAACTGCAGTCCTGACTGGGCAAGATCTTTTAGAAGGTAAGGTAAGTACAAGGTAAGTAACGTAGTAATTTGAAATGAAGATGTTTGTCAAGAGAATGGTGTCCACCGCGAATAGATTTCAATTATATATAAATTTATACACAAAGGAGGCCGCGGGTCGACCTTGTATTAATTGGATTCGTTGAGTTGCATTCCTTGGCCATACAAACAATATGAAAATACATTTTGTAACATATCAGTATTGTTAGAGATAATTCCAGCGTATTAATTTTAATCTAGTGAATAAGACGGCGCGTTTTTGAAGCGATGATAGCTCAGTGGTAGTGTATACGACTTTGCGTCAAGGGACGTGAGTTCGAATCCAACCACCTACAATGAGCTTGAGCTTTCGGTGAAGGAAATCATCGTGAGGAAACCACAGCATGGTGGTAGGGCTTTTTCTGATTCCCGCCTGGCTAGCTACCACCCTGAAGTTGAAAATCTGCCGCCAAATACCAATAGGTGTGTTCCGGCAGTTGCACTTGAGAGCCAGTTCCTTCACAGGTTTAGCGTGTCTACCAACTTGGGCCGTATCGTCATTTAAGATCAGGTGAGATTATGGCCATTACGATAAGCCTTAACTATAAAATAAAGTTCAAATCTCTTCAAGGAGCCTGAGATTTCGATGAAGGAAAACATCGGGATGCACAAGGTTAAGGCGTTTTTCTAATGCCCATCTGGCTAGTTTCCGCTCTCAATGTGAAAATCTATCACCAAATACCTAAAGGTATGTTCCGGCAGTAGCACTTGAGACCCAGTTGCTTCATTAGAGTTAGCGTGTCCCGAGCCACATCGTTACCTAACATCAGGTGAAATTGGATTGTGGCCATAACGTAAAACTTGTTAAACATTTTTAAATGTTGTGGTATCAAGACTTTTATAAATATATTTACATATCTATGGTCATGAAAGAGAATTGCAACATATCCTTATGTTATCTATGCATTAAATTTCCTTGCAAAATACATTACATACAGTAAATACTTTATTTTGTTTTCACGCGGTAGATGTAAGAAGGGATTTTTTATAATTAGATACGGTTAACGGGAAAACCGCGAACGAAATCAGGGTCACTAGCTGGTATAAAATATAAATGGTATATTAAATTATTGTTAGCAAATCGAATATTTTATAATATTTTCCCGCATACAATAATTTATTCATGTTTGATTTATAGTTTACAGTTAGTTCTAAAAGATCTTGGCCCGTTTGGACTGCATTTAGTTCTATACTAGAACGTGCTTCTGACGCTGAGCTAGCACGCTTTTACCAAATTTGGCTGGGTAGGGAGAGAAACCCGAGTGCTGAAGGTGAGTGTCGACAAGGGGCCCCTTAAACCTACATACGTGTCACAAGCCTCGGACATTGCTCGGAATTTCCTTCTCTACCACACGATGGACCCGGCACCCGCTCTAGCCTTATAGTCAAAACCTTACCAGATATTAAGTGATGATGTGAACCAAGATGGTAAACACGCTAGCCTAGTGGAAGGATCTGCTTTCAAGTACAACTTCCGGAACACGCCTTAGGCTAGTTAGCTAATCAAGCGGGTATTAGAAAAAGCCTTACCACCATGCTATAGTTTCATCACGATGTCTTCCTTCATCGAAACCTCGACCTCATTGCAGGTGGATTCGTGCCCATCGTTTGACATTAATTTCTTTATAATATATATAATTTAATATTTCTATAATAATTAATATTAGAGTAATTTAATAGTATTACATTTTAAAATTAAATATGTAATATATTTTACAGTGCAAGTATCGGTATTATTTTTCTGAATTGATAAAATTTTATTTAAGAAACTTATATGAGACTAGTTGCGTCTGTGAATTCGTTCGCGCTGAATTTAAAATTCTTATCATTTCTAACCGGTTTGGTACTACTTTCTATAATTTACTGCTATTAGTGGTAGCTTGATTTATATAACGTATCATGCCTCTCAACGATTAGTTTATCAAATAGAAATATAATTTTTGAATCCCAACTAGGAGTTTCTAAGGTTTAGCGCGTTCAAATATATATATATATTTTTTTTTTCTTTTTTTATGCTTAAGGTTTAGCGTTATGGCCACAATCTCACCTGATCTTACGTGACGATATGGCCCAAGTTGATAGACACGCTAAACCTGTGGAGGTACTGGCACTCAAGTGCAACGGCCGAAACACACCTATCGGTATTTGGCAGCATACTTTACTTTGCTAACCAGGCGGGCATCAGAGAAAGCCCTACCACCACGCTGTGGTTTCCTCACGATGTTTTCCTTCACCGAAAGCTCATTCGTAGGTGATTGGATTCGAACTCACGTCCCTTGACGCGAAGTCGTGCACACTACCACTGAGCTATCATCGCTTCCCGTTTTTGTAACGTTTTTTAAGACAGTTTTACTTATATTTGTAGTAGCGTGATCTTAAGTAACCGAAATCCTTCCTCAATTATTACTCTATCACATACAAAAGCAATTTTCGTAATCCGACTTCCAGTTCCTAAGATTAACGCGTTTTAAGAAACAAACAGACGTTTCCGCTTTGTGATATTAATAAGAATGTGAGTGAACAAAGTTGTTTGTTTTAGTAGTACGTACAGATAAGAAACAATAACAAACTGGTAAGTAAGGTTAATGAATGTATGCATGTCATTGTCGATCGATGTTTACTTATAAGTGGTTTAGTAATACATTTTCAGCATTTATTCCGGTCAACTGATCACATAAAAATATTTTTTTTTATTATCAACCATAATTATTTTACTAACCTATATATCTGCTGCATAGTTCTTGAAATCTGTTCGATTGAAGTCGATATTCGTTGGAAAATTCCAAACTTTTGTATACATAATATAGAAACTTTAAAAAATGGCGACAAGAAACTAAAAATACATCGAGTTCAATCACCGAATGTATCTATAATACTATGATATGATATTTACATACCTGTTTTTTAAATGGTGTAAGCCACAGACGCGCCATACTTTTTTAAATACAATACTCTATTTATGTAACAGACACGACTTTATTAGGGTCTATTGTTAGGCCTAATAAAAACATCGAGAAATCATAACGGAACTTGTGTAATAATTAATTTGACACTATTGACATTACATTATTTACTGAAGAGGTAATCAATTTATAACTGTCCCATGTATGGTGGAAACTATTTCCGATGTTATAATTTTTAATTTCAGCACTCAATTGTCTTCTATTTATATCACGTTCGCAACTCCATTGCCTTTTATTGAAACGCCTAATGTTACACCCAGTAACTCGAATTGTAATTATACAGAAAAAAATAACACAATATTAACAGATAATAATTAATAAACAGGATCATTTACTAATAATTTTGTATCTGTTTTTTCAATGGTGTAACCTATTGTCGCGTCGTATTTATTTTATTACAACACTCGACTATCTATTTAACACTAAAGATTTAATTAGTAAATATTGAAACGCACAATATTGCATCGGGAAATTATATATTTAAAGAAATGATATTAAATTATTTATAAATGGGCTTGTACCTGTTTTAGTAATGGCATAGCCTATTGTCGCGTCATATTTATTTTATTATAACACTCGACTATCTATTTAATACTAAAAATCTCATTAGGAATTATTTAAACTCATATAATAACACATCCAGTAATTATAATATTAAAGAAATCACATTATTGATATTAAATTATTTAGAAATTGTTTTTTCAATGGCGTACCCTATTTCCGCGTCATATTTATTTTATTCCAACACTTAATTGACTATATAGAACTCGTTACTTTTTTAAGACATTATATATACCGAGAAATCATAACATTATTAATAAAAAAAAACAATATCTATAAAAGAGACGTTGAATTTTTACCTGTTTTTTGAACGGCGTTATCCATGGCCCCGCCATATTTATTTTATTTCAACACTGCACTTTTATATCATATTCCGTACACAACCTAACGGGGAATTATTAAAACACTTAATAACATCAAAATCGAGAAATCACAGCCTGTTATCTTGAGGAGTCACGGTCAAGATTTTTTTTTTATCGCTGCGTATTGTCAATTCACTGTTGATAACTAAATGCGTCTAGTATGTCGCAGAGGGATTACAATGACGTAGGTTCTAAGTCCTAACATAGTAGAGGGGATTTCTACATTCGAGAAATCCATTCGCATTTAATTATTACATAATTTCGTCAATTGAAAATTTACGGGGCACGTTTGAAACAGTTTTACTGTGTATCGAAGTACTTTGAACGTCGACAAGAACATAGTGAACAATTTGTTTTTTTTTTTTTTTCACAGTTTAAATAGAAATTAGGTTACAGACAAATGTTATAATAGACGATCGCAATGTCTGAAGTGTAAATGAATAGTGCTTCTGTTATTTTTAACAAACCGGTTAACCTTAACGTGTTCGGGTTAACCTTAGACGATAGAAGTGGTTTTCGGTCGCGTAATTAGGAAATTATGTAGCTATCGAGCGCTGTCTGTTTCTTCCACTTGTAGTAGAATCAGCTGTACTCGCAATTATGTTCACGGGAAACTAAGAAATATCTAATAGTTTTTGGTCGGTTTTTGTAACTTTTTTCAATACAGCTTTGCTCCTACTGGGGGGTTTATTTTTCCACATTATAATACATTATATATATATTTTATAGTTAAGGCTTAGCGTTATGGCCATAATCTCACCTACTACGATACGGCCCAAGTTGGTAGATACGCTAAAACCTGTGAAGGGAATGGCCCTCGAACGCAACTGCCGGAACACACCTATTAGTATTTGCCGGCAGGTTTTCAACTTAAAGGTGGTTGCTAGCCAGGCGGGCATTAAAAAAAGCCCTACCACCATGTTGTGGCTACCTCACGATGTTTTCCTTCACCGAAAGCTCAAGCTCATTGTAGGTGGTTGGATTCGAACTTACGTCCGTTGACGCAAAGTCGTACACACTACCACAGAGCTATCATCGCTTCAAAATATAGATAAATACCAAAATATCTTGCAAATTTACAGAGCCCTTAGCCAATTTGTCTTTTTGTACCTTCGCTTAGGTAATAAATAGTAAAAAAAAAATTAGATTACATTCCAGACACTAAATCGACTGCAAATATAAAAAACTAAATCTTATGTTGAAAATTATGTTGTCGATTTCAAATTTGAAATGTAATACTAAGACAAGTCGAAAAGAAAAGACAAGTTGTCTTTATGACTAGAGACTATGACTTTAAGAAGCGATGATAGCTCAGTGGTTGTGTGTACGACTTCGCAACAAGGGACGTGAGTTCGAATCCCAGCACCTACAATGAGCTTGAGCTTTCGGTGAAGGGAAACATCGTGAGGAAACCATAGCATGGTGGAAGGGCTTTTTCTAATGCCTGCCTGGCTAGCTACCACCCTCAAGTTGTAAACCTGCCGCCAAATACCAATAGGTGTGTTCCGGCAGTTGCACTTGAGAGCCAGTTCCTCCACAGGTTTAGCGTGTCTACCAACTTTGGCCGTATCATCACTTACGATCAGGTGAGATTATAAAAAAAAAGGCTTTGGGCTGATACACAGCTACTAGAAGTATCGCGAAAGCTGTTCTTGGTTTCTGATACCACGGGAGTTTGAAGAGTCAACGTGGTGCGTTTTAGTGGGTAATGTTGGGTGATTATCACCCGATGAGTCTCCACGTCCCCCCACGCCTTTACCCTGAGCCCGGGTAATGCGTTTGCACGTTGCATTGCGGAAGTCCGTAAAAACTGGGATTTTGAACACTACGTTAACAAAAATAGGGCTGGCACAATGCTTTTACAATATTGTGACTTGGTTGTTAAAACCGTGTTCAGAGTTACTTTCGCAACGAATATAATCAAGACCGAAGTTATTATTTAAGTAACAGTTACTTCGCTTTAACATAACAACTAATTAATCACGAAAAACGCCAGCGCTAGTACATTTAACATCTAAATAATGTAGGAATCTAAATATAAATAAAAACCTCAGCATAACTATTATATTGTAATAATTATATCAATATATTATATATATTGATCGACTAGTTTAATTATTCTTGCCAATTGAGGACCACAATAGTTTTTTTCTTATTAATAACAATAATTTTGTGTATTCCACAGGGATCATCATCTTCTTGTCCTGTTCCCAATTTATTTGGGATTGGCGCAATACGTTTTCTTCATTCACACCCTTTTCTTTCATCTCATTCCTCACACACTCTACCCATTTTTTCTTTGGCCTTTCTCTTCTTTTTCAATCCTCACATCCATTACTTTTCTCACCACACGTGTTTCCTCTCTTCTCATGAAATGTCCGAACCAAGACAAATGATTCCCTTTTTACTTCTTTACCACTGACGCCACTTTCAAACTCCCTCTAACACACTCATTCCTGACTTTGTCTATTCTTATAGCAGCACACATCCATCTCTTAACATTCGTATTTCTGCTGCATACAATCGACTCCGATCCATACGATATGACAGGTCTTATATTGGACTTATAAGGATATATTAAGTTTATATTAAAATAGCCTATTGCGCTATATTCAATCTTATATTAACCTGTCAGGCTGGGCATATAAAAGTAATCCGAAAAAAAAATGACAGAGCACAATGGAATCCAAGAACTAATATAAGATTTGGCTATGTTACTGATCTATTATTACGTATATAGTATATTATCCAAATTGTCATTTCCATATATATCTTTAGTTTAAGCGTTCGATTACAATATAACGCTGAGTGACGATGTGACCTAAGTTGGTAACGCGCTAATCAATTCAGTCACCTTATAGGTTATATCTCGGAAGGAAATAAAACAAGTTGAATTTTTGTAAAAACCTTCATTTTGGGAGTCTAAATGTGGTGTTAAAAGTGTCACAAGGTCGTGTACGACCTTAATTCAACGTTTACAGGCAGTTTTGTATTTAGGTATTATAAAAGTTATGGAGTATCAAATTATCTACAAGTTTTATTTTAAACAATTTTTTAAACTTAACGAATGTTAAGGGCGCGGTCGTTATAGCGCAAGATCGAACCCGAATACCAGTCAATAGATTTTGTCTTAACTTTTCGTAATATATGAACTGCCCAAGACAGTGGATCGCCAATTCACAGCTATAGAAATACCTAATAAGGCAGCAGATTGAAAACTTGAGCGTGGTGGTAGCTAGCCAGGTTGGTATTAGCAAAAGCCCTACAACCCTCTTTTCATCAGATGCCTTCCTTTATCGGAGGCTCAGGTTCGAACTCACCTCGATTAAAACGGGGTCTGTACACTCTACCAACTAAGCTATCATCGCTATACCACCCCGAACCTTGTTTAACTGATGGGCACTGATATTCTAAACTGATAATCTTATCCCATATACAAGCACACTCGTGACTGATATCTCAGTTTGCTAATACCAGATTACTGTCCGCAGGCAATCTCTAACTGATCATCTAAAACGTCACAATAATATCTCATACCACTATCTCCGTGTAGATAAGTGTCGAACTGTAGTTTGCTCGAACTGATTGTCGACGCTAGAAGGTTTAGCTTTTCTCTCTTCTTCTTTTTTCAGTCTCTTTGGTAAGACTGCGTCTTTCTTACATCACTGACCTCTCCGGCCGCTTCATCTACTACTGGACATAAGGGATACTCTCGTTACCGTATCCGGTTCGAGCGGAAGTTCCTCGAGGTTCTATTTCAGCGCCTTGTGTATTGAATCTGTTCAGTAATTACTTCTGAACGCGGGAGAATAAAGTGAACGGCATACTATGTAGTGATGATACAATAATACATATTTAATTTTGATAGCAATATAGGTATATTGCATCCGTATCCCGCCGGAGACCAGATTAAATGTGAAAACTGTATCTGGTCTCTGGCGGCATGAGAAATCGAAATGTCGTCATGATGAACTTATAGAAAACACCGGATATCTGACCGGACCAGCTAGTACTGTATAAAAACGTGTTTACGTGCAGTTAATATGCAAGCGTCCTTGGTTATTCTATACCGTTTATACGGAATAATTACACTGTTACAATAATTAACTGGTTTGTTAATATATATTTGTTGCGTCATAATTCAGGGTTCTGTATTAGACATTATAAAACTTATACCTTGGTATTCTATCGATTAATTGTATCGATGATTGCCTTTAATTAATTGTATCCAAATAGTTTATTATGTATTTTATATATTATTGTTTCATTATTCTATTTATTTCATAAGGAAAACCGAATGTTCCAACAACTTAGTAACTCGATGTCAAGTGTCATAGAATTTTGTAGAATATTTTAACGCATGCCGCTTTGGATATAGATCAAAATTAAAGATTTCGAACGAAGGCATTGAATTAAATAAACAAAAGAATTCGACCGTGAATCATTATCATCATAATCATAATCATCTATCATGCGGAAGGGTTTCTTTATTATGAAATAACGGTAGACACAACTGTATGGTTTCGGTATCTTTGCCTTTTCCTTAAAATGAAAAAAAAAAATTACACTACCTTGGACTTGTGGAAAAAGTGGCGTGCAAAAGCCATTTTATTATTAAACTACAGGGTACCAGTCGATGTTATTCTAAAGATAATAAACGAAACACAAGCCCGATTCTTCAGTTTTTTTCGGGAGTTATCTTGAACACCTCGTATAAAAAAAAAAAGGAATTCTACGTATGTTTTTTATTACACAGTCCTTTTTTTAAAGTATCAAAGTAATTTTTAATGAATTACAGAATATGAAATAAATTGTCTGAAGTGTTTTCTTAAAAATAAATCTACTCATATTATCGTACAAATAAAAATCGTTTTTGTTAACAGCAATTCAAAAACGAAAATTGCTTGATCTCAACGTGGCCATGAGGCGTGCAAAAGAATTAATAAAACGAGCCAATGGCAAGTCTGGTTTTTGTTTTTCTTAAAAATAATATGAGTGATATGATATGATGTGATATGATACTTTTAGATTTTTCTAAACTCTATGTTATATAGAGGAAAAGTTTGTTCGCTTGCGCCAATCTAAGTAACTATTACACGGATTTCAAAAATTCTTTTTATATTCGATAGAGCAATTATCGACTGAGGTTTTATGATATTTAACATCACACTACCACATATACGAGCAATGCTGGATGGAAAAATGTTACAGAAACGGGCGAAGAAAACTATTATGCATATAGGCGAACTTCATTGCTTTACAATATCGAATGCAGGCAAAATTTCGATGCTTTACAATGTTCGTCATAAAACAATACATAAGTGACACGTGACATGAGTGACAACTGAAACAAACTATCTATTTATCGCAATGATTTTGCGTATTTTTAGCAAGGTTCTGGTTCGGACGTCCATGTGTCTGTATGTGCGGATCCTGTGTGTTATCACGAAAACGACCGGAATACTTTACTAATCGAGTCTTTTTTTACGCTTCAGTATAATTAGGAATAGAACCCTATTACTTTTCATGGTCTCATTCGTTGTGGTTTAAATGTTATTAAATAAAGAAAAACAAAAAAAATAGATTTGGATTTTCCGAACTTTTCTTTCTATCCGTTTTCAGTGGATGTCTGCTTTGTGAACGGAATATGCTAGAAAATATTTTAATTCAACAGGTTAGATAGTTTTGGAGATATTCTAATAAATAAGACGTGGAAACTATCTTACTAACGTGCTCGTGATTCCGATCACATGTTACTAAAATTATTAAACAGTTTGGTACGTTTTTTGTAACTTTTTTCAGTATATATTTACGCCTATTGGTTATAGCGTGATGTTATAACACTAAAGCCTTCCTGAGTGATTACGCTAGAGAATGCAATTTTTTGTTTTATTTAATTTACTTATGTTAGTGCATTAAAACTAACAAACAAACTTTTCGGATTTATAATATTATATAATAGCTGTTATTTAGCTACTTTTGGCTTGTAAAAGTATTCAATTTACAGTATTTTATTTGCCCGGTTATAAAGTTTTATTAGATGTTACGTTTAAATATTTTTTCTCGTTATACTGTAGACATAGGATACGTTATGCCAGTGAATGTAATCAGACAGTTAAGATGCGAAACCTTATCGTTTGTTTGATTTGTGATAATTATTATTGTAAAGTAAATAGTTTTAAAGGGGAAACGTACAATAAGCTAAGTGCGTAAAAAATATAATAAAGTATATGACCGAGGTAATAAACGAAGCGATGGACGTATTTAGATTTCTTAGAGGGCTCCCTATTGGTATATACCTATTGGTATTTGGCGGCAGGTTTACAACTAGAGGGTGGTAGCTACCCAGGCGGGCATTAGAAAAAGCCCTACCACCATGCTGGTTTCCTTACGATGTTTTCCTTCACCGAAAGCTCAAGTTCATTGTAGGTGCTTGGGTTCGAACCCACGTCCCTTGACGTGAAGTCGTGCACACTACCACTGAGCTATCATCGCTTCACCATTCATTGCACCAATCTGAGCATCTGAAAGGGAAATTTTCCAGGCTGCCCGGACGAGGCCTGGTTTACCGTCAGGTCGGGATGGTCGTGGGGTTTTAGTGGGAATTCTCGGCGACAAGCGGAAGGTGACTCCCACATCACCTTCCCAATACCCCCGCACGCAGAGGGTATGCGTAAATTCTTTCTCCACGTTAAAAAATAAAAAATAAATCATGGTACAGAATCGTCAGTTTGTCACATTGATTTCGGTCACTTTAGACGAGTTTATATATTTATTTTTTGGTCTTTATAATTTATGCGTTAAGGCTGTAAAAACGGGTTTCCTTTATTAGCTTCATAAATATTATGTCTACTATACAAATAGCATACCAATTAACGAGTCTGTTAAGTAGTTTTGCGTAGGTAAATGACATATATATTTCCTTTCCAAGAAATCTAAATACTTTTATTTGCGAAATCGGGTTTTTTTTTAAAGGACCTACAGTATTAGCCGGAAAGGCTTTCACAGCTTCACCGGAATTAAATAGCGAGCGGGGAGGGCGCTCAAGCTCGACGAATATATTTGAAATCTCTATATTACAACTCCATTAGCCAAATGCAAACGTGCTCGGTGTGGCAATCGATGTGTGGTTAAATCCATGCAATAAATGTTAACTTCGTTCCGTGTAATAAATGTTAGAGGATGTTCTGATTTTTGGTGCAGACTTCAAGTTGCGTATTCCGGAAATGTTTGTTTGAGGTCGCTAATCTCAGGAACTACTGTATTTCCAATAAAATCTCTTTGTATTTTTTTAGATCAATCATTGAGGAAGGCTTTGGGCTATTTTAACATCACGCTACCACCAATAGGAGAAATCCTTTTTTTTAGGACAAAGGATGTCGCACAGTTCGTGAAAATTAAGTGGTAGCACTCATTTTCACTTCCAAACTCGGAGGGCCTAGTAAAGTTATCTATATACCTGATATACCTGCGATGACAGCTCAGTGGTTCAGTGAAGGAATGCCGCGAGATGGGACGTGAGTTCGAATCCAACCAGCTACAATTAGCTTGAGCTTTCGGTGTAGGAAAACATCGCGTGGAAACCGTAGCGTGGTGGTAGGGCTTTTTCTGATGCCCGACTGGCTAGCTACCACCCTCAAGTTGAAAATTTGCCGCTAAGTACCAATAAGTGTGTTCCGGCAATGGCACTTGAGACCCAGACACTCCAATTAAAGAGCCTCCTATTCCATAAAACAAAAGCTATGGGATGTCATTCCAGTCATAAAATCGACAACATGATCTCAAAACTAAATCCTATTATCAGACAGTGTTATAACATGACGTCTTTACTATCGGCTGTGAAATAAATACCAATAATGTGTTGAAATATAACTAATTTAAACGGATTTTATCGCGGTTATTTATTGATTTTGATCCCGACGTTTCGAAAGCTTTTCAGCCTTCGCGGTCACGGGGCGGACTGAGGTGTAGGTTATTCAGAAAAGTTCGTTATAAAATTCGTTTAAATTAGTTTTATTTCAATGAATCATATTCGCGTAAACATAAGAAATCATTATCAATAATGTGTTCCAGATATAAGTTCGCTAGCGATGTCCGAGATTTTGTTCGCGTGAATCAAAAACTATTTCATAATTTTTTCCCGTTGACGTAACTTTTTCAGTACAACTTTGCTTCTATTGATGGTAGCGTGATGATAATTAGCTTAAAGCTTTCCTCATTGATTAATCAATCAGATACAAAAAGATTTTTAAAATATTAGAATAGTAATAAGATTACGCGTTCAAAGAAACAAACAAAACTTTCCGTTTTATAATATTAACTAGCATTTACCCGCGGCTTCCCTCATGTTGATATTAATTTTGTCAAATGGGACGACACAAAAAGTTTCATACTAAAATTAATTCCTCTCTTTACTCAACTTCCGATATGTCTTTCGTGTGAAAAAGTAGCCTACCGCCGTCTCCGAGGTCTGATTTTTGTCTATACCGAAATTCATCGTAATCGATTCAGCGGTTCGGACGTGAAAGCATAACAAACAAACAAACAAACAAACTCACTATTGCATTAATGATATTGGTAAGGATATATATTTAAAAAAAATATTACGGTCTGATTAAGGGATTTAGTAATGTGATATGTTGTCGATTTAGTATTTGTAATGTAATTCAATTTTTTATTATTTGCTGACGATTGTCGAAAAATACAACTTGGCAAACGTACAGTTCTATCATAGACGCCGCCATCTTGTTAGAACGTTGTTTAAACATTACATTAGATAAAGACACTATATTATCGATCTGACGCGATTCGAAGTAGTTACAGGCTCATTGGTAGATCGCACAGGAGCCGCGTCAACGGGCGTTGGTTCGAATCCCTACAATCAGTTTAAGTATAAAGGTAAACATCGTGATGAAACCATAGCTAACCACGCTGATGCGGTGATAGCTCAGTCGGTTGTGTCTACGGACCCTGCGTCAATAGACGTAGAGTTGGATCCCTATAATTAACTTACGCTTAAAGAAAACCATCGTGAGGAAACCATAGCATGGTGGCAGGGCTTTTTCTAATACCCGCCTGGCTACCTATCACCCTGAAGATTAAAATCTACCGTCAAATACCTATAGGTATTTGGACAATTGCACTTGAAAGCCAGTCCCTCCACTCTTAGCGTGCCCATCACCTTGGGACACTGATAACGCTAAATATATAAAGTAAAAAAAAAAAAAGTTTTACTAGACGTTGCCCCTTCACATGTTGTAGATTACGATGTTTCAAAATTCAGTAAAAAAAAAATGCGCTTCCTCATTCCAATTCAATTTCATTACCGTCACTACTGTAATGTTAGATTCAAATTCACTCGCGCCATTTCAGCTCCGTTAACTGTGTAATATAAATAATATAACCGAATATAGAAAAGCAGAGAGACATTTTGAAAACCGTTTGGTTTTGTTAAGAATTCGCGCGTTAAAACGATCATGTCTAGAGTCAAATCAAAAAGCTTTGTAACACCGTTTCTGAAACAGGTTAGTGATTACATAATAGTTTCAAAGTGTGTGTGCGTGTCTCTCCCTCTCTCTCTCTTTCTGAGTGTGTGTGTGTGTGTTGTGCGACTGGCAGTTTACTCTTTAAGTACGATTGTCAAAGTGAAAGATGCGCAGTAAAACGTATTACTTGTATTAATTTCACTGATCATACAATTTCCAGACCCGGATTTCTTATAAGAATATTCGATTGTTAAGGACTAAATTAAAATTTTTTAAACACCATAGGTCATATTATACTTACTGTTTATAATTATCTAGCTGCGCCCGCAACTCCGTTCGCATGTGAAAATTATTTAGCTAGTTTTTCTACTGTCACAGCCTAGCCTAGCCACCACCCTCAAATAGCAAATCTTACAACATATTCAAAAACAATGCCGTACCAAAAGTCGCTAAAACATTTGCTTTGAAATGGCAAATATGTATTAAGGTATATTAAGGACCCCGAGCGATTTCCTATGTAATTTTTACATTGAAATAAAACTAATTTAAACGGATTTTATCGCGGTTATTTATTAAATTTTGATCCCGACGTTTCGAAAGCTTTTCAGCCTTCGTGGTCACGGGGCCAAACGTCGGGATCAAAATTTAATAAATAACCGCGATAAAATCCGTTTAAATTAGTTTTATTTCAATGAATAATATTCGCGTAAACCTAAGAAATCATAATTTTTACATGTTATGAGTTTTACCATTATGGTAACAAACTTATCTAACGTTAAGTGATAATTTGGCGCAAGATAATCAAGGGATTAGCTCTGATACATGGTAGATTTTCAACTTGAGGGTGGTAGCTAGCCAGACAGACATTAGGAAAAAGCTCTACCACCGTGCTAAACCTCATCACGATGTTTTCCTTCACCGGAAGCTCAAGCTCATTAAAGGACTCGAACTGACATCCAATAACACGGCGTCCGTACACACTACCAACTGAGCCATGACCGCTTCAACGGTTCTATCAGACAGTGGTCGTCGTTGATAACAGTTGATAGCTGTGGTAGTAAGCACAGATCATCCCAAAGGTAACAGTGAACACCAAGAGATACTAAATTATTCGATGGTCTTTACAATCAAGTTAGTATCAAGTGTAAACCGGAAAGGAGCCAGATGGGATTCTCAAAATGCCACATTACTATCTTCACATAGAGAATTTTGGCTTATTATATGGACGGGTTTTTCTTTTTTTTTATAATTATGGTTTAGCGTTATGGCTATAATCTCACCTGATCTTAAGTGACGATACGGCCAAGTTGGTAGACACGCTAAACCTGTGGAGGAACTGGCTCTCAAGTGCAGCTGCCGAAACACACCTATTGGTATTTGGCGGCAAGTTCATAATTTGAGGGTGGTAGCTACCCAGGTGGGCATTAAAAAAGGTCTACCACCATGCTATGGTTTCCACACGATGTTTTCCTTCACCGAAAGCTCAAGCTCATTGTAGGTGCTTGGATTCGAACTCACGTCCCTTGACGCGAAGTCGAACACACTACCACTGAGCTATCATCGCTTCAAAGTCTGAAAATTGGAAAAATTTACAACCAAGCCTGCGATAACCTGGATTGTGGTAAAGATCGGCATGATTTAAACACTAGAAATATTGACAAACTGGTCACCCTATATTAATTAGCTCAGTAAAAGCTCATTAATTAGCTCAGTAAAAGACCAGTAGCAGTTCTTCATGTTGGGTTTTACAATAAAGTCCGAAAGCATATTACCGAATTGCTGGACAGTAAATTCAAAAAGCATGTCAAACGGGTTTTAATGTCAAAAAGCTATTATAGGATGGGTCAATATGTGAACGATCGTGATATCTGCAATTTCCACCCCCCTTTCTGCATCCGCTAGTAACTATTGTAAATGCAAACATTAGATCATTATGTAAAAAACTGCACCTAAAAATAATATAAACATGCAGAGTTTCTTGCAGGTTCTTCTCGATGACTGCATTACGCAAAGTTACCGCTGGTAGTTTGACGTTTATAAACGCCTTCTTAGGGCCTAAATTGAATAAAGATATTTGATTTGACTTTATTGTTATCAAATCCTCAGAGTTTCGTGACGGCCGCCGTCGGGTGTAACATCATAGGGCACGGCTGCGCTCTCGGACATCCAGCAGTTTTACTTCCGCAGCTAAATTCTCCAAATTCCGATATACATCTAGATCAAGATTCAGTGTCATGGATCGGTTAGTTTCCAGGTCAAACATTTCTAATTATGTGACTGTTTTAGTTAAAATACTTCGTGCTTTATTACACTTATAGAATGCAGAAGTAAGAACTACCTCATACAAGTTTCTAAATAAAAAGTGTTCACTAAAAGGTACATAATACAGGTTCAATAGATAATCAAGGAATTTAATAGAATGTGTTGGCTTACTATCAAGCCGGGCTGGTCGTTGGGGTGACGCGATGAATACAAGTTCGATCTCGCATCGCCCCAGCAAGGTGAAGCTATTCCGGAGACTAAAGCTGGGTAGTCGAACATAACCCTCTCAGTCCCCTCGAGCTGGTAGGGTATGTGTAAATGCATACACTAAAATAAAAGTTATATTTCATAGGGTAGTTAATATCATTATATTTAGACGAACAATTAAACTTATTGGACAAACTAAAATAATAACGTTCCCAAAAATATTAGGCACTTTCTTTGAAACCTTAAACTTATGTAACAGCAGTTTTCTATACGGGAAGAGACTTGCTCTTACTTCTTCTACGTTCTTTAATTAAACTTCAGAAAATCGTTTTATAATTCATCTATGCGATATGTAAATTGATTTAAAAGGTTGCTAGAGTGCGGAGATTGTTTCATTTTCTTATTTAACGCGGATATATAGATTGCATTGTTAGATTAGGCTTGAGTTGTGATAAGGAACAACGCAAAACGTCCGTCATAATGATTATGAGATTACAAAGGGCTGTCCGTATTGTAAAAGATACAGCTATTATCAACACTATAGAGCCGCTTCAATTGCGCAGGGATATTGCCTCTCTAAGCGTGTTCTATCGCTTGTATCATGGTGAGTGTTCTGAAGAGCTGTATGAACCCACCCCCTCCTCTCCTTTCCACAACAGTATCTGCCGTATCTCCACTTAAGATCAGGTGAGATTATGGCCATAACGCTAGGTCTTCATTAAAAAAAATAGAATCGGTTAAAATCTCCTTCACGAATATAGAAAGAGTGGCCGCTAAATACTTTTACTGTTTTTATGGTGACAATAAAATACGCACAGATCCACTTCTTCATTTCATTCAATTCATTTATGTGTATAACTTCGGTAATATCAGCCCTTTAGTAATCCTTTCGTACATACCCTTTCATAAAACCACCCCTCGCTGAGTTCACATAATATTTCAGAAACATCTTTCGAAGGTCTTACTAAAGGGCTAACTGACACACATAAGTAAATAAATATAAATTAAATCTTTTCAACAACGTAATTTTGAACTTCATCGTAATTAACATATTCCATTTGAAATATCTTGTTCGAACAAAGACATTTAAAATGTAAGCGAAGATTTGTAAATATATATTGTCTACAGACTCGCATGTTACCTGTTTATGTTTATTTGATTTTATATATTTTTATTTTATTTCCGTTTTAATTTTAATAACGCACATTATTTATTTAGTTTCTTCGAGTTCATTCACCAATCGCTTCTCAAACAAAGATAAGTGGTAATCATAGCTTAACTAAAGAATGTTTACGAGTTAGTGA
This sequence comes from Actias luna, assembly GCA_039707435.1. Classification (NCBI taxonomy): domain Eukaryota; kingdom Metazoa; phylum Arthropoda; class Insecta; order Lepidoptera; family Saturniidae; genus Actias; species Actias luna. The sequence goes on from JAZHAC010000010.1 coordinate 11,845,908, forward strand.
ATATTTTTTACAGACTGTGGAGGTTGCGTCGAATCATACACAAAGTGTCGTTATACAATCGTTATATTTTACAGCAGAGCTTCCCCTTACAACTCAAAATTTCGTCCGCACTGTCGAACGTTCTTAACTCGACTGCCTCACCCAATCGCGCCACTGCCCAGGATAACACTTAATCAAATAACCAACTTCTTTCATAGTCATTACACAAACTGTAAGATCAGTACAACAACTTTTAAAAATGCAAATTATAGTTATTGTTCGTAGTTGAATCATTTCACTAATTAAAAGTATGTAGTTTTATTATGTATCTAGTATCATTATGGCTGCACGCCAATAAGCAGTAGACGTGGTATTTAACATACTACAGAATCCAATACTTGTATATTTCACAGTATCAATAACTGGAATAACACAGCTTTTTGGAAGTTTCATTACACCTCCTATTATGAGCCGTTACGGACGGAGGGTGGCACACTTTGCTGTGTTGACTCCGATTATGGTGGCCTGGTTTGTGACAATATCTGCTAATGGTTTTATGGTAAGTTTAGGTGTTATAACCTTTATTTAATTTGTGTTTAAACATTATTATTTAGTTGTAAATGTATCTCAGATATAATACAAATTTAATTCTCTGTAGGATTCAGTTGTTTTTTTTTAGTTGGGACCTACACTGTGTTAGACTGGAAGGCTTTCAAAGTTTCACCGGATTGTAAGGGCGAACGCGGTGGGCGCTCAAGCCCGAAGGGCAACTCGCGCAAGGGTGTCACTAGTGACCGAACCTCAGCTTGGGCTGTTGCCGGGGGCTTTTGTTCTTTAGTTGAAGCACATAAATATTTCATTCAAAAATATCCTTGAAACTAGTTTTATAAGTAATAAACATCGTGAGAAAACCATAGCATGGTGGTTGGGCTTATTCTCAAGCCCGCCTGGCTAGCAACCACCCTCAAGTTGAAACTCTGCTGCCAAATACGAATAGGTGTGTTCCGGCATCTGTACTTGAGAACCAGTTCCTCCACAGTTTTAGCGTGTCTACTAACTTGGATCGTATCGTCACTTAATCAGGTGAGATTATGACCATAACGCTAAACCTTATCAATAAAAAAAAAAACTTGAAAATCCATCTGGTTAACAATTTAGCGCCCAGCATTTACAGATTTATATCATCATTTAAGTTATAATGAGATGGTAATGAAATACTAGGAGCTATATCTAGCGTGACATAAAATGTGGCATTAAACAAATTTTCTCAAAAATACATGGAAATATTGCCATTATTTTCGAGAAAAGAACACGCGAAGTCTCGAATTCACGAACAAAGAAAACCGAATCCAAAGCAGGAGCGTTTATTGAATTTAAATACTCTTTGATTGAATCACTTTTATCATTCTTGGCAGACCAAAGTAAGTCTCTTTGCTTAGTACAAATTGCGTTCATGTGGCTGTATAGGCATAAATGCGCTTGCCTCTCGGCACAGATGATAAATAAAAAATTGGCGGCAAAGCATTTTAATAATTAAAATGAGTTCCAACGGTTCAGAGAGTAAAATTGAGATTGATTGTACTTCACCAGATTTAAGACCAGAAGTAAAATTGGCAATGGGAAACCGGCTTCCAGTAAAGTCAACTGAAAAATACCTGAAAGTATACGAAAAGTTTATGAGTTGGAAAAACGAGAGAAATGTGAATTTTTGGCGTATTTTAATGAGATTGCTAAAACTAGAAAGCCATCTGCATTATGAGCTCTTTATTCCATGCTGAAGTGTACAGTTCATGTTAAAAACGGCATTAACTTGTAAAATTATGGAAATTTAACTACTTTTTTAAACGAGAATCGACCGAATTCAAAAGAAATAAATCACAAATTTTACTGGCAAGAACATAAATCAATTTGTAATGAAAGCCCCAGATGATATATATTTAGCAACAAATGTAAATTAAATTAAATATATACTATAAAAAGTATATTTTATTTCCCTGCATTGTTTTGAGAAAAGCACTATGTATGCGACGGCGGAAATGGCAATTGCCTGTCTCGTATAACTGAGTCCTTGCCTACAACTTGGCCTTCAAACTCATACTCAACCTAATTGCCTATTTCACGGCCTTTGCAATAATGTACTATTACACACACGAGGCTTTTGTTGCAATGTAATATACTATTATAAATTCTATCTTGTTGTAATATTGATAGAAGCTGTACTAGTTTCAAATGCAGAAGTATCACTGTCTTGTGCTAATTGTGGCAAAATAGCAATACTACGGCTGATTCCCTCTAAATCAGGGGTTATCATCGACACTACGTTCCTGTGGACAAGGCTGTGAATAGTCTTAAAAAATCGCTACATTTTATTGATCGACCTCGGAATGCGCCTTGTATAGCTGCCCCATTTAAAATATACAAAACTACCAGCTGAATCAGCTGATCAGTGCAAATGTTTTGTCTCAATGATCAATCATCGAATGTGTATATGTCCAAATATTTGTTTTTATAAAAGATTTCGATAATCTCAAACACCGCTTGAGCAATCATCACTGATATTGATAAGTACATGTACTCTATATGCGGACGGTATTTACGTTATCTCTACCTACGATAGATGGTGCTGAGATTCAGTTATTGGTTACTGAAAAGTATAGAACAACATCTGAAGTGCCATCTATTAGCAATATAGTAAAGTAGGTATTGGTATTCTTTAATAAAAATGCAAAGATTTTGTATACTGTAATTTTCTTTGTTTTTATACTTTAGGTTTAGCGTTATGGCCATAATCTCACCTGATCTTAAGTGTAAATTATCCTTATATCTTAACCGTCTTGTTTAATAGGCAGCACGTACTACTTGGTTCTTCATATCACTAATACTTCAGTCTACTGATTCGTTCTGGAGCTCCACTGTCTCTGCCTCAGTATTATAAGTATTGCCACAACCGGAAACTAAAAGCGGTGTGAATATTGAAACCCATGCAATATGACATTTAATGTATAGAGAAGATCAACGATAAGGCTAAAAACAAAGCGGCGACCAATGATAATGCTAACATTCGTCCACCCTGACAACTTTTCGCGTCCCCGCGATACATAACAGTTTTATATAAAACGATAATTTTAATAGTACAACGTCCAATGTATATAGGCATAGAAACCTAATAGCTAGGTAGTAGTTTAAAAGGTTAATTGGATCATAACAATTACACGATGAAAGTCATATTGTGGTGCAGAGAAGATAACACGAACAGCGTTCGAGTCTAGTGACACGGATGTTAGTTTAAGAAGGCCCCTTTCGACAATTGTAAAGACTCACTTTCACTACTCTTGTTTCTCTCTCCGCTCAGTATAAATATTCCCGACATAAAGATATCAAAAGAATCGCGTCAGTAATAGAAATTATAAATCTTACGTCCCTTTGGTAACACTCCATCTACGTACGATGAATAACTGCCCTCGATGATTCACTGTGTTCTATGCGTCACTGAGTGGCCAATCTTTCAAATCCCTCACACTGCCTCTTAGCACGCTTCCACATTGCATACGTAGATTTTGGGGGTTGACCGTAGCGTCCCGTGACTTTGACTAGAGTTTCGCTCATAGCTCGAGATACATGTGCACCTTGCACTGTAAAGGTTCGCTCATAGCGACAGAGGGTTTGCTAATAGCGATTTAAATGTATACTTTGCACTTCAGAATTCGCTCATAGCGACGTCATGTGTATATTGACTAGAGTTTCGCTCATAGCGAGATACATGTGCACCTTGCACTGTAAAGGTTCGCTCATAGCGACAGAGGGTTTGCTCATAGCGATTTAAATATACACTTTGCATTTCAGAATTTGCTCATAGCGATTTAAATATACACTTTGCACTTCAGAATTCGCTCATAGTGACGTCATGTGCATATTGACTAGAGTTTCGCTCATAGCGAGATACATGTGCACCTTGCACTGTAAAGGTTCGCTCATAACGACACAGGGTTTGCTCATAGCGATTTAAATATACACTTTGCACTTCAGAATTCGCTCATAGCGACGTCATGTGCATATTGACTAGAGTTTCGCTCATAGCGAGATACATGTGCATCTTGCACTGTAAAGGTTCGTTCATAGCGATTCTTTGCACTTCTGAATTCGCTCATAGCGACGTCATGTGCATATTCCACGTGGCTGGCACCACTCATAATAAATGTTCATCTCGCGCACCTCAGAAGGTTCATTAATAGTGACGTTATGTGAACATTGCACTTCAATGGCTCCTCTCATAGAGGTCATGTATACATTGCACTTCGATTACCCCTCTCATAGTTAATGTGCACCTCACGCACTTTAGAAGGATCACAAATAATGACGTTATGTCCACGTTGCACTCAATAGCTACTCTTATAAATAGGTCATGTGCACATTGCACGTTGTTGACGCCTCTCATAGTAAATGTGCATCTCGTGTATTTCAGGACCTCTTCGCACTTTAGAATTCGCTCATAACGACGTCATGTGCATATTCCACGTGGATGGCATACTCATAATAAATGTACATCTCGGGCACCTCAGAAGGTTCATTAATAGTGACGTTATGTGTACATTGCATTTCAATGGCTCCTCTCATAGAGGTCATGTATACATTGCACTTCGATGACCCCTCTCATAGTTAATGTGCACCTCACGCACTTCAGAAGGTTCACAAATAATGATATTATGTGCACGTTGCACTCAATAGCTACTCTTATAAATAGGTCATGTGCACATTGCACGTCGCTGACGCCTCTCATAGTAAATGTGCATCTCGTGTATTTCAGGAGGTTCACTAAAAATGACGTTATGTGCCTATTGTACTTCAATGGCACCATTCATAGCGAGAAGTTTTTGCACTAAGACATCAGTGGATCTTGCTCTTAGCATGAAGCACTTTAGAAACTTCGCTCATAACTTGGTGTGTATGTTGCACTTAACAGTTTATGCTTATAATGCCCAGATGAATCCGTACACCTTTATTTTAATAAGATGCGTACATTGCCTCACTTAAGCCGTTCTTCATAATTTCACTCATCACTTTTATCAATGAAATATAGACCCATTCATCAGAACTTTTACTCACGTCCGAGAGTACAGCGGCGGTTACCAAAGTATCTTCTGAATCAACAGTTACTATTCTTACTCGTTCCAGACTCGTTGCCTCTTGTAACTCCATCTTGGAGGCTATAAATGTGGTCCTATGTCAATCTCGAAATGTACAAAGTTTTCTATTTACACTAGCAGCACTTTGTCTTTATTATAAAATGTCAAAGTTTCCGATTCCTTTTCTATGCTTTTTTCTTCAGCATTCTAGAATTCTTTCTCATTTTTTTTTCTTTTTTAGAAAATATTGGTTATAAATATATGTGAACTAGTATCCCAGACTTTATTTTTATTTTGTAATTGGAACATTTGTTCCTGTTCTTTTTCCTGGTTAAATACTAATAATTCAAATCTTACTGAATTACTACAACAAACGCTATCATCTAACGGTCATTTATTTCATCATCTATGTTCTTGAAATTGCAATTTACATTTATGTTTTTCTCCTTTTCTTTTTCACTTTTGTATACTATGCATTATTTCGTTTTTGAACACCATTTTCTAAATTCTGCTTAATGTAATGCGCGGTTTTGCACTCATTTAACAATATAAAACTTCGCTTTATCACCAGTAAATACTTCTGAACTGGTTATTGAAGTCAAGTTGATCTCACGGAAACGGTCTGTTGTTTTACTTTTGTGTATATGTTCTCACGATAATACTTCCAAATATTTCCAAATAGAATGAGTTTCTTTTTCATTTTTTTGATATGTACATCACCGATCCTTAATTATTTTTATCGATAACGATAATTTTCAAATAAAGTTCGTTTCACTTTCGTCGCCAATGTTAGACTCTTTCAACATACATACATGTAGATAATATAACTATAACAGTCTCATCACTATCTTTGCTAATAAATAGTATTATTTCATAACCGTTGTACTTATAACTTTGTATCCATTAGTCTTTTATCAGCTGATAATTTCTACAGTCTGCATTATAATGTGATCGTTAGATATATCAATAGTACAGGGCAGTATGCGGCCATAGTATTACAAAACAAATGATTACAGTCTTGTATAGTGTTGTACATTAGGCAGAACCTTCCACACCTCACACAGAGCGATTATTATCTGTAAACACCTTAGCTCAAGCAACACAAGCGACACTTTTAAAGTGGTTAAAAAATTATCATTGTTTAGGCGTTGACCATACTAGGCAAGTATTATGCAGATAACGCTATAAAGCCGAATCCTAGAAAAACACAATCCTGTACTTTCCAATTGCCGAACCGACATACGTTTATGCTTCAATACAAAGAAGAAGGTAGCATTGAGCTACAATCTATTCCGTCGCTTGACCTCGTCTGCCTGGGGCGCTATTCCACCTGTCATTAGCAAGCCAGGCTTTTGCTACTCGGCTCGATAAATACGCATATTCAGCGTGGCAACGCTCAGTACATCAAGCTCAAGACGTTCTTCCAATAGAGACACGAAAGATAAATGTGGCTAGAGCACCGACATCAGGCTACGTGATTTCTGCCGTCAATGGTCTGAATTACATCTGCGTTTTCGGCTGTTGGGTTTCTGTTCAACGCGTTGGCATGAATCATGCCATTTTACAATACTCTTGAATCAAACTTTACAATAGTGCAACTCCAACACTTATGTTCTGAATCTCACTAAAGTGGCAATAACTATCGTTCAGAATGACTGAACTTATTTCCTAATTAGTTAAGCTAATAATAAACCAACATCCTTGCCCAAGTATGGGGTAATCGTTCATAGTAATCCTTATCCCTGGGTCCCCCATATTAGACTATTGTGATACAAATCAGTTGGTTGTAAGCAACAATCATCTTTTCTAAGTTTCTACGTTTCTACGACGTTCGTTTCCACAACATGCTGCTCGACCGATAAACGACTATCACTAAACACGTCCACGAGCACACCGCTAAGAAATAATAAAATATACTGTCTTTTCATCAAACAAAATCCGACATCTGGCGGAGCACAGGAAAGGCAAAATTGTTACACGACGTTGTGCTCAGTTCACGCTTCACTCATGCTCGCACTCATGCTCGACTCGTCTAGTGTAGGTGCACCTTATTAATTTTCTCAATATTATTATATGCTTGGACAGAACAATCACGAGCCAAGACAGACTCTTTAATCTGAATTGGTTTTTTCTCATAGTTTAGAATAAAATAATTTAAATATCCACTGCCATTCTTGACATTAAACGTACCAACTTTTATATAAAATGTGAGGTAGCTCTGTAGCAATTTGTTCAGTAAATAGATCATAGTTAATTTAATAGATAGGTCATAGCTAAAGTAAAATTATCAGGAACATGTATTTCAACGTAAGTTTTTGTGCTATCAATTATCAATGAAATCTTACCACATTCACATATGCATTATATGTGAGGTACCTCTATAGCAATTTGTTCAGTAAATAGATCATAGTTAATACAGTACATAGGTCATAGATAAAGTAAAATTATCAGGTACGATGTTGTATTTCAACTAAGTTTTTGTGCCATCAATACCAATGAAATCTTTTTGTACCTTCAATTATCAATGAAATCTTACAGTTACCACATCTTACACTTACCACATTCACATATGCATTTTTAATAACTATGTTTTATAAAAGTATACCAATCATTAAAGATATCTAATCGGTTAAACGGTTTGACACCCCTCAGAATACCTAAGAGTTTATTAGTATAATTCAGGTAGTAGTTTGTTTGGATTTTCAATTCAGAATCTAATTTCGGAACAGCATTGTCGTTAGTAATTTTTTCTCTACATTGAGAGTGCTGAGAATGCACAGATGAAATAAATCCTCTTTTGGTTTCTCGCCTTCGATTCAAATCTGTCTTTTAAGATGACTGATCTTCTTTCACTGGACCTGCGTCCACTCTTCGACCGGTCATTAGGTATTATTAATCCGTATAGTGATCAAAGACTTGAAATAATTATCACAACCGAGTATCTACTTTCCTAGTAGGTAATTCAAAATTCAACAAAACAGAAAATAAGACCTCCGTCCACTATTGGACCGATCATTAGGTATCATTTATCCGTATAGTGATCAAATACCTGAAATAATTATCACAACCGAGTATCTACTTTCATAGTAGGTAATTCAAAATTCAACAAAACAGAAAATAAGACCTCCGTCCACTATTGGACCGATCATTAGGTATCATTTATCCGTATAGTGATCAAATACCTGAAATAATTATCACAACCGAGTATCTACTTTCATAGTAGGTAATTCAAAATTCAACAAAACAGAAAATAAGACCTCCGTCCACTATTGGACCGATCATTAGGTATCATTTATCCGTATAGTGATCAAATACCTGAAATAATTATCACAACCGAGTATCTACTTTCATAGTAGGTAATTGAAAATTCAACAAAACAGAAAATAAGACCTCCGTCCACTATTGGACCGATCATTAGGTATCATTTATCCGTATAGTGATCAAATACCTGAAATAATTATCACAACCGAGTATCTACTTTCATAGTAGGTAATTCAAAATTCAACAAAACAGAAAATAAGACCTCCGTCCACTATTGGACCGATCATTAGGTATCATTTATCCGTATAGTGATCAAATACCTGAAATAATTATCACAACCGAGTATCTACTTTCATAGTAGGTAATTCAAAATTCAACAAAACAACAGATAATAAACATCTACTCTTTTATGTTAAAAGAGACGACTTTGATTAGTAGGCCATTCAAAATTCAACAAAAGAGCAGAAAATAAATTTCGACTTTTTTATTAATAAAGACTCTTCACCTACTTTAAATAGTAGTGATATCCGAAACTCAACAGCAGTAAATAAGCATCTAATATACATACGTGAGTCATTTGTTGTTTTTTTTTTATATAAAACGCGACTTTCACTATTTTAAATATTAGGTAATTCAAAATCCAGCATTCAAGAAAAGAGTAAAAAATAAACAATTTAAAGTGAGTCTCATCATTTTTATATCATTTTTTTAATAAAAATGAGAGGGTGTTCACGATTTTAAGTGACTATTTATTTATTTATGATACTTTTAAGCCAGAATATGACCGTGGGTAGAAATAATAATAATCACCATACCTTATTGCGGGCGTAAGATTACAACAAGGTGGAAGTAAATAATCCAATTTAAAAAACCTTGATGTTTTCCCTCTTCTGAAATTGTAAATTATCCTTATATCTTAACCGTCTTGTTTAATAGGCAGCACGTACTACTTGGTTCTTCATATCACTAATACTTCAGTCCACTGATTCGTTCTGGAGCTCCACTGTCTCTGCCTCAGTATTATAAGTATTGCCACAACCGGAAACTAAAAGCGGTGTGAATATTGAAACCCATGCAATATGACATTTAATGTATAGAGAAGATCAACGATAAGGCTAAAAACAAAGCGGCGACCAATGATAATGCTAACATAAGTGACGATACGGCCCAAGTTGGTAGACACGCTAAACCTGTGGAGGTACTGGCTCTCAAGTGCTGCTGCCGGAACACACATATTGGTATTTGGCTGCAGGTTCACAACTAGAGGGTGGTAGCTACCCAGGCGGGCATTAGAAAAAGCCCTACCACCATGCAATGAATGCAATCCAAATGAATTGGACATCGTTCGTTAATATGGGGAAACGTAAGCTTAAAATTGATGTTTGGAGTCATTGTTCTTTGCAAAAATATCATTGTCATATGAGTTGAGACATTTTAATACCCTATATAGTAATTTTATATTACACTATATTAAAATTTGATGGTAACTTTGTGTGTTTCAGATGTTGTTTATTGGACGGATACTACAAGGTTTGTCTATTGGGATGCTTGCCCCTTTACGGTCAGTTCTCATTGGCGAGTACTCGAGTCCAAAATATAGGGGTGCCTTTCTTACGACCGTATCGCTAACGCAGTCTTTTGGCTTATTCTTCGTGCATCTAATAGGATCGTTTCTCTCGTGGCAACAGACCGCATTGATTTGTGCATTCTTTTCATTCATAAGCCTACTTATGACTATTTATTCACCGGAATCTCCGAGTTGGCTAGCATCTAAAGGTAGATATGACGAGTGTAGAGAAGTTTTCCGCTGGCTCAGAGGCGACGAAGAAGACAAAGAACTTGAAAATATGATAAAAGCTAGAATTTTATACGAAAAAGAAGAGATAATGTACAAAGTTGGAAAGAAGGTCAATCGTTTGGCTAACATTTTGTCAACTATCAAAAAGAAAGAGTTTTATAAACCGATTACTTTGATGATGCACGCGTATGTTATGGTTAATTTTGCCGGTGGTACAACTATGGCGACATATTCCACTGTTATAATAGCTTTAGTAATGGGTCCAGATGTTAATGTTAATTTCTGGATGATATTTTTGGATACGCAGAGGTTGATCTCGAACTTCTTGGCTATGTTCGTCGTGAATAAAATGAAGAGGCGTACAATGATGTTCACGACTGGAGCATTATCTATCTTCAGCCAGTTTGCTTTGGCAGCGTACGTGTATTGTAAGCAGCATAATATGCTTTACTACGATGCTCTCTGGATACCAGCTTTACTTATAAATCTGAAGTTCTTCACAGTTGCTACAGGAATGCTGCCGTTGCCAAATGTTATAGGAGGCGAAGTATTTCCTTTAGAATATAGAAGTATTGGTGCGAGTTTGAGCTTAGCATCCCTGTCTGTGACTTTCTTCCTAGTCTTGAAAACTTTTCCGGGGCTAGTTGAGAACTTTGGCCTACACGGTTCATACATAGTTTATGGTATCGTCTTAACGTATTGTATGTTTGTTATATGGATGCTGTTGCCGGAGACAAAGGGGAAGACTCTTCAGGAAATCGAGGAGGAATTCAGAGGCAGGCCATTAGCTCCAGAAGAGTTCGAAGCTAGACTGTCTTTGCAATCAAATTTTGACGAGGAATTTAAGCGAAAAATGTCGGCCCTTTCGATTCAACTTAACTGACATTATGTATATAATAGCAAGAAGATATACTAATGTCAAAATTGGATTTAATATTTATGATAGAATAATTATGTAGCATCAATATTATAAGGAGTCTCTTAATTTAAATTACCTATAGGTATAATGTTTATATTTATACCAGATGTAAAATGTTCGCTCGGGTTAATATTGGTGTTGCCAGATAAATCGGGTGACGCAATAAAAAGTTTTATACAAAGATTATCCCTTTTTTTACCTAATCTCCGATAAAGTTTTCGTGAGAAAAAGTAGACTATTACCGTCTCCAAGGTGTCATGTATCTCTATATAAATATTCATCATAATCGATTTAGCGATTTCGGCGTGAAATTTCGGTAACAAACAAACAAACTCTTTATTTATTTTATAACCTATAGAGATATTTTTGAAATTGTACTCTCTTTTATAGTCAAGGTTTAGCGTTACGACCACAATGTCACCTGATGTTAAGTGACGGTGTGCCTCAAATAGTGCATATGGTGCACATACCAACACACCTATATGTATTTTGGAGGCAGATTTTCAACTTGGGGGTGGTAAAGCCAGGCGTGCAATAAAAAAGGCCTACCACCATTTTGTTTAAAGAATTTATGAACATTTTGAGGAATTTATCTCGTACATCTCGTGTGGTGCTATTTAAATCATATGCCATGTTTATCGTACCAGATCATTTATCATAGAAAGAGATAAATATATGACAAACACTTCACGCCGTGATATACCGTGTGATGTCATATCAAAATGTACAATTTGTTTCCTGCATTGCGATAAGCTATTATTACACCGTGATGTGTTCTTTCGTTAACTTCTAATTTAGGTTTAGTATGTGTTATAATTAGATTAACAAGATAAAGAAAAAGTTATTTGACTTTAGTCTGATAGGTTTTAGATTTAATTTTTTTATTCTGGCTCCACAGAAATGACCCTACTTCACCTGACGGTAAGCTATTACAGTCCAAGGATAATAGCCACTTTACCGGCCTGCAAATTGTTTAGCCGGCGATCGTTTATACGCTATAAATACATGTCCAAAATTTGAATTTCACTTGAGAGCCAGTTCCTCCGCAGGTTTAGCGTGTCTACCAACTTGGGCCGTATCGTCACTTAAGATCAGGTGAGATTACGGCCATAACGCTAAACCTTAAGTATATAAAAATATATATATATAATTATTTGTTTTTAAATGTACATGTCAAGTGTCAAGATTAAAAGTTTTAAATTGATATTGGCTAAGTTGTTAGTTTGTACGAACGCTGCGTCAATGGACGTGTGTTCGAATCCTTGCCATGAGTCTGAGCTTTCGGTGAGGGACGAGATCGTGAGGAAACCATTGTATGATGGTAGGGCTTTTTCTAATGATCGCTTGGTTAGCTACCACCTTTTTATCATGTTATCATGATTTTATTAACACGCTCTCTTGTATGTCTGTCTTCCCGATCAGCTAGATACTTGAAATTCGGATCATAGCTCAGAAGTGGGTGACAATGCATGGAATGTGAAAAAAAAAAATGATTTGTCTGTTTTTTCGATCAAGTTTTTATAATCGATTATCGGATCTGATCTGATCTATAACTAATTTGTAGATGTATACTTGAATATAGTTCAGCGAATATAGTTGAAGCGATGATAGCTCAGTGGTAGTCTGTACGACTTCGCGTCAAGTGACGTGAGTTCGAATCCAAGCACCTACAAAGAGCTTGAGCTTTCGGTGAAGGAAAACATCATGAGGAAACCATAGCAGGGTGGTAGGGCTTTTTCTAATGCTCGCCTGGGTAGCTACCGCCCTCAAGTTGTAAACCTGCCGCCAAATACCAATAGGTGTGTTCCGGCAGCAGCACTTGAGAGCCAGTTCTCCACGGGTTTAGCGTGTCTACCAACTTGGGCCGTATCTTCACTTAAGATCAGGTGAGGTTATGGCCATAACGCTAAACCTTAAGTATAAAAAAAAAAATTAACTGACGGATGCACAGTTTAATCCGTGTAACCGTATTCGTATAAATAATAATAATAAAAAAAAACTATACGTGCTATGTTTTTATAACGCACTATAAAGTAGAAATTAAAAAAAATTGCGAACGAAAAACGTGGGGCGCGTGTTTACTAAATATTTCTGGTATTGCATTAATACTATGTGGGTATTAGCATGCTAATTGCCTAAGCCCTATATTATAGAGATAACGAGAAAGAATGAAAATACATTTATTTGTTACACGCAGATACGTTTTACAAACATAAAACGTGATAAATAGTAATAATAGATTCTTTTTTATAGTTAAGGCTCAGCGTAATGGGCATAAGCTCATCTTAAGTGACGATACGGCCCAAGTTGGTATACACGCTAAACCTTTGGAAGAACTGGCTCTTAAGTGCAACTGCCGGAACACACCTATTGGTATTTGGCGGCAGGTTTACAACTTGAGCGTGGTAGCTCCCAGGCGGGCATTAGAAAAAGCCCCACCACCATGCTACGGTTTCCTCACGATGTCTTCCTTCGCCGAAAGCTCAAGCTAATTGTAGGTGCTTGGATTCGAACTCTCGTCCTTTGACGTGAAGCCGTACACACTACCACTGAGCTATCATCGCTTCAACACGCTAAGCCTGTGGTGGAACTGCCTCTCGAGTGCAACTGCCGGAATATACCTATTGGTATTTGGCGGCAGATTATCAACTTGAGGGTGGTAGGTAGCCAGGCGGGCATCGGAAAAAGCCCTACCACCTTGCAAAAAAAAAAAAAGAAAAATGAGACAAACGGTTTCCAAAAACAAGTGCGTGGAAGTTTGAAATGAGTGCGTAATAAATGGGCCCCGAGTCAACTTATGTGCTAAATGATCTCCAGCGCTTATTTTAACCCTGTGCCCAGGGTATTTAGAAGCAGAAGATTCAGGCAGCAGATTTGCTCACAATATTATCTTGTGTTAAATGATTATATTGCTAAAGATAACACGCTAAATTCCTAACTGGTTTCTTATATACGGCTATCTAAAAATAGTTGTAAATCAGGGTTTCTTAACCTGTGGCAATGCACCCTGATGAGGCCTTTGGCATGGATACTGTGGTTTCTTATCAGTTTACAAAACGATAGGTAAACATTGCGCGTGATCGATCGTAATTAGGGATGGGCTCGGTGTGGTTTGAACCGAATACAAACTTCGAAAGAATATTCGGTTAAAATAAAATATTCGGACGAATTTCGGTTTACTTAAGAAAGAACGAGAGTATTCGAAATTGATAATTTTATATCACGTTTGTGATATATGTGTTTTTATTTTTATTTTTTATAATCAAGGTTTGGCGATATGGCCATAATCTCACCTGATCTTAAGTGATGATACTGCCCAAGTTGGTAGTCGCACTAAACCTGTGGAGGAACTAGCTCTCAAGTGCAACTGCTGGAACACACCTGTTGGTATTTGGTGGCAAATTTTCAACTTGAGGGTGGTTGCTAGCCAGGCGGACATTAGAAAGAAAGCCCTACCATCATGCTATGGTTTCCTCACGACGTTTTCCTTTACCGAAAGCCCATGCTCATTGTAGATGGTTGGGTTCGAACTGACGTTCCTTGACGCGAAGTCGTACACTCTACCACTGAGCTATCATCATTTAATTTTTTATTTTGATCTTAGTCATAATAGTGCAAGGTTTTATAATGGACCAAATTTTCGGCACCTATACCGAAATTTCAGTTAATTTACCGATGTTCGGTGTCAGCTGCTGTAAATCGTCTAACCGAATGTAAAACGAATTTCGGCCCATCCCTAATCTAAATATGTAGGTCCTATAGATATCAGTAATGTAACTTATTTTAGAAACTGTAACTTGAATTCTGCTAACAACTTGAATGTAGGCTCTATTGTACTTAAGGCCGTAGACTAAAGCCATAAGGCTAACTATAGTCTAGAAGAACATCCTGTTCTGCTTATAACAATCCTTCTGCAAGGGTGGATCCATACTCCATTTCACAGTTAATAACAGTTGTTTAAAATAATATTGGCGTTAAGTTTTTATACATTTTCTAATGTTCCATTCAGTTGCCTTAAGTTTTTCTTTAATCAGAACCTTCTCCTGAGAATAATTAACCAATAATTAGAGAGAAAGAAAGAAAGAAAATACATTTATTACGGAACTCACACTGACTAAATGACAAACAATAATAATTAAGAATTAGGGCGAAAAAAATCAGCAATAACCTAGTGAATATAATAGGCAAAGGGTGCCTACTAAACAGTTGTGTAAGGCCTTAAATGGTCCCATCTCAGCAACAATGCTACAACGTATAATGCGTTGCAGCGCTGGTTTTCCGATGGTCCAACGTGATGTCACGGTCAGCACTACTTTTTAATATAATAAGAAAAACATATAAGGAAAAATAAAAAAAAATTGATTAAAAATTACAATAAAATAAAATACTATAAATATACATGTCCAATAACACGATATAATAAAGTAATAAATAATCGTATATGGATAGAAAATAAAAAATATGACTTATATGTTTAGGCAGTATGATTCCTGGTCTTGGCCTGTTCACAATGGAGCAATTAAAAAAGGGAAAAAAAGAAAACAAAAGAATGACTTTACTATAAAATTGTGTAAATAAATATAACATGTAACTGGTGAAAATATAAGTAATTTCAATGTAAATAAATCAGTATATTGTGTTATTAATATTGATATTTTATACCTGATATTGGCGGATCTAGGAAAATCAGAGAAGCCATAGTCAAATCAGAATAGAATGGACTAATTGGATTAGCGAAACTGTTCCATCCGTTCACGCGTGATGCGATGACCAAGGGAAATAAAGATTCATTTATATATATATATATAGATAGATAAAGCAAAATTGTAAACAGTTTAGTAAGCAAATTGTAACACTACATTCAAGTTAATTCAGTAGGCTTTTCTAATTATTCTAATCAACTGACAAGCTTCCTACTAAATATGCACAGTAGTGCTCAAGAATGTAGGCCTACAGCTTCTTGCTGAGACAGGTACCATTTCGACCCGATGCAAAAAAACTTTGATGTTTTATAAGATAATGTTATTATGATGTGTTGTATGTTTTTGTGTAGAATATTATTTTTCATTCTTTCTTTCTTCTTATGCCAGCAAGCACGTGGAACGAAAAATACCGCCGTCGTGAGCTTGAGCATTGTAAACGCAAAGTGAAACATATCCTTACCTAGTGAGCTGGCTGTTACACAATGGCGGAATGCATAAAAATTTTAATTATTTTTGCGAGTTAACCTTCATAATTTTAACACGAGTACATCAGTAATTTAATTTGATTGTTAAAGCTAATTAATTCAGAATGTAGTAAGAAATATAAGTATTAACTAACGTCTAATTAAAAGGCATTCTATTGACTTTAAACTGTCGACGGGTCTGCATTTGAATGATATCCGGGAATATGTGTTTAAAAACGCCAATAGTTAGACGTTATATTCATTTTGGTTCTGTCCTCGGTCTGATTCGGACGGTTTTGTTCTGTTATGTGTGTTTTTTTTTCAATTTTATAGTGATTTTTGAACAATTACCTATTTTGTTGCGTTGGAAAGTGGATCTAACTACTAATACAAACGTATCATTTGAAATTCGTAATATAAACATTATAAAATTAATTATAACTTTTTTAATTGACAGTGTCAACAGTAGATTAATAAAAACATGTTATAACTAAAGAGTGACTAAGGTACAAAGTTTGATGTGATTTTTAATTATTTGGTATAACGTATTACTAAATTAGAAATTCCGACAAACATACGTGCGCCCATAACTTTACAATCATAAATTGTTTGTATAACGCTTGTTTATTTGAAACTCCTTCTATATAGAACTGGCAAAGCTCACCTAGCTATTTTGTATTACTTGGTGTTTTAAATCCTATTCTCTACGTACTCTCTCAACACAACGCGTAAACGCATAACCCGGCCTCAGGTCTAGGCATAAGGGGCATGTGGTGATTTATCGGGTACAAATAACCCAACACTACTTACGAAAGCGCACCACGAAGACACTTCAACCTCCCATGTTTCTGTTTGTAATAAAGAACCTTCATCTACTAAAGGTTTTCAACAACCTTCGAGTGGACAATCTGTCACCAATTACCTATAGGTGTGTTCCGACAGTCGCACTTGAGCGCTAGTTTTAGTATTAACGTGTTCAGAATTTAAAATTGGTCCTGCGGCAAAAAATTGTATCGGACCTTGTTTTATTATATAACAGAATAAAATTTTTACAGCTTTCTAGATAGAAAGAGAAGAAGGCTTCATCGAATCTAAATCTTACCCTGACAATGCAATCAAACTTCATATAGACCACTGTTAGTCGAGATCTCTTCATAGCCGCGTGGTGATTACCACGTAGGTGATAAATGTGAAATAAACAGTGCATAACTACAAGCGTAGCCTTGACTTAATCAGTGATAACACTTACGCCCACGTGATATTTGTACCGATTGATAAAAGATAAACGATATTTATATTTATTGTAGCAATTCGGTTATATCATGATTTATGCGAAATGGGACCAGTCGCTGTCGGGGCATTATTTAGAATTCTGTAGTTTTGAAAGAGGCCGAGGGAAGCTGAGGCTTAACCGAAATTTCCAATTGAAATCTATCTCTCTCTCTCTCTCTCTCTCTCTCTCTGCAAAATACGTTCAGGCTTTAGAAAGGCTTACTGCATTATCACATTGGCAATCAAATTGATAATGCGTTACTTTGTAGTAATGGCAACACGCTCACCTAAAGTCAAATGTTAATGTGATCCAATATTTTGGACACGATAAGCCTAAAAGAGGAAATGTTTATCAAGTGCACTAACCGGAACACACGTTTAAGTATTTGGCGGTGGATTTCCCACTTCAGGATGGTAGTTAGGCCGGCGTTAAAATAACCCTTCCACGATGAAAAGAACATCGTATTAATAAACTAGGACACTATTTGATAGACTATTACGTACATTGATATTTACAAGTATGAGGAATAAAGATATGGAGCAATTTTTTAGGTATTGTCTACTAGAAATAGTAGAATAACATCTGCTGGGTAGCTAGAATAATATGGCGTCCCAACTGTAACTGAAGTGATTTGATTAAAACAAACAACAATCTACATAAAGTTTCTGATCATGTCTGAAAGATGAATCGAAAAAAAAAAGGATAATATGTCAGCAAGGCGAACATTTACGATTCATTGCTAAAAAGATACTAGCTATTATTTCAGACGTTGCTTAATCCTTTCTTCCAGTCTATATCTTAGCCACAGCACCTTCTATCGCGGTCATGGAGAATGTACAAACCTTACCTATAAATATATTTTCTCGTTCTAGCGTCGTTTCCATTCTGCATTTTTATTTTTGTTGCAGGTACAACTGAAAGAAGCTGCACGTGGTCGGGCATGAAAGACTGTCACACTCTATTCAGGATTCCGAGTCTCCGAGATATTATGGAGATGATATTCTCGATGTGGTCCTTGAGGTTTAGGTCGTTCCGAATATTCATTCCGAGAATATTTAGGCTGTAACGCATTCCAAGTTGGGTGTTCTGAATAGTGGGGTTGGGTGAAAAGGGGGATTTCATACGTAAAAGCATTTCTTTGTAAGAATTACTCTGCTTCACTAGTAGGACTACGGCTGGTAATAATTATTTAAGTTCATGATTGAATTTTACAAATTGTAAGTTAATCCCTTTTAGATTTTGCTTTATTTATTCAAATTAACTATTTGTAAAGGTTACATCGACTCGAGTTAGATTGTAAAGCTTGCAAGCAAGTATAACCGGAAACACTGTGGTAGTGAGTGTGAGAATTGTGAACGCGGAGTGGTATTTAGCTTAGTTAATAACGACTGCCTTAGATTAAGGAGCTAGGAATTTATTCGAGACTCAAACCTTTTAACTTTGGCCACGTAGCTGGCACCAAAACGAGAATTTTGGTTCGTTAATAGAAAATGTTAAATCGACAACACCAGTATCTATCGGATCATAGCAGAAATTGAAACGGGCGGCTAAATTCTTGAGTACAGATTTGCGCATGCGCGTGCTGGCGCAATAGAACATTCAAACCGCTTTTTTTATAGTTAATGTTTAGCGTTATGACCATAATCTCACCTGATTTTAATTGACGATACGGCCCATGATGGTAGACACGCTAAACCTGTGAAGGAACTGGCTCTCAAGTGCAACTGCCGGAATACATCTATTGGTATTTAGCGGCAGATTTTCAACTTGAGGGTGGTAGTTACCCAGTCAGGCATCAGTAAAAGCCCTGCCATCATGCTATGGTTTCCTCACGATGTTTTCCTTCACCTGAAGCTTAACCTCATTGTAGGTGATTGGATTAGAACTCACGTCCCTTGACGCAAAGTCTTACACACTACCACTGAGCTATCATCGCTTCAAACGGCGTTTTCCATGGTTTCCATGGATCCAACGGTTTTCATGGCGACAGTTAATTGTTATTATCTGTCATCGAATACATGAATAGTTTTGGCAGCATTTGGATCTGTCGTCTACGGTTTTTTTAATTCGTCATCATACATTATCTGGTGTTGTGTTATGTAATATTGCGTGAAATAGTTCCTTTACCGTACTCGAAAGTAAGTGTAGTGAGTTATTATTATAAACAATAAATATTGAGGGACGATTTGGACAGTTTGAACAAGACAGCCATCTTCCTCGTTGTGTTCACATTGAAGATTTACCTTTCATTATATATATTCCGCAGAACTAACTAATTCCTTGCGTAAATAATTGCCACGTTTAGAAGTCATATGATCACGTACATATGTAATTACGATTATAAATAGCTTTCTTTACTTTGGTTGACGTCGATATAAGAAAAAAATATACAGTAACGTGATGAGGTATTGTGTCGCAGCTAAGCGCGAGTTTTTCCGGTATAATATTAACAATGTTGATGACACTTATTTAGTCGGTATGATTAGTTAATTAACGCTCGATCGGTGTAGTCCTACCGTATATAGGTGCCAAATGATTCTGTAATCCGCCCGTGTCCAGTCTACGTCAACGTGTCGACTGTAATGTATTTGTAGGCACGCGATGTGCAAATAATATCGGAGACCGCGAAACGGCCGAAAATTTTTCCAATACGTATTAGGCGTTAGTTCTAATGTAGCATGTTTGACAAAACAATAAACGAATGTACACTGATTGGTAAAGCCGTAATAATTATATTCGTCACGGTGTGAATTAGGTATGCTTCTCTTTGAGGCCATGGGATCTTTCCGTGAATTGTGTGTGTTTCTTTTTTAATTTTTCATTTGTCTGTTGATACGTTTTGTGAACTGGTACTGGTTTGGTGATCGTAATTAGAACCTAGTATGAGTAAATTCTTGTATAGGAGCCAATAACTGTGTTTTCAATTTTCTTTTATTGGTGATAACACCAAAGCTTATTTAGTACCCAGTAAACAAAAGAAGAAGGAAGTCGGTTAAAGGACAGAGGATGTAAAGCTGATAAATGTACGTATAAAGCTTGGTTATTAAATTACTTTTTAACAGCAATTAATTTCGCTAACAATTTGCAGTCTCCTAAGACGATCCAATAAAAAATACTTTTAAAGATATTTTCTTTATAAGTTTAATATGTGGCCACAATGTCAACCGATGTTGAAGACCTAGGTAGTTGAGGTTTAGCGTTATGGCCACAATCTCACCTGATATTAAGTGACGAAGTGGCCCAAGATGGTGGACACGCTAATCCTAGTGCGAGAACTGGCTCTCAAATATAACTGCTGGAACACATCTATAAGTATCAGGCAACAGTTTTTCAAAATTTTAGAAGCAATGTAAAAGCTGTCTCTGGACTCTGGCAACACGATTGAAATGACGCCGTAGTGCTGTATAGTGCGTAGAGTTTGATCACACTTTCCTCTCACCATGGCGTGGGTCGAAGAGGTGAGTTTACGGGGAAAATACAAAGTAATTTACCACGCGGGGATTAGAAAATGCCCTAACTCGATACTACGGTTTCGTCACGATGTTTTCCGTCAGCGAAAGCTTAGGCGCACTGCAGTGATTTGAAATCAAGTACTTTTTAATTTATTGCTGTAATCCTGAAACATAACAGAAGAGTCACTGTATCTACTATAACTATGTCCAATCCTGTTAGGTACGGGTTTGTACAACATTTGTTTTACTGTTGAATTTACAATAATTTACAATAATTTATGTCTTAAGGAGAAACACCTAAGCGTGGTTTTACGCTAGTTACTATGACTGATGTTTTGCAGAAACCCTTGTGTTTTTAAATATAGTTAAGGTTTATCTCACCTGGTCTTAAGTGACGACGCACTAAGGTCCCATCTGTGTCCATATCGAAATTCATCAAAATCGATTCAGTGGTTGAGGCGTTAAAACGTTACAAACAAACAAACTCACATTCGCATTTATAATATTACTAGATTTTACTGTGCGGCTTTGCTTGCGTTGGTATTGATTTTGTCAAATATATCAGATGACACGATGAAAAACTCTCTCTTTGTCCCACTTTCAGTATGTTTTTCGCGAGGAAAAAGTAACCTATCACCGTTTCCAGGTTCTATATCTATGTCGAAATTCATTATAATCGATTCAGCGGTTAAGCCGTGAAAGTGTAACAAACAAACAAACTCACTTTCACATTTATAATATTAACAGAGATAGTAAGGGTCTCACAGACTCCTCTTTGTGTTATGGGCTAGAAACTGTTCTATACACTAGCTAGACGATAACATTTGTTATCACCGAATTGAATCACATGAAAATACGTTCAGCTGTTTCAGAGAAATGCCCGTGTACAAGGAGATAGATAAATTTTCCAAACAAAATATATTATTGTGTATCGATAACAGAATCCACTTTGATTATAACCTTTTAAACAATTTACGACGTACATTTGGCTGTTATATTTTTTTAAATATTCTATAGGGTTAGTGTTTTTGCCGCAATCTCACTAGATGGTAAATCACAATGCGGTCCGAGAGGGTAGACACGCTAAGCCTAGTGAAATAACTGGCTCTCAAACGTAACTGCCGGAGCACACTATTTTGATTATGTTTTAAGCGATGGAAGCTTAGTTGGTAGGGTGTAAGGACGCCGCGTCAAAGGCCGTGGGTTCGAATCCAACTGAATGAAGGAAAACATCGAGATGAAACCATAGCATAACGGTAGGGCTTTCTCTAATGCCCGCCTGGCTAGCTACCGCCTTCAGGATTGAAAATCTGCTGCCAAATACCTATACCACCATATTCAGTCATAACGTCATTTAACATCAGGTGAGATTGCGGCCTTAACGCCAAACCTTCAGTACAAAAAAAATCTAGTTGAAAACATCACGTTAAACTATGAAGTTATATCGAGAACCCTTTAATGTTCGATATACACGTTACTAAGAACAACATTGATAATTTAATGCAAATTATTAATCTTGGTTCTTAACATAAACATTACAGCGGTGTTATCATATAATCCGTATAAACCAACCGGAGCACCTACAACCCGATTGTGGAACAACGATAAGTTTACTTTGATAGTTCCTACTTTGAATTCGGTTTTCTAACACTTTGCGCTTCCTGGCGAAACATTTTCCGTATCAGATCTCGATGTAGAGCGAGTGAGACGTTTCGCCGCGCAGTTTTATCGCGTCGTCTGCGACTGTCGTGCAGCTAGTTTCCTTTAGTTCCGATGTGTGCTTTTCCGTTTTCCAGTGTCGTGATTTGAATATTAACGAGTGTGGGGAATAGAGAAAAACAAATTGTCGGTTTAACTTAATCGTGCGTCGGCGCAACGAGTATCATGCCTAGCGAGAATTCGAAGAGTAGATTCTCGCCATTCGTGAAACAGGTTGGTTTCGAATCTTGTTTGTGTTATGTTTTATTTATATTCGATTATCTTTCTGCACAAATTACATAGCGACGAAAAAGTTACTGATGGTGTACGGAACAATCTAGAAACAATTGCTATAGTGTTAGAGTATAAATATCATTGGAGGTCGATGTTATCACGTCGATCTGCAAGCTGCTTGGCAACTGAAGCGATGATAGCTCAGTGGTGGTGTGTACGACTTCGCGTCAAGGGACGTGAGTTCGAATCCAAGCACCTACAATGAGCTTGAGCTTTCGGTGAAGGAAGACATCGTGAGGTAACCGTAGCATGGTGGAAGGGCTTCTTCATGCCCGTCTGGGTAGCTACCACCCACAAGTTGTAAACCTGCCGCCAAATACCAATAGGTGTGTTCCGGCAGCTGCACTTGTGAGCCAGTTCCTCCACAGGTTTAGCGTGTCTACCGACTTGGGCCGTAACGTCACTTAAGATCTGGTGAGATTATGGCAATAACGCTAAAAACCTTATGTATATAAAAAAAAATGGATGTACACTAACTGATTGACGTATTTATCGTTATGTATATGGTGATTGCGATGAAATTGAGTGAAGATCTTTACCACATCGCTTGGTTATTGGATTTATTTCAATTCTCGGAATGTGGCATGCCTTAACTTATCACAGTGGCATGTTTTAGACCTGGATGATCCAATCAGAACACAGTCATCGTCTCCTACTGCCATAAAATGAATGGGCTGTATCTGTAATACAATATGCATTGCTAGAAACTATTCTACGTTTTTACCTTGGAATCAGATTTTTTATGCTTAAAAAGTGGGTAGCTTCTACAGAGCTTCTAATGAATCTTCTTTAACCTACTTAAGTAGTGCATTATTCTGATGCGATGATAGCTCAGTGGTAGTGTATAAACTACAATGAGCTTGAGCTTTCGGTGAAGGAAGACATCGTGAGGAAACCATAGCATGGTGGTAGGGCTTTATCTGATGTCCGCCTGGCTAGAAACCACTCTCAAGTCGAAAATCTGCCGCCGAATACCAATAGGCGTGTTCCGGCATTTGCACTTAAGAGCCAGTTCCTCCACAGGTTTAGCGTGTCTACCAACTTGTGCAGTATTATCACTTTTGAAGCTAACTCCTAAATAAAAATAAAAATAAAACTTTTTCCACTGTCTTCTATCTCTCAATTACTTTCCTACAATTATTTTCCCAAAATAGCCGTCTCTCTAATACAGTTTTCCAGTCTCTTAGATTCCAACTTAGTATTCAAGAATAGCTAAATGTTGGCACTGCAGCTCGATTTGTGATCGATTGAAATTAAATTCAGGATGTTCCTCATTTAATTTTGGCTAGACGATATACTCTTGTGCTACTTAATACATTATGGTTCATCTACTTCAGAATTTGGCTTGTTAAATGGTACGAACCTACGTCCATTTAGCTCTATCGTAATATTTGCAACAAAATATAGTTTTCTATTCATAAATATTGATTTAGATCTTCGTTTATTTCAGAGTTTCGTAACAGCGGCAATAGGCTTTAACATTATCGGACATGGATGCAGTTTCGGATATCCGGCAATCCTGCTGCCACAATTGGAGATACCAGGATCCGGTATACACATCGATCAAGAGTCAGCGTCATGGATTGGTTAGTTCCGGAATCGAGGATCGTAACTTTTATTCGCAATGATGACTTGAGCAATGGACTGAAACGGCGTCATCGGAGATTTAGACTCCAGACAAGACTTGAGATAACATTATGATAAGATTAAAGTAGATTTATGGATGAGTTCAGATAACGGTTTAAATATTTTGCAAGTGTTTATATAATTTTGCTGGTTTTTTTATTGTTTTACAACGTTATTTATATGGTATATGATTTGCACGGTTTTCGCAACAAAATTACTTTTATATGTCCTTATTTTTGTAAAGATTTATGTTAACAATTGCCAACTACACTCGTCTTTTTTTTACATGTATTTGAATAATATTACTTTTAATTTTAGGTTAGATTTTTTAACAAGGTATATGTTATATACTAATTATCAGCAATATCTAATCCTATCAGCCTTTGTCGAAATGTACAAAGCGTTTGATTAACTACAAAAAAATGTCTGCTACTTTAGTCCTTTGCCCTTCCTTTTTTTAAAAGGAACTCTTTTAGTTTATAAAATGAAATGTATCCTATACGTTAATTAATAATATTAGGCATTATCGTACCAAATTTTATGAATATCTGTGGAATAGTTTTAGAGTGATTTCCGTAAGAGTGGGAAGATAAACAAAAATTCAAAGTAAAAAATGAATCTAAAGTGATTTGTTGGCTTCCGTTTCACGAAGTCACCGTGTTTATAATTTTTCTATTTTTCACATATACGTTACAGTATAATTACTATCCGCGAGTTCGTTATTATTTAAATATTTTGTAACTTTTTCAATAGAGCTTTACTGTTGGTGGTAGCGTAATGTTATAAAAACTATAGCCTTCCCCAATCATTGCTTTATCAAGCGATTTTTGAAGCGATGGTAGCTCAGTGGTAGTGTGTACGACTTCGCGTCAAGGGACGTGAGTTCGAATCGAAGCACCTACAATGAGCTTGAGCTTTTGGTGAAGAAAAACATCGTGAGGAAACCATAGCATGGTGGTAGGGCTTTTTCTAATGCCCGCCTGGGTAGCTACCACCCTCAAGTTTTAAACCTGCCGCCGAATATCAATAGGTGTGTTCCGGCAGCTGCACTTGAGGGCCAGTTCCTTCACAGGTTTAGCGTGTCTACCAACTTGGGCCGTATCGTCACTTAAGTTCAAATGAGATTAGGGCCATAATGCTAAACCTTAAGTATATAAAAAAAAATCAAAAACTAAAAAATGTTTTCTATATTCGACGGGTAGTTTTTTTTATAGCGGGTTTGTTCAGTTAAAACATGCTATCTTCATCCGTACAGCATGCTGCCATCAATTCCTCAGCGCAATAGCGATTTCAAACAAATCATAAATTAATTTGGGATCTTCCGATGTCGGCCGCTGCAGTATTTCGTTGCATTAAGTATGTATTTAAGTATTTGTCGTCTTAGAGATTCGTTAGGGACACATTTCATGTGTCTCTTGGTGAATCATATATGTGGCGTTTCGGTGTGTTCCTTTCGATCACAAAAATGTAAATTTATTCATTGCCCGGAAGGAGTTTAATGCTGGAATATTATTGCGTTCAAACACGCATCCAAACAAATTCTTCAGCTTTATCCTGTCAAATATAGATTGGTACTAGTATAGTTAATATACTTGTATATTTTTACAGCATCGATACTTGGGATAACGCAGTTTGTCGGCAGCTTCGTTACACCGCCGATCATGGGACGTTATGGAAGGAGAGTTGCCCATTTTACTGTTCTAGTGCCGATAATTCTGAGCTGGTTTATAAATCTATTTGCTACAGGTTTCATGGTGAGTGCAATCTGCAATGTTTAAAAGTTATCGGTTAACCTGTCAGTTTAAATTTTTACGCTTCATGTTTTAGCAGCAGTCTCATGTGTTGTTAAGTGGTAATGTGACACGCTAAGTGTAATGGAGGAACTGGATTACTATCGGAATTTGATGGATTTTCAACTTAAGGTGGGTAGTTAGTTGGGTACTAGAAAAAACCTTACTTACTACCATGCTATAGCTTTATCACGAAGTTTCCCTTTACAGAAAGCGCAGGTTCATTGCAGAAATTTGAACTTAGATCCACCGGCGTGAAATCCCTACACACTACCAGCTAAACTATCATCGCTTCAGAGTTAGCTTCAATAAAGCGCTTATCGATTCTCGATGATACAAAAATTTAGGTGACTTAATAATATGTATGATATAGTTATGTGTTAAAATGCTTCTAGTCCTTCATTAGCAGATCTTAAAAACTACATGCTTGATTGAGTTGCAATATGTCATGTATTTGTCATTAAAACATGTCATTTATTAAAAACCGAGTTACGATCTCGCGTTGTCGAAACATAAATAGATTGCAAAGTTATAAGAAATATAATTTAACATCATGCGAACAGAGTCGCGGGCTCAGGTAATGTGTATGTACGCATTCGCTCTACAGCAATTATTATAAAATTTCCCTACTACGTGATTTTTAATATGGCACTTTGTATCTTTCACTTACTTGATAGTCCAAACGATGTAGAGAAACTAAAAAAAAATATGGAAATACACATGAATTTAACTATAAAAATGGGTACTTTTGATATGTATTATTATTTCAGTATTTTTTTATGGCACGAGCACTTCAAGGCTTGTCCATCGGAATGCTTTCGCCTATACGATCGGTTCTCATCGGTGAATACTGTAGTCCAAAATATCGAGGCGCATTCTTAACGACCGTCTCACTAACTCAGGCTTTTGGAATATTCTTCGTGCATCTCATTGGATCTTTCCTGTCTTGGCAGCAGACCGCATTAGTTTGCGTATTCTTTTCATTCGCGAGTCTAGTCATGACTATATACTCACCAGAATCTCCAAGTTGGCTCGCAATGAAAGGGAGATACGACGAATGCAGAGTCGTTTTCCGCTGGCTTCGAGGCGACGAAGAAGAAAAGGAACTAGATGAGTTGATAGAAGCAAGAATGCTGTTTGAGAAACAGGAAATGTCACGGAAAGTTGGGAACAGAGTGAATCGCTTGGACGACATTTTAACTACTATTAAAAAGAAAGAGTTTTACAAACCAATTATTTTAATGATGCACGCATACGTGCTCGTGAATTTCGCAGGTGGCACTACAATGGCTGCGTATTCCACTATTATAATAGGCTTGCTCATGGGACCAGATGTTAACGCTCACTTTTGGATGATATTTTTGGATGCACAAAGGTTCGTCTCGAACTTACTAGCAGTTTTTGTAGTGAACAAAGTGAAGAGACGTACAATGATGTTCACGACTGGAGCATTATCTATATTCAGCCAGTTTGCTTTGGCAGCGTACGTGTATTGTAAGCAGCATAATATGCTTTACTACGATGCTCTGTGGATACCAGCTTTACTTATAAATCTGAAGTTCTTCACAGTTGCTACAGGAATGCTGCCGTTGCCAAATGTCATAGGAGGCGAAGTATTTCCTTTAGAATATAGAAGTATTGGTGCGACTATAAGCTTAGCATCTTTATCTGCCACTTTCTTCCTGGTCTTGAAGACCTTCCCGGGCCTGGTAGATAATTTCGGACTTGAGGGCTCGTACATAGTTTATGGTGTAATTTTAATATACTGCATGTTTATCATATGGTTGCTCCTACCAGAGACAAAGGGCAAGACTCTACAGGAGATTGAGGATGAATTCAGAGGCAGGCCATTAGCACCGGAAGAATTGGAATCTAGACTGTCATTGAATTCGAATCCAGCTGAAATTATGAAGAGAAAGATGTCGAGTCTGTCAATTCATCTCAACTGATATATTAAATATTTCGAAGTAGATATATACATATAGGTAATTTTTGATTTCATTACTCGAACTATTAAAGTATAGATGTTGTGTAAATAATCCTAGTGGGATTCTTCACTTATTAGTTGACGGACAAGAGAACAAAGAACAACAAACCCGCATTAAATAGATTATTGACGAATGATATGTGAACTTAGATTTATTTATAAAATTGTATATAGCTTGTATGATTATTTGTAAGAAATATTATGATAGATTTAAAATAAAATAGTGATAAAGATACAGGAAATGTTGAATATATGTAATAAATAAAGTAAATGAGTTTTTGTATTTTCTAGTTAAGACTATAAAATCTTGTTTAATTATGTGTAAGAATATGGTATAAGTATTGAGTATCCATATTCATTCATATAAAACGTTTGTCTATACAATCTAAAATATCGTCATAGTGACACATTTATATTTTTAGATATTAATAGGATTATTAATAAGTTGACACAAACGCGGGAAAATGTGTTCCTTCCCAAAAAATATAAACGTGACATAGCTACATATGTAGCTTATAATATAAATGGGATAAACGACATATCAGTATCATCTAGTTTTCCTAATGATACTGTGCGAAAGTTTTTAAACTAGTAGATAAGACAAAGGAACAGTGTAATTATTATTATTTTATTTATTATAGTATTATGTTTGATAGAAACATGGCTTAAACCACATAATATGTTATTTGAGGCACCCCATTTTCCAGTTGCCAGTGTTTTTAATAGAACAATCACTGTAGGTGGTGGTTGCATTATATTGTTCAAAAATAATTAAAAGTATAAAGATAGAAAGGATATATGTAGTCTCTCAATAGATCGTTTTTGTGAAGTGGCTTGTGCAGAGATAGAGAATTTGATTATTCTATGTGTTGATAGACCTCAGCAAATATATCTCTATTCCTACAAACAATGGAGGATATTTTAATAAAAATAGATCTCCAAAGGTCATTATGTTCTCATCACTATTTAAATAATTTAATCTTGATCCTCTTTTTAATGGGCTCACCAGATGTACGTCTCAAACTACATCTTGTATAGATAATATCTTTACTGATTTCAAGACCATTGGCGGTGGTATTATAACTGGGACACGGTTTGATCACAAAGGACAACTTGTTAAAATAAATTGTAATAAACCTAGAGGTGACTGTAACAAAACAACTAGATTTTTATCCGAAAGTAGATTAGATCTTTTAAATCAAAATGTTGGACAATAATTGTCTTCCAAAAGTTTTACTAATCAGGATCCAGATAGGGACTATGCTAGCTTACTTAATACCATAAGCATGGAGTTTAGTACACATTGCCCACAAAAGATTATTAGTATAACAAAAAAAGTAGTTTTAGTGTATGGGCAACCACAGGCATTAAAAGAAGTAGAGATCACTTATATGATCTATATTATAGGAGATCACAAACTAATAGAGAGTCCTTTCATGCTTATGTTGGAAATTATTCTTAAGTTTTTAAATGTGTTTGTATAGGTGCTAAAGTTTTTTTTTAGGTAATAAAATACTTAAGTCTAAAAATAAGACCAAGACTGTCTGACACATAATAAATAAAGAATGAAGAAATAATAAAATTAGAACTCATTCGTTTAATTTAAATGTTGGCGGAATACATATTTCACATAGTTCGGAGGTAGTAACTGCTTTCCTAGATTACTTCACTAATATACCTTTACAAGTAACAAAGAATATAACTTCATCAGCCCATGGTGCAGCAGCAATATTAAAAATTGTAAGTGCGCCTATAAATTCAAAATGTAATTTTAAAATAATAAGTGCAAGTAAAATAATTAGGGCTTTCAAGCATTTAAATTTGAAACACACTGAAGACATATGGGAAATGTCGGTATTAGTTGTTAAGTCCTTGATTGTCAATATTTCACCACATTTGGCTAAAATATTTAATCAGTGCATAGCAAAAGCAATTTTCCCTAATTTGATGAAAATAAGTAATAAGCAATTGTTAGAATATTTCAAAGTATAAAAGTTTCTGGATGGTCGACAGTTTGGTTTCACAAAATCAAAATCTACTACTGACACTGGTGCAACGCTCATAAATCATATATTGAAGGCCTGGGAGGAGTCTCAGGATGCAATCGGTGTGTTCTGTGATTTGTAAAAGACCTTTGACTGGGTTGACCATAGTACACTAATTCTTAAATTAAATACTATGGTGTTTGTGGACCTTCTCTAGACCTCATAGTCTATTATTTATAAGATCGATGTCATAAAGTTAGCATAAATGGAATAATCTCTGCGGGATCCTTACCACAAATTGGTGTACCGCAGGGTTACATCTTAGGGCCGTTTTTGTTCCTGGTATATATAAATGATCTACCGCTAATGGTTCACAACTGCGCTTTCGTGGTTCTTTTTACCGACGATACTTCACTTATATTTAAAGTGAAAAGGACAGATTCAGAGGTTAGGTATGTAAATAATACTTTAAATAAAAATTTCCGATTGGTTTGCAAACAATAATTTAGTCCTAAATGTAGAAAAACTAAATGTATTAGATTTAACTTGCCTAATGTTCCACGGGTTAACACTAGAGTCAAAGTTGAAGGAGATTTAGTAGACTTAGTTGATAGTACTGTGTTCTTGGGTAACACGCTTGATTCCAAACTACAATGGGGTTCACACATAACAAAAATGGCGGGAAGGTTAAGTTCTGCTGCATTCGCTGTTCGTAAGATTCGACAGCTGACAGATATTGCCACTGCTAGGTTAGTCTACTTCGCTTAGTTCCATAGCTTAATGTCTTATGGTATTTTGCAGTGAGGGAGAGCAGTTCGAGCCATTTACAAAATGAAACCTCTCGAATATTCTTGATAATTTAATATATGTCTGTAAAAACTTACATAAGCTAGATTTCATTAAAGACCGCCATAATTTGAATACTAGAAATCGTGACAAACTGGTTACTCCCTATTTTGGACTGAGTAAGACAATAAATACTCTTCCACTCAGTCATTCTGTTCTCGTAATAAGAAATTATTTCTACAAATAAAAACATAATTTAATTACATTTTGCCATTTTATTGGTGAATTCTTTATCACTTAAATATAATTTAACAAACAACTTTGGATACATTATAATCTATACAGTAAAATAATATCAAACTGTCTGCGTGTAATTAAGAAAAGCCAAATTTTTGTTAAGGGCATGAATTCGATGTAAATTTCTTACTTGGCCACAATTTATTACCAGAGCCCTTAGCCAAGTTGGCTATTTTATCATGGTTACGCTAGCGATTGTGGAAAAAGATAATTTGGCTAGAGATTCTGATATTTAAATAACATTCAAGCACTAGACAATTACACTAGACAGTAACAGTTGGGGACAGTGATGTTTGGAGAAAATTGGCTTTTAAGTTTAATCAGAATACATACACAGATTTTCAAGATAGTTAAGTGGGTATTGCAAAACGTCCTACCACCATACTGCGCTTTTAATGCTTAATGCTGCTTTTTAATGTTGATACAGTGCAAGTTTGAGGACACGTTAAGCCCATGGAGGTGCTAACTCTCTAGTGCAACTGCCTGAACACACCTATTGGTATTTGGCAGCAGATTTTCAACTTGAGGGTGGTTGCTAGCCAGGCAGGTATTAGCAAAAGCCATGCATCATGCTATGGTTTCCTCACGATGTTTTCCTTCACCGAAAGTGCATGCTCATTATTTGTGGACTCGATCTCAGGTTCCGTATGCTGCAGCTAGCATCGCTTTAAATTTATCTATTTAAAAGAAGATGCAGGTTCAAATATAAGCAAATTAATAATACTAATAATGAATATTTTGTTGAAATAAAATGTCGGTGCTGTGTATTGGATACGTCAATGAAAATTACGGAAAATATGAATTACTTTTATTTAGTAAAAAAAAGTAACTGCTGGGGTCAATGATATCGTAAGTAAAAATGAGTAGATACGGCATATTCTCTCCCGAAAGTGGCACGACGTTTTTGTGTTAGTTGGCACACTTGAAGCGGACTATAAAAGAATCTATCAATTAAAGTAATGCAAGCGGCATCCGCTAGCATGTGTTTATTTTTAGATTATATAGTCCGTTCAGAATTATAAAGACTGCTTTTTAAGTATATTTTGATTTTTTTTCACTTCAAGCACTTATATATTTAAATGCCAACTTATTTCAGTTTGTTTGCAATTATAAGTGACTCGACGCTACTGCTAAGGATCGATTAATAGGGTCTGATTTTTGTAGCCATTCCATTGTAGTTTTGTAGATTAAATAACATAGTTTAAAAGGAAAAAGAAATATGGCTCTATTGAAATCAAATGGTCCTAACGGGGGTTTTCCTCTAACCAAATCGCATGAATATGGCACATCACCCATAAGAAGCAGACCATATGTTATATTTAATGTGGACAACCGTCCAATATATTTACATTACCTAATTAATACCTAATTACTTATTTACATATACAATTAATAACAGTTTCATTATTCTTACAACAGTAACATTAAAATAAGTACCGGCCACTTTTACTGCAGAATTCGTTACACAATTTTCATAACAGATTTTTATAAGTTATTTTGCAAACGACAGATAATCAAAAACAAACAATAAATACTACAATGAAGTCAATTTTGAAACAGGCAAAATGCTGCACACAATTTTGTCCATTAAGTTTACAAATAAATGTAACCAATTTACAACTTTTTGTCTAGGTTATGGTAGGTCAGCTATGTTTATCATCCTAGATTGTTAACAAGCTCGTGATTTGAAGAAAATTTATATACAATATCTAATTTGTACAAATTATTTCTTAATTCGATGTAAATATTCTCATATAAGCTCTATATTATTATACGACTGGGCTACTACATCTTCTATCTTGGTTATGTTTAAGCTTCCACGACGTTAAAGATTGAGTCGACTTCAACTCCTCGACCGTCAAAGGTCTCCCTCTAAACTCGTCTTCGATATCCTGCAATGTTCTGTCCTTTGTTTCTGGCAAGAAGAAATACGTTACTACCAAACAGTAACCCACAACTATAGCATATATTACATATGCTCCGTGTATACCTAGAGTGCCGAAAAAGAATGGCACCGTTTTAACAGTGATAAATAAATTCGATGATAAAAATAATACACTAATACCACCCGCCAAACTTCTATACTCCAGAGGGAATAATTCACCAGCAATTATAAACGGAAGCGGCACTGTTCCGGTAGCGATAGTAAACATATGTATATGTATCAAGAGGATACCTATCATTGGATGATCGAACGGTAACATATCCCTTCCTTTGGCGTAAGTATAAGCGGCTGTTGCTAAGAAAGCGACCAGGTTAAGTCCAACAGTTGAGAACAACATTGTTCTTCTATTAATTTTCTTGATAACGTACACGGCTCCGGCATTAGAAATTATTCTTTGAGTGTCCAAAGTAATCACCAGCAATGGGATGTTTACATCTGTGCCGATGACGTTAGTAAATATATCGATAGTGTAAGCTGCTAGTATATTAGCACCAGCCCACTGTCCCAGCGTGTATATATGCATCATTATGAATATCGGTTTGTAGAACTCTCTCTTCTTGATTGTTACACTGAAATACGCTATATTCCTTTTCATTTTGGTACCGAATGATTCTGTTAAATCGATTTCTGCTTTAGCTTCTCGCACAACGATTGCTGCTTCTATCATCTTCTCTAATTCGCTTTCTTCTTCTTCAGGTCTGAGCCACCTAAATATCTTTCTGCATTCATCAAATCTACCCTGATCAGCCATCCAGCTCGGTGATTCAGGTGAATAAATGACTATTAATAAATCTACAAACGATATAAATGCGCATACTAAAGCTGTTACTTGCCACGTCAGATATGATCCCATAGTGTGTACAATAAGAACTCCAGTGGCTATGGTTAGCGATATCGAAGTTAAGAATGCACCACGATTCTTGGGACTAGTATATTCACCGATTAAAACCGGGCCCAATGAAGCACTCATTCCCATGGAGATACCTTGAAAGAATCTGGCAATGAGCAGAGTCGGTACGCTGTTGGCTAAAAGGATACAGAACCAGCCAATCAACATTGGTGTTATACTGACGAGGTTAGCGGTTCTTCTCCCGTATTTAGCCATGATTGTGGGTACGATGAAGTTTCCAGCGACGAGTGCGAATCCCAGAATTGAAGCTGAAATAATAAAAAAGAAACATAATTACTACCTTTGTTTTACCTATTTCTCTTGGCATATATTCTGAAACCAATACAATAGTATTACCCCCCGTCTAGTTAATTAAGTGCAAACGAAACTAATTTTCTCATTCTAAAATATCCTTTTTGCTTTCAAAGAAAAGCGACCCACGTAACATGCACTGTAAAACGACTCTTACAAAGCGATGGGTTATACTATGGTGCTCCTTTAAATTGAAATACCATCTTAAGACCTCCGATTCCCAGTTTTATATTACTGTTTGGCATCAAAAAAAAGATCAATCAAAAAGTTTTAGAACTGGCAAACATACAAATCGTTACAAGTCTATCGAAACTTCTAGCACAAGATACTAAATAGGTATATAAAAAAACAGTCGTACTCACCTATCCATGATCCCGAGGAGTCATCGATGGGTATTAACGAGTCAGGTTTCTTTAGCTGCGGTAGCAGGATAGCAGCGAACCCCATGACCAAGCCATGCCCAGACATGTTTAGGCACACGCCTGCTGTCACGAAACACTGGAATTGAAAGAATTGAAAGTTTTATTTACAGAGATAACGTGAAAGTAGACCCTAGATCTTGATTGAGACATTTTTTTTTGTATAGTTAAGGCTTAGCGTTAATTAAGTGACGATACGGCTCATGATGGTAGACACGCTAAACCTGTGAAGGAACTGGCTCTCAAGTACAACTGCCGGAACACACCTATTGGTATTTGGAGGCAGATTTACAACTTGAAGGTGGTAGCTAGCCAAGCGGGCATCAGAAAAAGCCCTACCACCATGCTATGGTTTCCTCACGATGTTTTCCTTCACCGAAAGCTCAAGCTCATTGTAGATGGTTGGATTAGAACTCCCGTCCCTTGACGCTGAGCTATCATCGCTTTAAATCGCATCGCTACATAGGATCTCTTTGTGTGGTCTACCGCATGTATACTGAGAAGTGCGAAGAGAAACTTTTAGCTTCGCCTCAAGGTAGTACTACTCACCGTTGGTTGGCTGCTTATTTTTATTTATTTTTTTGAGAAGGCAACTTAATTCTAGTTTTCATTTTAAATCCCATACCCTATTACATTAGTGCACAGCTTACACAGTTAGGAACTTTTATTATGAGTGAAGATGAACAGAATACAGATTACATAAATTGTAAAATTTTTTTTACAGAAACTATAATATTTTAAAGCATTTTGAACGTAAATTTACACAAAATAAAAACGGAAATAACAAAAACTCTAGTAAAAACTGGAGATGTAGCATCAACCAGTTATGTAATTAAACTTTTGAATTTTATTAAGCTACTGAAGAATATGTCGTGTTGAACATGACTTTCGTTGTAGCGCATACACATTCTATAGATCGGTTTATTCAATATTATATTATAACCCCATATAATAAAGCCTGGCCTTATTGTAACAACAATTAGGTTCTATTGAACTTTCTAGCCGCGTACGTTAGATCTATGGAATTGATTGTCCAGTATCGTTTATCCACAGCACTATGGTATGGAGCTCTACAAAAATTGATCGAAATACAGTCGCCAAGTTCAGGAATATGGCTGTAATACTCGTGGTGCTACCATTGTCCATACGCGACGGTGACTGTTTCCTACCAGATGGTTTGTCTACATTTATTTTATATAGTTGAAGTTTAGCGTTATGGGCATAATCTCACATGTTCTTAAGTTACGATACTCCCCAAGTTGGTAGAAACCTGTTAAACCTGTGGAAGAACTGGCTCTCAAGTGCAACTGCCGGAACACACCTATTGGTATTTGGCTGCAGATTTTCAATTTGACGGTGGTAGCTAGCCAGGCAGGCATCAGAAGTAGCCCTACCACTGTGCTGTAGTTTTCTCACGATGATTTCCTTCACCGCAAAAACCCAAGCTCATGCAGGTGGAATCGATTCGAACTCACGTCCCTCGACGTGAAGTCATACACACTGTACCCAGTAGCATAAAAAACTAAGCGGAAGGAGTCCAAAGAGTTAAAATTAAGTGATTTTGCTACAACCATCAATAACGTCTTTGTGTTCTTAATTATTTTCAATTCAATGTAATCAAACTGCGAGTTTGCTAATATTTTTGAAATATTAAGATGTACGTGTAGATTTTTCTGAACTGTGATAATTTAACACTTCAGTCTTTTGATAACCAATGAAATTGTATTTAATAATTTGTAAAAAATATATAACTTTATCTACAAGTCTACGTAGAAAAATAAAGTTCAAGTTATGTTTAAAAAAAAAACGATATTAATGAAATATTTTGCAAACGGATTGCGGTTGAAGTGTTACATAGAGCCTAAGTTTTCGGTGAAAAATCATTGTGATAAAACTATAGCAAAACCGCCTGCTAACTTAACGCCCTTAAGTTGAATATCTCTTTCCCAACTCCGGTATCTATATTCCGGAAGAAGCACTTGAAAGCCAGACTCTTCATTAAGCTTAGCGCATATTATTTAGAATCACATCGTTATTTCACATTAGGTAATATTCTAGTCAAAGAAATAATTTATGAAGAATATAATTGAGAAACGTATGTATAACTAGGGTTCACTCACTGGGTGTTAATTTGAATTCTGTTAATTAATAAATCAAACACACAGCAAACACATTACTAATTTATTTGAATTCTTATCCTTACTAATATTATAAATGCGAAAGTGAGTTTGTTTTTTTGTTACGCTTTCATGCTTGACCGCTGAATCGATTACGATGAATTCTGGTATAGAGATAAATAATATAATATCTGGAGACGGTGATATGATACTTTTTTTTTGCGGAAAATTTATTGGAATTGGAGTAAAGGCAGGGATAAACTGTGTATGAACGCTTTTGTTACACCATCCGATTTATTTGACACGAGCGAAACCGCAGGTAAAATATAGCTTAAAATAAAATACAAACGAATACAGTAAGAATGTTTTGTTTTATTAGCGGGATAAAGGTCTTTAAAAAGATACAAGAAAATGCAAAAATATTAATCTTGAAAGAACTGTTTAAGTCATTAAAATAACTCTTTAGTATAGTGTTATGAATATTACGTATATTGGAGAGTTTTAAAATGATTTTTTTTTATATCGTCTCAATTATTGTCGTCTGTCTATCGCATGTCTCATTACAACGCGGTGTAGGGATAAAGTGAAAGGCGCTTGACAGAGCAGCCAAAGCCAATATGGCGACGTCCATAGTTCGTATCCGCTGAATACGTAGAATTTATATTTTCACATTTTCAGAAAGTTTACAGGTATATGCCCACGATCCGAAAAAAAAAACACTTTTTTTATAGTTAAGCCATAATGGCCATAATCTCACCTGATCTTAAATGACGATACGGCTCAAGATGGTAGACACGCTAAGCATTTGGAGGAACTGCCTCTAAAGTAATAGTGCTAGTAACTTGCGTCGTGATTTCGCGTGATCACAAAGAGTACTGTTAAGATAAGACGCAGAAAAAAATTTGATTCCAACACGATTACCATCATTATTCTTAACAAGTCCTAACAATAACCATCTAAAAATGATACCGCTTTGAATTGATCATAGTTGTATATCGATACATTCAGTATAATTTCCATAAAGAATTTTCCTCATCGGATCTGCGTAACGTTTTACTCGGAAAGACTCGTAAAGAGTTGTGTGAAGACCATAGAAATGTTGCAGAAGGCTTTTGAAGACGATTTTTTGGGTAAGACCAAAATTAAAGAGCGGTAAAAGCGATTTAAATATGGTCATACGATTGGTAATAGTGCTTCACGTGTTCTAGCCGACCTACCAACACGATAACACTGAAAAATATATATAAACATATACAAATACATTAACGTAAATGTTTTCGTTGAAATAAAAAGGAAAAGTGCGGAAAATACGCACGTACAAGCTAGTTATACGTATAGATATTATCAGGAAAATATAGTTTGTTGGAGGTTGCGTGTAATGAATAGAAGTCGAGAGCGATGCAAGGAAAAACCATCTATTAATTTTTTTTTCTGAGGGACTTACACTCTTAGCCTGAGGGGTTTTTACAGCTTCACCGAACTAGAGGGGGCGAGCTCGGAAGGCGCTCGAGCCCGCGGGGCAACTCGCACAAGGGTGTCACTAGTGACCGAACCTCGGCTTGGGCTGTTGCCGAAGCGCACCAAATTTTGTTTTTTTTTTTTTCGGAATGACCTTCACTGTTAGCCTGAGGGGCTTTTACAGCTTCACCGGAACTAGAGGGGTGAGCGCGGAAGACGCTCGAGCCCGCAGGGCAACTCGCACAAGGGTGTCACTAGTGACCGAACCTCGGCTTGGGCTGTTGCCGAATCGCGTAAGAGAAAAACGAACGCGGTACTAGCTATTAATGAGAAAGCCATATATTGATACTAAATCTATTATAAATATTTAACTATTTAGGCTTACAATTAGTATGATAGAAATGACCACAATCGGCCAATCACAACGCAGAATAATTAAGAACTAAGTAGTGCAATACAGAGAATATTAATCGACTAATTATAAGATAATAGAAAATATACAGAGAGCGAAAGACAGTCTGTCTCGCTCAGATATGTCAACAGCTGTTAAGGCGAAGCTGTTTATATACTCGTTAAGGCGAAGCTGCTACAATAATTTAAAATACTGTATTGATATTGCAACATAAGGAAAACATCTTTAGATGAATGTCGTATTGTTGTGACAAGCTATTCATTTGTAAATGGAGTCATGGCTATAATGATGATTTAATTGAAAACTGCTAATAATCAATCATAATAATCATGTTATGTGTAAATTAGAATTCGAAATTTCTCCCCTTTTTATTAATTAAACACACCCTAGAACAATGTCATTGTCAGAAAAAGGAGCTTTGGTGTTGAAGGACTTAGAAAATGTTTGGCTATTAATGCAAAATTTCCACAAAGACGGGTTCTGGATTAATGCAATTTAGCACTTTCCCACAACCTTCACCAACAAATCTGCCCATTTACGCGGCGCCTTCAAATGCGTATGTGAAACTTCATAATCCTTGGAAACTTCGACAATGTATTCGACGAACTATATATTTCCTATAAACTAACGCATAAGTCAGGCATTTCTGTGGAAATCCTGGATTTTTGAATCCATCACCTAATGAAATTCCGAGCGCATACATTTCCGTACTCTTTCATACGTGTTCTGCTGAATAATTCAGGATCATTTTTTTTCTTAAGGTTTAGCGTTATGGCCATAATCTCACCTGATCTTAAGTGACGATACGGCGTGTGACGAAGTTTGGTATAGAGATAGATGGAAACCTGGAGACGGTGATAGGATACTTGTTCTCGCGAAAAATTACAGGAAGTGGGATAAAGAGTGGAATAAATTTTGTATGAAACTTTTTATTGCGTCATCCAATTTGCTTATAGTTTAATCAATTATAACGCGAACAGAGCTGCGGGTAAACTTTAGCCCTTTTTTATAGTTAAGTTTTAGCGTTATGGCCATAATCTCACCTGATCTTAAGTGACGATACGGCCCAAGTTGGTAGACACGCTAAACTTGTGAAGTGACTGGCTCTTAAGTGCAACCACCGGAACACACCTATTGATATTTGACAGCAGATTATCAACTTGAGAGTGGTAGCTACCCGGGCGGGCATTAGAAAAAGCCCTTTCACCATGCTATGGTTTCCACACGACGTTTTCCTTCACCGAAAGCTCAAGCTCATTGTAGGTGTTTGGATTCGAACTCACGTCCCTTGATGCGAAGTCTAATCTAAAATAATCCAAAAATATCAACGAAATATGATGCTAAACGTGCTGTATAATAAGAAAATATCATAACTACTTTATTAGTGCGTTCTGTGAGCACGAGTGCCTTGACATCAAATGTAACGTATCTATCATATGATTTATAATAATGGATAGGTTCGAGATAAGATTGTAAAGCCTTATAACGGCGGTAACAGTTTCAAAGTGTTCAAACAAATCATAAGACGTGCGCAATGGTATCTCCGAATGAAGGAAAGATATGCGTTTCTATATATGTTCAATTCGGGTGGTTTTATGGGCATTGTAATAGCTTCCGGTTCTACAATCCCTACTTAATTTTATAAATGTGAATGTAAGTTTGTTCGTTACGCTTTCACGCGAAAACTACTTAACCGATCATCATGAAACTTTGTACACATATTCTTGGTGGTATTGGATGTAACATAGAATACTTTTATTGAACACAAATCAAATTTTTGTTTTCCACGAATGATAAAAAATTTATTGGTCAAAAAATCTGAAAATCTAGCTACTTTAACGCCATCTAGCCTTCCAGAGTATAGGTGATACGGAGTTCACCGGGTCAGCTAGTACCTTAATATATTTGTGTATATGAATTTAATTTTACTGTATTCCATTATTTTTCTACATCTGGACCTATTTTTTTTTTAATGGAGTTGGGGGAAAATCAACGATCGTGTCACCTGGTACGATGGTAAGTGTTCACTGCAGACCATAGACAGTCACAACACTAGAGGAATCATAGGTGCGTTGCCGGCCTTTATAGGAGGGACTGGCTCTAAGTGCCACTGCCGGAACACACCTAATGGTATTTGAAGGCAGATTATCAACTTGAGGGTGGTAGCTACCCAGGCGGGCATTAGAAAAAGCCCTACCACCCTGCAACGCTTTCCTCATCGTGTTTTCCTTCACCGGAAGCGCAAACTCATTGTAGGCGGTTGGATTCGAACTCACGTCCCATTACGCGGTGTTCCTACACGCTACCACTAAGCGGTCATCGCTTTATTGATCTCGGACGTATATAATCTAAAGAATAGATGATGTTACATAGCTACAGCAGGATATGTTTGTCTGTCAGTTCTCTATTGGAATTCAGTCTTTAGGATGATGATAGATTTTTAAAGGCATATATATATATATATATATATGCCTTTATATATATATATATATATATATATATATATATATATATATATGCCTTTAAAAATCTATATATTAAAAAAAAAAAAAATATATATATATATA
This sequence comes from Actias luna, assembly GCA_039707435.1. Classification (NCBI taxonomy): domain Eukaryota; kingdom Metazoa; phylum Arthropoda; class Insecta; order Lepidoptera; family Saturniidae; genus Actias; species Actias luna. The sequence continues at coordinate 11,887,462 of JAZHAC010000010.1, forward strand.
TATATATATATATATATATATATATATATATATATAACAACTAAAACTCAACGGTGTACCACTCCTGGATAAATTGTTTCGACCCGGGTTCCGTGTCGTCTCTGTTAACGTTGACCCTGTGTAGGCTTTTTTTTCTAGTAACAAAAACATTAGCCCATACTTTTTATGTACTATTGACACAGTAAACTTAGCAGATAATAAAAAGCTATATATATATATATATATATATATATATATATATATATATATATATATATATATATATATATATATATATATATATATATATATATATATATATATATATATATTTAATATATAGATTTTTAAAGGCATATATAGCTTTTTATTATCTGCTAAGTTTACTGTGTCAATAGTACATAAAAAGTATGGGCTAATGTTTTTGTTACTAGAAAAAAAAGCCTACACAGGGTCAACGTTAACAGAGACGACACGGAACCCGGGTCGAAACAATTTATCCAGGAGTGGTACACCGTTGAGTTTTAGTTGTTATTCCCAGGTCGCACTGGGTGAGACTCACATCGCCTTCCCCGGGGCGACAAGGTTTTTTCTTTTTTTTACTTAAAGTGTAGCGTTATGGCCATAATCTCATTTGATCTTAAGTGTCGATACGGCCCAAGTTGGTAGACACGCTAAACCTGTGGAAGAACTGGGTCTCGAGTGCAGCTGCCGGAACCCCTATTGGTATTGGCGGCAAGTTTACAGCTTGAGGGTGGTTGCTACCCAGGCGGGCATTAGAAAAAGCCCTACCACCCTGCAACGCTTTCCTTCACCGAAAGCTCAAGCTCGTTGTAGGTGCTTGAATTCGAACTCACGTCCCTTGACGCGTAGTCGTACACACTAGCACTGAGCTATCATCGCTTCAAAACGGTATCCATAAACGGATATGTCCACGTAGAAACAAAAGGTAGGGCTGATTCCTGCGGAGGACCTCTTTGACAGAGACTCCCGGATGGCGGAAGGGGCTAATACGCTCGCTTCCGCCGTCCTAAGCTGGCTGAGAGGGCGGATTAGGGCGAGCCGGTTATCGCTACTTCGAACCCGTGTCGCCCCTTGTAAGGAGACAGAGGTTCGTATGGTTTTAGTGACTTGTCCCGGTTTTCCCACCGGGTGAGTCCCGCATAACCCTTTTAATGCCCCTAGCCTGGCAGCGTACAATTAAATGCATTTTCACACGTGGAAAAAGGGGGTCGATATTAGGGTCAATTCTGCAATACTTTCAGTCGACGCTTTCAATTTTAATGGTTCACGAAGCCACAATCGGTAAATGTTTTTGACATTATCGTAATCAATTTTATTGATAATGAAAACGCGCTGTACTTACGTGGAAAATTAAACTTAGCTCATGAGTTGTTTGATGCGATGATAGCTCATTGGTAGCGTTTGAAGGGACGTGGGTTCGAATCCAACCAACTACAATGAGCTTGAGCTATCAGTAAAGGAAAACGTCGTGAGGTAACCATAGTACGGTGGTAGGGCTTTTTCTAATACCCGCCTGGCTAGCAACCATCCTCAAGTTGAAAATCTGCCCTTGAAAGTTGCCCTTGAGAGCCAGTTCCTTCACAGGTGTAGCGTGTCCACAAACTTGGGTCGTATCGTCAGTTAAGATCAGGTGAAATTTTGCCTATATACCGTATTTATAATTATAAATTTATTTAAACACTAATACGGTATACATTCGAACATTTGGATTTTCCAAACATGCTAAACCTGTGGGGGAACTGGCTCTCAAGTGCAGCTGCCGGAACACACCTATTGGTATTTGGCGGCAGACTTTCAACTTGAGGTTGGTAGCTAGCCAGGCGGGCATCAGAAAAAGCCCTACCGCCATGCTATGGTTTCCTCACGATGTTTTCCTTCACCGAAAGCTCAAGCTTATTGTAGTTGGCCGGATTCGAACTCACGTCCCTAAATGATGAGCAAAGATGAGGCAATCCGTAAAGAATGATACTTTAAATACCACGTTAATAAAAACACATCACTCTTTTGAAGTTGATCGATCTGTTAGTATAATACAGAAGATATTGTCACGTAATAAATAATAGTATATCAACAGATTATGGACAAATATAATCTTAACTTTGAATTGGTATCGTATTCCTTTATATCACACGAGTTGCATTAAAACCGTTTACCTCAGGTATTTTATTATTGAAAACGTCAAGTAGGCATCCCAGATAATTGGACTTAAGCAATAAGACATTGATAATAACGATTTATAAAGTTAATACTGTTGTATTTGATAACACGATAAGAACTGTGCAAACTTTTGCAGTGGATGTTTGGGAACTTAGTGGGGGGTCACGTGTCCGCGTTATGGAATTTATTTAAATTCCAGGTACAAGCACTTTAGATTTACGAGTTGTACAGGAATACCGTCAGCTTAATTAGGGTAAGACGTTAGAAAGGCTTCAAGAGGGGGTGAAGTCCCGAAGGCTAGTCCAGAGAGGGATTTGAAGTAGTCCGAAAGTGGATCCCGTGCCATTATTACGTACATCGTTAAAATAAAAAAAATAACGCTAAATATTTGCTTTGAGTTGGCAAATTTGTAGTAAGTACAGTAGAACCTCGTTAAGTCGAACCTCGATAAGTTGAATACCTCCAGATCTCAAAAAAGTATTGTATTCCTTTCGCTTCAAACACGAAAATCTTCATTCTCTATAAGTCGAAAAGTCTATAACTCGAATTTTTGACGTCTCCCTTTATGTTCGACTTATAGAGGTTCTAGTGTGTCAGCTTCAGTGTACTTAATCTGTTAATTTATTGCTAATTATTGGTGACTCATGCCATCGCATTGGTTTCGTGAAACCCTTACTAATATTAAAAATGCCAAAGTGAGTTTGTTTGTTTCTTACGCTTATAGGCCTAAACCGCTGAATGGATTATGATACATTTTGGTACAGAGATAGATGGAAGCGCGGAGATGGTGATAGGCTATCATTTCTCGCGAAAACCTTACCGGAAGTGGGGTATAAAAAGGAAAATTTCTTGTACGAAATTTTATGTTTTAATTGTTCTTTTCTATTTTGAAACTTTATATCGTTTCATTGCGTCATCCAATTTGATTGACAAAACCGATGTCAACGCGAGGGAAGGCGCAGGTAAAAGCTAGTGTTTAATAAGTGGGCCGCTGTGGGCAATGAAGGGAACGTAGGGTCGATGGGTAGATTGTTAGTAGGTAGTATTGGAGAGTCACACATACTCCACACTCTAATGCCCACCAAATACGCGATAGTATTACTTCGATTTCCGGTGTTGCCACAGCTCAGGGACCGCTTTGACACTTCTAGTATTTTATTTAAACCGTTACTTGAAGGTTAGTAGCCAATAGTTCTCTTTCAACAGTAACGCTTATGAATCTATTTTTTTTTATATACTTAAGGTTTAACGTTATGGCCATAACTCACCTGATCTTAAGTGACGATATGGCCCAAGTTGGTGACACGCTAAACCTGTGGAGGAACTGGCTCTCAAGTGCAGCTGCCGGAACACACCTACTGGTATTTGGCGGCAGGTTTACAACTTGAGGGTGGTAGCGACCCAGGCGGGCATTAGAAAAAGCGCTACCACCATGCTATGGTTTCCCCACGATGTTTTCCTTCACCGAAAGCTCAAGCCCATTGTAGGTGCTTGGATTCGAACTCACGCGCCTTGACGCGAAGTCGTACACACTACCACTGAGCTATCGTCGCTTCATTTCCTTAATAAACTTAAAGTGTCTCTCGGACTGTGCTGTCACTAAACACCAGATAACATTGTGTTCAAACGTTCAAAACAGGAAAGCGTCCTCTAAAATTGAAATTGACAGTCGAGCACTTATATGTGTTTAACTCGATATCAGACATCATTGTAGGGTTTTTGTGTTATCTTCAACAGTATCGTCACTTACGTCAGGTGATATTATAATCAAAGATAAATATATCATTGAATAGGCTACTCTTTACATGAATTGTATTCAGAGATCATAAAATATTGCAAGAATCATGTGGGTGAATCATTGGTCTTAAACGAAGTGAATCACTATTGAGGCGCATGCATTTCCTAATACAGAAACCATCTCTTCAATTTGAAGTAATGATAGCTCAGTGGTAGTGTGTACGAATTCGCGTCAAGGGACGTGAGTTCGAATCCAAGCACCTACAATGAGCTTGAGCTTTCGGTGAAGGGAAACATCGTGAGGTAACCATAGCATGGTGGTAGGGCTTTTTCTGATGCCTGCCTGGCTAGCTACCACTCTAAAGTTGTAAACCTGCCGCCAAATACCGATAGTTGTGCTCAGGCAGTTGCACTTGAGAGCCAGTTCCTCCACAGGTTTAGCGTGTCTACCAACTTGGGCCGTATCGTCACTTAAGATCAGGTGAGATTATGGCCATAACGCTAAATCTTAAGTATAAAAAAAAGAATACATTAGTAAAGCTTACAAGCTAAAGTCACACCTATCAATAAACAGAATATTTAAATCATTAAATAACCGGAGCGTGTTCTAAGAAACATAACAGTCATTTTTGCTTTATTATATACAGTTGCATTTCATTATAAATTAAGATTTAATAATACGAAGATAAAAATCAAGAAAACTCATTAACAATATGTTTTAAAGTATTGTTGTATCTGCAGCATAAATCAATGTAACACAAAGCATTGTTAACTAATGGTTCTGCAACACAGCATCAAAAAAGCTTGAACAAGAAAGAGGTCGCAATAACCTTTCATTTAAGTTTTACATACATACATACATCACGCTTCTCTCCCATAAGGGTAGGCAGAGACCACATCCTTACACTTGCTACGATCCTGACATACATCTTTCGCTTCTTCTACTTTCATAAGCATCTTCATACAAGCTTTTCGGTTACGGGTACTTTTAACCTGGCCTTTCTCCAGAAAGTCCTCGATCTGATCGAGATATGTTCGCCTAGGTCGACCCTTACCAGCTTGCCCATTCACACACAATTTAAGTTTTACTTTTCAGAAAACCTGAAAAATAATGACTAACTTTATTATTTTATTACTTTTTGGAGTAAGAGACGATCTTAAAAGAATGGTGCAATAGAACAGCGTTTTCTGATTAAGAATAAAAGGATTATGTGCCGAAATGTCATTATTATTGAAGAACAATGGTCACGTTTCATAGTAGAAAGACTTAATGTAAAGGTGCTAATGACCAGAATAAGAAAGGGGAAGAAGGAGAAAATTGGCACATTATGTTTATGGAAAAAGTATGGGAATGAGTAGAGCAAAGGTTGTGTCATCATTTTCAAAATAGAAAGGAGTTTTTACTAAAACCTTGCAATTTATCCTTCCCATATGTACTCGAAATAATACTGAAAAATTAAAAATAATATATGGCTCTTTCTTCTGCGATTTATGTGGTCCATTTAGTCCTAAAAGGACTTAAAAGAGGATAAATGCAAGATGGATGAATTTCCGACAAGTCTTAAGTGTCACACATGTGTTAAACTAAGAATGGTTTTGAAACAACATAAAAAGTTTATAATTCGTGTCGCAATTGGGTCTAAGTACTGGGGATCGAGGAAAACGATTAAATGGCTGAGATGTTAATATTAAAATGGATGTGTCGAGTAATTAAAATGGATAAGATTAGAAATTCGATAAAATAACACCAGTGACAGATATGTTGAGGAATAATAATCAAATAAAATCAAAAACCTTTATTCAATTTAGGCCCTAAGAAGGCGCTTATGAACGTCAAAACTACTACCGGTTCGGAAAGTAACGCAGTCATCGAGAAGTATCAGCAGGAAACTCGATCTGCAGCTTATTTTTTAGGCTTACGTATAGTAACGTCATATGGGTATAATATGAAGACCTCAAAGACATAGAAGAATGTTAAAAAGCAATGTTAAAAGGCTAAAGAAAGATGAAGACATGGAGGTATGAATGATAGGTATATTACAGTTATAACTCCCGGTAGAGCTGAAAGAGGAGAATAGATAGCTCAGAGGTAGTGTGTACGATCCAACCAAATACAATGAGCTTGAGCTTTCGGTGAAGGAAGGAAACACCATGAGGAAACCATAGCATGGTGGTAGGGCTTTTTCTAATGCCCAAATGGCTAGCTACCACCCTCAAGTTGAAACTCTGCCGCCAAATACCAATAGGCGTGTTCCGGCAGCTGCACTTGAGAGCCAGTTCCTTCATCTTGGGCCGTATTGTCACCTAGGATCAGGTGAGATTATGACGTTAACTATAAAAAAAAAGGAAGAGAAAAAATTTAAGTTCACAATAATGAAGTGTAACTCGTTACACTATTATTAAAAGTAAGGTAGGATAAGATAAAAATAAATCGTAATATACCTTATGCCATATTTATATATCTTGTAGTTATATTAAAATATATGTAAGTCGTACCTAGGACATACTAGGAAGAAAACAGCGTCTGAGATACAGGCTCGGCCTGGTTCAGGCGCTAGGATTCAAAAGTGTATAGCGATACTGTATCTGAACATAATTTTTATGTATTGTACTGTAAAGATTCTTGTCAATAAAGTTATTATTATTTAGGTAGGGTAAGAGCGAGTCTAATGATAGAGATCGGAGAGGATCCCTCACTGCCAAGTGTGGTGAAAGCTATGCTCGGCAGTGAGAGGGCATGGCACGCCATGGTCTCTTTCTGTGAGCACACCATCTCACAGAAAGTGGTCGCGGAGAGAGTACGGGAAAGGGACCCTGGGAGTGACCCTCGACGTCAAAGGCGAGTAGACGGAAGGAGATGGCGGTATGATTATACCCCTGTTCTACCGCCGTAGTCAGACCAAACACCACCACTGGTCTTCTTGAGGGAAATAACCTGATTATGCTATCAAGCTGGACGTGGCCCCGCTTAACATCAGGCTGGGTCGACCGTTGGGGTAGCGCGGTGAATGCGTGGCCTGATCCCGTGTTACATCGAGAAAGCGGAGGACGGTACCGTGGGGTTTCAGTGGATATTCCCGGAGACATAGCGCCGGGCGAGTCCTACATACCCTTCCCAGTCCACCAGGGAAGGGATGCGTAAAAGCATTCTCCCACGAAAAAAAAAGGGTAAGAGGGAGTAGAAAACGCCGTTAAGTTAAGGGAGTTACTGCTGTCGGTAAATGAAATGCCCTGTCTGGTTTTATCGATTGTCATGGTTCTATATCTTAAGCGGTAAGTTTACATCTTGACAGCGAACATGACATATAATTTATCATTTATGGATATCAACACTTACCTATTGTTTGTGTGCTGTTGGTTTTTTGCAAACATTTTATGCTGACCTCATTAGATATTGCGATACTGTGTAACCTAGATAGAAATATAATCTACTTACATTCAAGGTGGTGGCGTGATTGTCTATTGCAATTACAGGAAGTTGTGTCTGTTTCGAGGTGAACCGGTCACTTTTTCAGGCCATAGACATTGGAATCTATATTAGTATTATAAAGCGGAAAGCGGTTTGTTTGTTTGTATGCGCCGATTACAACATTCCTTCAATGGGGGTGGCTTTGGACTATTAAATGTTACATTATCACAAAAAGGAGCACAGATGTATTGACTATTATAAAAATCGGCAAAAATGGTTAAATAATTTTTGGTTTCGGCGAACGATGTCGCGGGGCCAACTAGTATATCTATATGTAGAAAAGAACTACACGACCAAGCTTGTAAATTCTAGAAACGTTTATTTGTTTTTTTGTTGTTGTGGGTATTCATTTTGTGATTTAAGTTTAAAATTAGCTTAGGTAAGGTGTTTAAATTAAAAATGACTTTTTATATATATTTTTCATAGTCGAGGTTTAGCTTTCGAACTGGGTTCATATAACGAGTAACAAAATAAAAACAAAAGATCAAAACGGAATGTATTTTTTGAAGTTACACTTCGCGTGACGCGACGCGACCCGGTAATAGCAAGTTCGAATTCACGTCCCCCCAGTAAGGCAACCGATGGTCGTGGGGTCTTAAGTAATCCCGGTGACTAAATCGCTGGGCGAGGTCTACATATCCTCGTCATTCCTTCCGTCTTGGGATACGTAAATGTATCCCCACGATAAAGAAACGGTAAAATGATTAGAGTGAATTCCTAACGATGCATTGCACCACAAAATCTGTTGGTATTGCTTCATTATTATAATATCCCAATATGTAGGCAGTTCCGTCGATGTTAATTAAGAATAGCCGTACAAAAAACCAACACAGAAACCCGGACGCGGAACAATTATTCTTACAGTAATTATTTTCTCGTGCGAGCTGTGACGGATTTACATTAGGCGTGTTAGGGCGGCAAAGTTGTCGAGGGCGGCAAAATTTGGAGCGTCAGCAAAATGAATTGCAACTTTTTGCTATAACAATCTAGGATTTTTTAAATCGAGAAGTCATTGGTTTGATACCAAAACATAAAAATCGAGTCCATATTGGATATTCTAATAGATAAAAGACGCAAAACAAAAAGTCAGACGTGTTTGCCATTTAAAAGGCGTAGAGTAATTATGATTTAAATAATATAACAAATATTCCTAGTGTAAGTGCTTGGTATAATTAAAATTTTTTTTAAGTATTAGCAACGTATTATATTTATTTTGGAATTATTATTACGACATTGAAAGGAGGATCACAATCGCTTGGAAACAGTATTGGGGCTCTAAAGAAATAATGAATCAAGAAGTAGCTATATGTATCAAAAAGAAACTCTATGAAGCAATGATTCTCCCATGTCTAACATATGGGTGTCAAAGTTGCTCTTTGACATATGAAGATAAGAATAGACTAGCTGTCTGCCAAAGAAAGATGGAACGGAATATGCTAGGAATAAGATTAAAAGATTGAATTAGTAACAAAAGCGATGATAGCTCAGTGGTAGTGTGCACAACTTCGCGTCAAGGGACGTGGGTTCGAACCCAAGCACCTACAATGAGCTTGAGCTTTCGGTGAAGGAAAACATCGTGAGGAAACCATAGCATGGTGGTAGGGCTTTTTCTAATGCCCGCCTGGCTAGCTACCACCCTCTAGTTGTGAACCTGCCGCCAAATACCAATAGGTGTGTTCCGGAAGCAGCACTTGAGAGCCAGTTCCTCCACAGGTTTAGCGTGTCTACCAACTTGGGCCGTATCGTCACTTAAGATCATGTGAGATTACGGCCATAACGGTAAACCCTAAGTATAAAAAAAAAAAAAATGATTAAGGGTAAGACAAAAATTACGAACGTGTTTAATAGGAAAAGGAAATTGAAATGGAATTGGGCTGGACATGTATCTCGAATGGAAAACAATCGATGGAAAAAGCTAACTACCGAGTGGCTGCCAAGAAGTAGCCAGAGAAAGAGATGCAGACCGTTTAGAAGATAGGAAGAAATCTTTAGAAAGTGTGCTGGCCCAAGCTGGCCCACCATAATAAAGAAATATGGTCGGTAATGAGGGAGGCCTACGCCGAGGAAGCCACTATAATATATGAGTAAAAAAAAACTTTATATCTTAATGTGTAATCATATTTTTAAGTTACATATTAAAGGCTTTTATTTTATTTATTTATTTGTATATTAGAACATAGATAATAGGACGGTATTTTTTATAGTCCTCAGGGTAGCATTTAAGATAAATCCGGCCATGCCTGCAACCCATAACACACGTCAGCGAAGCGACCGTTTATACCGCTGGTGTTACATGTTTAAGTTAGTTATCCAAATACATCTGAATCTAGAACACGTGTTTACGCTTCTTTTCTGAAATGGCGTTCTAATATTTCCTTATAATAATAACCAAGTTTTGTCCAGTTCAATCCTGTTCGACGCCGATATAATCAATCATTTCATTCACAATTGAAATATTTCCATTGCTACAGTCTTTATCAATCATTTCTTTATCAAATACTAGCTGACCCGATAGGCATTTTCCTGACTTAACTATGAATATTGTTGGTTAAATTTTCTAATGTTCCGCTCAACTTCCTTATTCTGTTCTTCCACAAGAAACTTCTCCTGACAATAATGAATACACAATAAAAAAAGAATTAGCGAAATTGTTCCATCAGTTCACGCGTGATGCGATGACCAAGGGAAATAATATATATATATATATATATATATATATATATATATATATATATATATATATATATAGATTTCTTGTACGTTATTTACGTTATAAGCGTTGTAAATCAATTTTTATAATCACACTAATTTACATAATTTTGTTTGTCACATCAAAAGTAAGCAAACAACCGAAACGTAATCCCATTGATTCTCAAACGTTTTAATGTGTTTATGTAAACTTTCCTTTATTGCTTGTGTTTCTTTTATTAGCATTAAACGATTTCTTTCTTTCGTTCTACTGTAGGGGTTCGAACTCACGTACCTTGATGCGGCGTTTGTACGCAACTCAGCCATCATCGCTTCAGAAACGTTTATTAGTTATTAAAAACCCTTTCCTGTTATGCGCTTCTATATATGATATTATATATATAAGTCCAATATTTCAGCTATTAGCATGCTATATATCAACAGAATCTATAAGTATATCCAAAGACTATTTAATTTTAAATTACCATAGCTACTATCGGTCATGTAAGTCATCTTTGTATAAATTTTTGTGGTGAATAAATAAATATAAAAATGCGCGGACAAATAAACAAAGAGCTTCTGCGTAGATCGGAACACTATCAATAACAAAAATTAAATTGAAGGTAGACACAGTAACATAAACTTTTCTGGACAACCTACACCTCAGTCCGCCCCGTGACCGCGAAGTCTGAAAAGCTCTCGAAACGTCGGGATCAAAATCAATAAATAACCGCGATAAAATCCGTTTAAATTAGTTTTGTTTCAATGAATAATATTCGTGTAAACATAAGAAATCATTATGTAAACATTGAAACCGTCATATTTTGACCCCTATTATCGATGACAAAGTATGAATTGAAAAACAATGTAATGTGGATATTTGGCACAGATCATACTATACTATGTATACCCGCTGTCTCGTTCGCGTGAAACTAAACATTATTTAATAATTTTCCTTGCCCGTTTTCGTAACTTTTTTAATACAGCTGTTCTCCTATTGGTGGTAGCGTGATGTTAAATAGCCTTACTTTATGAAATACTCTAAATATTTTTTATAATACGACTACTGACACTTTTTTTTTTATACTTAAGGTTTAGCGTTATGGCCATAATCTCACCTGATCTTAAGTGTCGATACGGCCCAAGATGGTAGACACGCTAAACCTGTGGAGGAACTGGTTCTCAAGTGCAGCTGCCGGAACACACCTCTTGGTATTTGGCGGCAGGTTTACAACTTGAGGGTGGTAGCTACCCAGGCGGGCATTAGAAAAAGCCCTACCACCACGCTATGGTTTCCTCACGATGTTTTCCTTCACCGAAAGCTCAAGCTCATTGTAGGTTCTTGAATTCGAACTCACGCCCCTTGACGCGAAGTCGTACACACTACCACTGAGCTATCATCGCTTCAATATCATCGCTATCAAGCTTCATCACTTGATCAGATTACTGCGTTCCAACAAACAAACGTTTGCGCTGTACAATAATTATATAGATGTGTCTATAGTTTTACTATATGTAAACAAGACAAAATGGCCTTACGATGAGGCCGGTGGAAGTATAACAATGAAACGAAAATTGGCATGTGTTATTGGCATGTCGTTCCATTGTCACATACATTGCGTAGTAGGCATTGTGTAGAGACATTGTTTTCACGAGCGTCGTCTGAATCAGAAAGAATGTATTGAAGAGATAAACAATTACTGGCTTTATTTTAACAAATATACAATTGTTTTGGGTGACTGTGGGTAGTTCGTATTTTATATCGAGTTTTAATTAACTCGCTCTCTTGTGTGTCCTTCTTCCCGACGAGTTAGATACTTAAAATTTGGACCACAGCTCAGAAGTGGATGAAAATGCATGAAAAAGATTTTTTTTATAGTTGAAGTTTTGCGTTATAGCCATAATCTTATAGTCTTAAGTGACGCTATTTTCCAAGTTGGTAGACACGCTATTGCTATATGGCGGCAGATATCAGGTGAGATTATGGTCATTACGCTAACCTTATCTAAAAAAAAATACGAAATAAAGGAACCGCATTCAATAAATAATTTTAGGGTCGATTTGGCAAAAAAAATTAGAAGATTTTTCTTTTAACATTTGTTAATTTATTTTATTTTTTACTACTTTGCGGAGGAAGTACAGTACAGTACAGTGAATTAGTCCAATCAAATATATTCTGAATCTAAAATGTTGTCACTGTACTTTGCATTTTTGTGATCATGTACCTAGATTAATGATATAAAAAAAAAATTGTCAAAAGGTTGTTTACGCAATAACTCGAATATGGTGGAAATTAAACGAAAAGTTCTTTAATAAACAAAAAAAGAAAATTTATACAAAAAGGTTCCCAGGACCTTTTCCTCCGGTCAAAATCAACCGAGATAGGGAGGTTGTAAGTTTAAGGGACGAAGGTAAATTAAAAAAAAATATGTGTGTTTGTGTGTGTGTGTGTGTGCAAGTCACACACGGTAGAAGTGAAACTTCCGAAAAGTCTCTTATTAAAAATGCATATCGCAAAGTATTGAAAATACATATGGACAATGCTCAGTAGAAGATAGTGGGGACGCTACGAAGCATCGCACAAAGGGGAGAGCGAGAACGTGTAATGTGTTCTATCTCATTCTCTTACCCGCTGAATCCTATACATTTACGTGTTTGTGTCTCTACGGACTCGCTTTTTCGTTTCATCGAGTTTGAAATCACACCGATTCTAAGGAAGTTTCACTTCAAAATCGTAGGTAGCAGAGAAGAATCAAATTTTTTTTCATTTGCTTAATAAACTGTGTGTATGACTTCGCGGCAAGGGACGTGAGTTCGAATCCTAGCACCTACAATGAGCTTGAGCTCTCGGTGAAGGAAAACATCGTGAGAAAACCATAGCATGGTGGTAGGGCTTTTTCCAATGCCTGCCTGGGTAGCTACCACCCTGAAGTTGTAAACCTGTCGCCAAATACCAATAGATGTGTTCCGGCAGCTGCACTTGAGAGCCAGTTCCTTCACAGGTTTAGCGTGTCTACTAACTTGGGCCGTATCGTTACTTACGTTCAGGCGAGAATATGGCCATAACGTTAAACCTTAAGTATAAAAAAAAATCTTTATTTTTAGAAATACAGATTTATTTATTTTTTATTGGAAAAAATAACAATTTGAACCGAGGTTAACCAAACAGCAACAAATGGCTTAACCATGTTAACAAACCAGGTTTTAAACGTAATAAATCTAGGCTTTACTTTAAGAGTGATGCACCGTATTGTTACAATGTTGTTACTAAGATCATAATCAAGAGATAATTTAAATAATATGTACTGATAAGAAGAGAATTGTTCAAAGTTATATAAGAAGAAATTTATGATTTGCAGAGACAGATACGCAGTCTGATTTACTTGTGTGATTCTAAATAGCAAGGTGGTAGGTACATCACGATGTTTGTATTTGATCCTGAGTATTATATATCATTTGTTAACATGCCTCTATCCCTTTAGGGATGCTTTTATTATTATCCTTGTGATTGAAGTATGTAAAACTTGATTAGTGAGATCAAATAATAATTATTAAAATGCTATTTAAGGTTTAGCGTTGTGACTATAATCTCACCTGATCTTAAGCGACGATACGGCCCAAGTTGGTAGACACGCTATACCTGTGGAGGAACTGGCTCTCAAGTGTAGCTGCCGGAACACACCTATTGGTATTTGGGGACAGATTTTCAACTTGAGTGTGGTGTGGCTAGACAGGCCATTGGAAAAAGCCCTACCACCATGCGATCTTTGTACTACTACTAATAAATCTGGAGCCACTATAGCTCAGTGGTAGTGTGTACGGACTCCGCGTCAAGGGAATAGAGTTCGATTCCACCTACAATGAGTTCGAGCTTTCGGTGAAGGAAAACAACGTGAGATAACCATAGCCTGGTGGTAGAGCTTTCTCTAATGCCCACCTGGCTAGCTTCCGCCCTCAAGTTGAAAATCTGCCGCCAAATACCAATAGATGTGTTCCGGCAACTGCCCTTAAGCGTCAGTCCCTCTACAGGTTTAGCATGTCTACTTAATTGGGCCGCATCATCACTGGAGATCAGGTGAGATTATGGCCGTAACCTTACTTACAAAAAATTAAAATATTAATGAATATTGGCCGGGAAATGCTTTGTCATTTCTACCAGATGGGCGATGGTTACTATTTTCAATAGTTTAGCGTTATGATTTGCCGTTAAGTTACAATGTAGCCCAATATGTTAGATTGGATCTCAAGTGCAACTACCGGAACACACCTACAGTTGTTTAGCGGCAGATTTTCAACACGAGGGTGATAGCTAACCGGGTGGGTATTAGAAAAAGCGCTACTACCGAGGTATGGTTTCATCACGGTATATTCCTTCACCGAAAGCTCAAGTTCATTGCGAGGATTCGAATTCACGTCCATCGATACGGCGGTCATATATACTATCAATTGAAACGTCACTGTTCCAATAGTTTTTTTTTTATACTTAAGGTTTCAGCGTTAGGGCCATAATCTCACCTGATCTTAAGTAACGATGCGGCCCAAGTTGGTAAACACGCTAAACCTTTGGAGGAACTGGCTCTCAAGTGCAACTGCCGGAACACACCTATTGGTATTTGGCGGCGGGTTTACAACTTGAGGGTGGAAGCTAGCCAGGCGGGCATTTGAAAAAGCCCTACCACCATGCTATGGTTTCCTCACGATGTTTTCCTTCACCGAAAGCTCAAGCTCATTGTAGGTGCCTGGATTCGAACTCACGTCCCATGACGCGAAGTCGTACACATTACCACTGAGCTATCATCACTTCAATAGTTCTTATACAAATAAAACATTATACTGTTCAATTATATAAAACGTAGGTAAATATAAAAGACTTCAGTATCTTTTTCCACTAACATTAGCATGTCATCTATCTTGGGCCATATCGTCACTTAAAATCGGGTATAAAAAGGTATAGAAAATTGCAAAAACCAATGCTCGTATTTACGTATTATTTACACGAAATTCCTTAAGGTTATATGATATATTGAACTAGCAGAGCCTGCGACTTCATTCGCGTGGAATACAACAATTAGAAAAGTTTGCTGGTATTTGTAAAAAAAAAACATAGCTTCTTTACTCCTATTGATAACTGTCTAAAGCTTTCGTCAATGAATGCATACGCTATTATATATATAAATATTTTTTTAAATCCAACTTTCAGTTCTTAAGTTTATCGCGTTTTGATAATAAAAAAAAATACATTTCCGCTTCACGATATTACAATATAGATATAGATTAATATATTAAACTTGTTATACCATAACTATGTATATTCATATACTTTAAACATACTTTATACTAATAAAGTTTTATATACTTGAAATGAACCCCATTCTACAGTCTAGAAGGATAATTTTTCAAAAACACTCGTACACTATTTCCTTTAAAAAACATCAATATCGAATTTTCGTTCATCTTAATTTGAGAATTGATTGATTTTCCAGACAGATTTTATACCCCCTATTTAATTCTGTTAGGTTTTATTTTTACAATATAACAGGATACGTATGTCCTTCTTCTAGGTTCAATTTATCTCTATATAAAAATCATTAATATAGATTCCGCGGTTTTAATGTAACAGATATCTATTTATTATCGCTTTATATATTATAATATGTTATATTTTATGTTATATGTTATATAGTATAATATGTTAATATAATAGTTTGAATTGCTCTGTACTATAGCTTTTCTAGAAACAAACAAATATGTATTGGTCACGGGAAAATCTGCCATATCCTTAAATGTCGTAATAAATTTCCCTCTAAACGTATCTTAAGAGATGTCAATTCAAAATAGTAGCAGTGACTCAGATATTACATGTTAATTTATAATTAGAACGCGACTGTTTGATTATAAATCGCGCTAAAAAATAAATAACGTAGCAATAACAGTTTTTCAATAACGTTAAAATAACTAACCTGCTTCTTGAAAGGCGTTATCCATGACGCACGGCTTTTGGACATATTTTCTCCTTTGCCGTTTCCCACAACACAAACGAACTACAAGCCGGCATAAGACGCACTACACTTCGATCAACGGAACACGTGTACTGTTATCACAAGTCTATCATGTACTATTCAGTAATTCAATTCGAGGTAAACATTCTTACGGCCTGTTTTAATTCTATCGATTTGCGAGCCGACTGCCGCGCTGCCGCACTGGCATAAGTACCGTCTACTAAGTCTGCATATATCTGTAGAGGAATGTATTTCAGCTTGTTACATATACGCAATGTCAGTATACAGGGTGAAGGAGTATATTTACTATATTTATTTTAATTTTATCCCAAAGAGAGAGAGAGAGTTGAATAAAAATTGTTTAATGGAAACAAATATACATTGCACCAGCTGTTACCGATGATTTCATCAATGACATTACTTACCAGTATGTTCTAATACAACATATATATATATATATATATATATTTTAATACTTATTAATATAATGATTTCTTATGTTTACGCGAATATTACTCATCGAAGTAAAAGTAATTTAAGCGGATTTTATCTCGGTTATTTATTAATTTTGATCACGACGTTTCGAAAGATTTTTCGTTTTCGTTTAAATTATAAAAAAAAATATCCGTAAAATCCGTTTAAATTAGTTTTTATTTAGATGACTTATTAATTTGTTTAAATCATTATTAATACTATAAATGCAAAATGAGTATGTTTGTTTGTTTGTTACGCTTTCATGCCTAAACCGCTGAACCGATTATGATAAGTTTCGGTATAGTGATAGATGGGACCTTGGAGATGGTGATAGGCTACTTTTTCCTCCCGAAAAACATATTGAAAGTGCGACAAAGAGAGGGACAGACTTTATATGAAAGTTGTTTATTGTATCATCTGCTTTGTTTGACAAAATCAATAATAACGCAAGCGAAGCCGCACGTAAAATCTAGTAATATTATATATATGCGAATAGGAGTTTGTTTGTCACGCTTTCACGTCCAAGTCACTAAATCCATTGTGATTAATATTGATGTCGTGACAGCTGGGACCCTGTTAACTGGTAACAGGCTAGTTTTTCCTTCGAAAAACTTATAGAAAGTGGGTTTACGAATTGATTGACAAAATTAACGCGAGTGGCGTCGCCGGTAAAAGCTAGTTAAATTATAATGTATTTAATCCATTTATTATTGTGGTTAATTCTTATGACAAAAGTTGTAATAATTTTCAACATCTTATTTTGTTATATTATTTTATTATTGTTTTGTGAGATATTTGTTAAATGTTCTGTTCATATATATATTAGTTGTCTTAATATAAGTTATAATTCATGTTAATATTGCAAATAGTTCTGAAACTTACGTCTAACTAAAAAGCATGTAGGAGGAACACTTCCAGCTGAAGTAATTCAAGTGACTGAACTTTCTTCCTTCTTCTTTTCTTCAATTAGCTTCAATTAGCTTCAATTAGCTCAGGCTAATTTATCTATTTGTTATTAAAATCTAAATATGTTTTCAAATTGGTGTACACAATAATTATAGAAAACACAAATAGCACGCGATTTATAAGCACCAGGCTGTCAACCTAAAAGTTCCCTGCATCTCACCAGCTAGTCTGTTTTCAACTAGGTATAGATGTGTGCTCTTTCTGTCAGTGTATTGAAATGAATAGAAAATATTATAGACTAATAAATATGTTTTTTTTTTATTCAGGCATGTATGTTTGTGTGTGTGTGTGTGTGTGTGTGTGTGTGAGTGTGTGTGTGTGTGTGTATCTGTAACCGAAAGTGAACATTAAATCCAATTATATTATTGTTAATTGTTTACTCTAATATTTTAGTTAATAACCGATAATTAATTACATGAATTCGATCTCACGTCCATCAATGCGATATCGGTACACGATACCACTATACTGACGTTATTTTGGACTTTTTATGTCACTGTTTGACTTTGAATGAATAACCGTTTCTATAAATTGATTGCTCAATAAACTGTTGCATAAAAAGAGATTCAGACAATTTCGGGAACATTCGATCGTATAAAATTAAGGAAGCGTAGGATCATTATAAATTGTGAATCTCTTAGATCTTCGACGTCTGTAATCTAAACGTTTACCGTAAAATATTCAGGGATACTCGAGCAGGTATTTGTAATGTAACGCTTTCGGTAGTGAATTTACAGTTATAAACTAAGTTGCACTGTTATATTTCCAAGTATTTATCACAAGTCCAAACTTTTTTATTTTGTATACGTTGTGACCACAAACACACCTGATGTTAAGTGACGATTTAGCTCGAGATGGTCGACATGCTAAGTCCCACAATGTGCGGCTGGCTCTTACTGCTCGAACACACCTATAGGTATTTGGCGGCGGCAGGTTCAAATTGAGGATGTTTGCTAACCATGCGGGTAGTAGAAAAACCCTATTACCCTATATATGGTTTCATTACGCTGTTTTTCCCTCTCAGAAAGCTCACACTCATTGCAGGTATTCGAACTTACGTACATTGACGCAGGTTCCGTGCGTACTACCAACAGAACCATCATCTTTTCTGTACTAAATAAATGCAGTGCCTTTATGTTTAGACTTTAAAGCATGTATGTAGGTAGTATGTACGATTCCGCGTCAAGAGACGCGAGTTCGAATCCAACCACCTACAATGAGCTTGAGCTTTCGGTGAAGGAAAACGTCGTGAGTAAAGCATAGCACGGTGGTAGGGCTTTCTAATGCCCGCCTGGCTAGCTACCACCCTCAAGTTGAAAACTTGTCGCTAAATACCAATAGGTGTGTTCCGGCAATTGTACTTGAGAGCCGGTTCCTCCACAGGTTTAGCGTGTCTACCCACTTGGGCCGTATCGTCACTTAAGATCAGGTGAGATTATGGCCATAACGCTAAACCTTAACTATAGAAAAAAAGACTAGAATTGTCCCGCGCCTCTGCTCGCGTTAAAATTTATTAAATTATAAGCAAACCGGATGACGCAATAAAAAGTTTCATACAAAATTTATTCCACTCTTTATCCCACTTCTTATACATTTTTCGCGAGAAAAACTAGTCTATCACCGTTTCCGGGTTCCCATCTATCTCTATACCAAATTTCAGTATATTCGATTAAGCGGTTTGGGCGTGAAAACGTAACAAACACACCTATTTTCTAATTTTTAATGATACTAATGGTCGCCCAGTGGTCGAAGTTCGACCATGATTAAATTAAATTTAAGTTTGAACATTATTAAGGTTCTGTTTTCAAAGAGTCGTATTAATATGTTATGTTTGAAATTCAGTAAAGTTAAAACAATATTAATCTAAAATCAATTCGTAATTTGACCACAGACTTTAACAATAAACAAAAGAGTATATATGCGTGTGTGTGTGCCAAATACATGGTAGTGTGTGTAATGTTTTTTTTATATTAATTTAATATATTTTTCATGCACAATTTGAAAAATAACAGAAATCTGCACTCCTGTATATACACTTAAGTGTTGTAATGATTGGCTGAGATTTATTTTTATACAAATAGTTTATTTATTATCTAATATTATTGTTACATTATTAAATTTATTTCTAAAGGAAAACTCGAAGGCTTTATACTAGCTATTTCGATGTCAAGTGACATAGAATTTTATAGAATATTTTAACGCATTCTCTTTGAATATAACAGGCTTAAATTTAATATTTCGAACGAAGAAGTCATCGAAACTTTTATTTTTTATGGCCTTCAATACAATTCAGGAGTCCGATAGGTATAAATGTGCGAAAACATTATTCTAGTTAATAAAAACTGCAGTCGTACGATACCAATTGGCCTTGGTGAATCAAAAGGAAGGGTTCGGAGACATCGGACGTGAAGAAGGAAATGTTAGTCTGGAATATGATACCGATCTACAATATTATTAATTATTACTATCTTTTATAGTTAAGGTTTAGCGTTATGGTCATAATCTCAACACGCTAAACCTGTGGAGGAACTGGCTCTCAAGTGCAATTGCCGGAACACACCTATTGGTTATTGACGGCAGATTTTCAACTTGAGGGTGGTAGCTACCCAGGCGGGCATTAGAAAAAGCCCTACCACCATGCTATGGTTTCCTCACGATGTTTTCCTTCACCGAAAGCTCAAGCTCAATGTAGGTGCCTGGATTCGAATTCACGTCCCTTGACGCGACGTCGTGCACACTACAACTGAGCTATCATCGCTTCAAACAAGCGCCTTGCCACAGACGACTCTACATACCTACGTTACATGGATTCAAATGGCAGGTTTATATCGGTCATAGTTTTTATATTCATTATCGTATGGAAACCTTTGGTATTATATGTAACAAGTGTTATTTCATTTTCTTATTTCACTTCGTTCCAATATTAATATATTTTATATAAATAAATTAATTGTACACGCGACAGTGTGCGAAATTTTATACTGCTCCGTCCGCGAAATTTTCGTAAAAACGGGTACAACATTTTTGCTTCACGTTCACGTTTCGCAATCTTCAATGATTTTATAATGTAATAACATATTTTATCACGTATAATATTAACTAAAGTAAGTTACATAGATTATGATAGTCTTATGAATCTACTGATACACGATAATAAAGATAATACATAATTATTTATCTAAATTGTTATATAACGCTTATATTAAAATGAGCTGTGTAGATTCAAGACAATAAAACGTTGAATTGTTTTTTTTTTTTAGATTTTTTTTATACTTTATATAAGTAAAACGGTCTAATCTCACCTGAACTTAAGATAAGTTACTGAAGTACAACAACCGGAACACACCTATAGGTTTTTAGGGTTTTAGGGAAAACTGAAGTCCAAGCTCATTGCAGGAATCGAATTCACGTCCACTGACGGGGCGTTCAACACAAACTACCAACTGAGCTATTATCACATCAAACATAAACAAAATTGAATGTTATAGTTAATTAGCGACCAATCTTTTAACGTGGGAAAACGCATTCACGCTAAACCCCACGGCCACCTGTCGCCTGTCTGGGGCGACGTGAGTTCGAACTTGCAAACATCACGTCGCCCCGGGGCGGCGATAGGTTCGATCTGATGGTAAGCATAGCTCCGGCCGGCATCCTGAACTGTTCTCTCAGACTTCCGGATACAATAAGGGACGGGTTAATTACCAACCCCGCTTCAGATTCGCACGGTAACGAAAATATATGTTAGTCCGACGCCACTAAACGTCATAGGGATTATCCACCTGGCTAATCTGAAGGCTGCCTCAAATCGGTCCAGCCATTTTTGAGTCCATAGGAAACGTACGTATCGGCTTTTATGTATATTATCGAATAACTAAATGTCACCCGCGTACTAGGTTGAGCATATGCCCACACACATGTATATAGGAATGTAGTTATAGGGTGGGTGTTTTATTGTAGTATATAGTTATAGGAAGGTAGTTTATAACATCGATTAGTATAAAGCGCGATACGAGCGCGGCCGTGGGTTCAGTCGAAGCGAGGCGCTCGAGGCGTGTTCATCGTACGTAGCTGGAACGTTACTGAACGGACGTAAGATTTATATGACTCTGTTATTGACACTGTTTTGGTATTTTTGCTGTAAATCATTATCTGGAATGGTTTATACTGGGCGAAGAGAGGCACGCGCGGTGAAGGTGAGTGTTGACTATCGTCGACAAAGGGACCCCTTAAATCTACATCTCCCTCTGCCGTAACGATTAGGTTTCACGATATAGCCGGCATCCGCACGGTGAATCCGTGGTTTGCTAAGAGGTTCATATATAATTCTGACAGTAGATTTATCCGATCATCCTCTTAAACTACTCTATATATCTTCTTTCTACATGTATATTTATTGTATGACTTTGTATTTATCTGTACACTTATTAAAGTATATCGAAAAAAAAGGACATTGGAATCCAAAAACTGTGTAACTTAGAACCAAAAACGTTTCCGCATCGAATGCTAATAGTCCCATCTCGACAAGTTCAGCAACTTAAAGGAACCATATTTTCCGTATGTACTATACAAATTGACTACAGCCACTTGTAAGTTAAATTTTCATCGGAGATCGACGCTGTTAGTTTACTGCCTATCGCGGCTTAGTAGTTAGAGCACTTTGTGTTTAGAGCCAGACTGATGTGAGTTCAAGTCCCGCTCAAGACAATTAGACAATATTTTTTTTGCTATGATAGCTCAGTTGGTAGTGTGTATGGACGTCGCGTCAATTGGGCTGAATTCGAATCCACCTGCAACGAGCATGAGCTTCGGCATAGGAGAACATCATGATGAAACTATAACATAGTGGTAGGGCTTTTTCTAATGACCGCCTGGCTAGCGACCACCCTCAAATTGAAAATCTTCCGCCAAATACCAAAAGATGTGTTCCGGCAGTAGTACTTGAGAGCCAGTACCTGCACAGGTTTAGCGTGTCTACCAACTTGAGCCGTATCGTCACTTAAGATCAGGTGAGATTATAGCCATAACGCTAAACCATAGTGGTGGGTTTTTTTTCTAATGCCAGTCTGGGTAGCTATCGCTTTTTATTTTTATTAACGTGGTGTTCAAATCCCAGTCTTTACGGACTTCCTCATCTCAAAGCGCAAACGCATTACCTGGGCTCAGGTTAAAGGTCTGAAGGCCGTGTTGTGGATCATCGGATGCCTATCACCTAACACTATCCACAAATACGCCCACGGTGATACTTCAAACTCCCGTATTGCTGGAGATCGGGGATACCATCTGCAACTTGAAAATAAGCCTTCAAATACCTGTCAATGTGTCTCGGCGATTGCACTTGAGTGCCAGTTTACTAGGTTTAGCGTTTTTATTTTTATAGGTAAAGCATAATGTGATCTTAAGTGAGGATACGGCCTAAATTGATAGACACGTTAAACCTGTAGAGGTATTGGCTCTCAAGTGCAACTACCGGAACACACCTATTAGTATTTCGCGGCAGATTTTCAACCTGAGGATGGTAGCTAGCCAGGCGGCCATTAGAAAATGCCCTACCACCTTGCCATGGATAGTTCATTCATTGTAGGTGCAGTGGATTCGAACGGAAAGAAAAGGAAATCAAATCAAATCAAGTCAAGTCAAGTCAAGTCAAGTCAAGTCAAGTCAAGTCAAAACAAATCAAATCCAAACCAAAACTCTTTATTTAATTTGGGCCTTAAGAAGGCGCGTAATAGTTACGGTATCCATTGTTATCATAATATCGTATCCTACACTAAAAGCTTAATGCTTTCTCTTATAATTATGCTATCGATCTATTGTATTGCCGCTTGGCAACACAAAAAAATACAATTTAGTTATATAGTATAAAAATCAGTTAACGTAAATAATTAAAAATAAGGAAAACAATGAACATGTAACAATTAGATAAGATACGACACTCACTAACAATAAGTAATAGTTCAGTGGTGGTGTGTGGAAACGCCGCGTCATGGGACGTGAGTTCGAATCAAATCGCCTGGCTAGCTACTACCCTCGAGTTGAAAATCTGCCGCCAAATACAAATAGGTGTGTTCCGGCAGTTCCACTTTAGAGCCAGTCCTTCCAACATAGAGTTCGGCAACGCACTGATCACTTACCAGCAGGTAACATGCTTGCTCGTTTGCCCGCTATTGCATTAAGAGCTAATTACTAAGAAAAATATTGTATGACCAAATAAAATAAACAAATAGAAAAGGTCTCGGATTATGTACGAAGTATTTCAGGGGAATATAATAATTAAAAAAGATCTGTAATTGAAATGTGTGTTTTACATATAATTGTTTTAAATTACTTTGTGTTCATTAATTCTGATTAACCGACGTTTGTGTTTCATATGTTTACCTCTTTAACGTTCTTCTCATTTGAAAAGAAATAAGATAAAATTGACGTGTTACCTTTTATGTTATAATAGCAATATACTTAATCGAGCGCTTTGCCAATTTACTCTTAAAGTTCTTTTAATAGTTCATGGGATTTAGCGTTATGTTCATAATCTTATGATTGTTAAGTAACGATGTGCCCTAAGTTGGTAGACATGCTAAGTCTAGCGCAGGGACTGGCTGTTAAGTGCAACTGCCGGAACACCTATAAGTCTTTGACCGCAGGTTTTTCACTTAAGGGTAGTTGCTAGTCAGGTGTAAAAATAATTGTAGTGAGTTTGTTTGTTTTTTTGTTTCCAGCCCTTGGGTTTGATAAGTCCTAACACGTCATAATAGCAATATTGTCAATCCAGTGATTTGCAAATTTATTTAACTGTTTTTTTTTTCGCATATACTTGCATCTTGCCAGTGATTGCACTGTACTTGATAGTGATATTGGATTAATTAAAAAAAAACGAAGAGAGCCTAGAGATCAAAAAAATATAGGGAGATCGTCTCAATCTACTCGCGTTTTGAGAGCTTGATATGTCCTGGCTGATCCAAAAACTTAACAAACGAAGAGGCAATCTTTCTTCTATTATTGTGGATTTGGTGGATGCAATCTCTAATATACTAAGTTGGGAAAAAGTTTTGTCGCACTTTTATGAAAATTTAAGACATGTTATTCCAGAATTTATTTGAATTTAATTACAGTTTATACGTATGTGTCGTTACTTTGACCATTTTGTAAATAAAGACCTAACTCTAGGTCTAGAAGAGTATATACTGGGGTATATGCTGTTTAAGGCATATGATTCATCCATGGGGTGTCTGTGAGCGCAGAGGAGATTTTCTGTTATGCCGGCTAGTTGTGTTGGTTAATAGTAAGTCATCTTGATCAGTTGTACCCCATCGATATAACAACAACAAACATGGGTACAACTATTTTAAGTACATAAATCCCCCAAAGAGGGTGTAAACCTTTTCTAACGTAGAGGAAATTTAAACATTCTAAAGCCATCTATCGTCTTGCTGGGGCGACACGGGTTCGAACTTATATGCTGAGCTGGACGCCCTATGCCAGTAACAGGATATGTACTATTATTATTTCTGTATTTCTTTTCTTTTTTTTTATTTACCTTTTAATTTTTTTATCTATAGTTTCCATTGTTGCTTGTATGTCTTTTATTAGCATTACACAATTTCTTTCTTAACTTACAATCAAGTGCGTTGCAATAAAGAAAATAGGGGGTAGAATATTAAAAATAATAGAATGAAGTTTCGTTATTAAAAATAATATATTTTTCTTAGAATACTAATTACAATAATAATTACAGAATATCTACAGATATAATTTATAAAAGAAACAGTTCATACAAAGAAGCAACGACTAGCACAATATACGCGGGCACATACATAAAGAAGTCGAGGGTGGTAGCGTAGAGGGATCCTGACAGCATCAGAGAGCGTCTTGCCTTTTGTCGTTAGGCAATTAATATAAAATAAACTTCACAAAACTCACATTAATGAAATATGGCCGAGGGATTTACATTAATAAAGTACTCGTGCTGATCGTGCCAGAATGTTAAAACGTGAACGCATCCGCCCGCAGTTGTCATAGTCTATGGTTTGTCTATAACCCATTATAGAGGTGAGTGCGACTTGATTTGATTTGACAGCCACTTATGAGTAATAGTGTGCAAGTTCAAGGTGATACGAACGTTTCGTATTTTTTGTACTCATATTGTTCAAACAGACAGACTTGACGGAAGGAGGTAGGATGGCAAATCGCAAACCTTAACTTGTACATTATTAACTTAACTTTTGCCTTTATTCATTAAAATAATACAGTTTAACACCATAGATGTCGCTAAGACACCAAGCATTGCAGATTTGTTACTTTTTTAGTTCGGCCTGTTATTTATTTGCTATTTTAACGATTAAAACAAAAATTACAGCGACGCGATTCGCCACCTGTCACGTCTCGTTCCCATGAGGGGCGAAAAGTGGGCTGCAGATAGCCACTTTGCTATTTTGAATGTTAGAGGTGGTATGAATGATAAAATTGAGGAAGTATGTGATATGATGAGTGAAAGGAGAATTGATGTTCTTTGAGTGAATGAGACTAAGCGGAAAGGGTGTGATACCACCACATATAAAACATACACAGCATATTGGTCGGGAGTTCCAGTAACGACTAGAGGGTGTCAAGGAGTTGGTATATTTCTTTCTGCTAGAATGAATGAATGTGTGACAAAATTTGAATGTGTAAGCCCTAGACTCATGTGGGTGAGACTAAAGGTTGGTCTTGTACGTTTATGGGTGATAGGTGTTTATGTGCCGCAAAATGTACGTTCCTACCGTTCTATTAAAGCTAAAATTGAAAGAAAGGAGTTCTGGAATAGCATGAAAGAGGTTTTGAATAAATGCAAATAAAACGGAAAAGTAATAATGATAGAAGATTTAATGGTTGGGTAGGAGTGAAGAGAGATGGATATGAAAGTGTGCTTGGAAAGTTTGGTGACAATAGAGTAAATGAAAATGGGGAAAGTCTGTTGGAAGTGTGCTTAGAGTGGAATCTTGTGATAACGAATACAATGTTTGACCATAAAAAGATCCATTCGTACACTAGAGAGGAAAGTAGTTTTCGAAGTATGATCGATTTTGTTATTGTGGATGCAAGGTTAAGAAAGAATGTGATAGACACTCGAGCATATCGCGGAACTGGTATCAGCACGGACCATTTTCTGGTGATAAGCCGAATAAGAGGTTCATTTAAGCGATGGCGGCACCGTGTGAAAGAGCCTATTAGTCTACTAGACCGTATAAAAGTTGAAAAACTGCAAGTAAAAGAGGTGAGAGAGGAGTTTGTAAGTAAATTGAGTGAAAGATTCGTTACATTAGATGAAACATGCAAAGTTGAAGAATTATAGAAGCCATTTAAAGAAGGAGTTGTGGAAGTCGCTATTGATGTATGTGGTGTGAGTCAGAGAAGAAAAAAGTGTAAATTAAAGACTATGAGTCAAGAAGTGAAACTGGCCGTGACTGAGAAGAAGAAAGCTTGGTTGAACTGGTTAGCTGCAAGAGCTAATCAAAGAGTACAAAAAGCAACGCATAAGGATGTATACGAGATAAGAAACGAGTATAATAGATTAAAGAGTGTGACAAAAAATTGGTAAGGAAAAGAAAAGAGAATGATAGAAATGAATTTGATAGGCGGTTAACTGACGACTTCCAGAACAATAGTAAGTTGTTCTGGAAGTCCATAAGGTCGGCTAGAGGTGAAAATATAACCTCCCAGCTAGACAAAACCCGGATGGAAGTATTGTGAGAGGGGAGGAATGTATTCTAAAAAGAAAGAAGGAATATTTCGTAAGTTTGTTTGAAAAGGATGAAGGGCAAGCTCAGTCCGTATCATCCGTTGATAGAAACGAGGGATGGGATGCTGATGATATTGATATGGAAGAGATTGTGGAAGCTTTGAAAGGTATGAAGTTGGGTAAGGCTGCAGGGTATGACAGGGTTACGGTCGAAATGCTGAAAGCTGCACAGGGCAAAGTTGCTAGTCATCTGTACTGTCTTTTCAATCTGTGTTGGAGGAGCGGCAAAGTAATAGAAAACTGGCGCAAGGCCGTTATCGTGCCGCTTTATAAAGGAAAAGGGTCACAGCAAAACTGTAAAAACTATAGGAGTATCAACCTACTCAGCACCGTCGGCAAACTGTATGCAAAAGTTTTGGTTAAAAGATTGATGAATGAGACGGAAGAGAAGATGTGGGATGTACAAGCGGGATTTAGGAGAAGAATGGGATGTATGGATCAAACCTTTTCCTTACGAACAATAGCTGAAATTTTTTTGACTTACAGTCAAAAGGTTTATTGCGCTTTCGTGGACTTGGAAAAGGCTTATGATAGTGTGGTGAGGAATGAATTGTGGGCGACTTTGTCTGTATATGGGGTGAGTGGCAACTTGATACGAGCACTGAGGTCACTCTATGAGAGTTCTAGTGCTTGTGTCAGGATTAACGGAGCCTAAGGAGACTAGTTTAGCATGGATAAAGGTGTTAGACAGGGATGTGTAGCATCGCCATTGCTGTTTAATCTATATATAGACAATTGCTTGAAAGATTTGAAAGAGAGTGATTCTGGACCTAAAATGAATGGTCTGACTGTCAAATGCCTCCTATACGCTGATGACCAGGTTATATTGGCATCAGGAGTTGCAGGCGATGGTCAGTATTTTGGAAAGAGCCGTAACGAGAAAAGGAATGAAAGTGAATGCCAGTATAACGAAAGTAATGGTTTTTGAAAAGGAAGAGAGTGACAGAGTGTGCAGTTTTGATTGATGGAGGACGAGTGGAACAAGTGCAAGAGTTTGTATACTTGGGGTCAATGGTTACCAGAGTCGGAACGTGTGACCGCGATACTGAGGGAAGAGTAGTGTTAGGGAATCGAGTGAATGGGGCCCTGCGTAACTTTATGTGCAGCCGGAATGTGTCCACAAAGCCATGTTTGGCTATGCATAGGGGTGTGCTAGTTCCTACACTTATGTATGGAAGCGAGTACTGGGTCTGGCAGAAGAAACATGAAAGCAAGATTAATGCAGTAGAGATGAGAAGTCTAAGAAGTATAGCTGGCATAAGAATGATAGATAAAGTAAGGAATAGTGTGATAAGGGAATGTTGTGGTATGGTAGAGGATGTAGTGACAAAGATAGAGATAGGGATGCTTAATTGGTATGGGCATGTAGAGAGGATGGATGAATGAAGATTAACAAAACAAATTTACAAGGCGAGTGTGAATGGGCAAGCTGGTAAGGGCCGACCTAGGCGGACATATCTCAATCAGATCGAGGACGTTCTGGAGAAAAGCCAGGTTAAAAGTACCCGTAACCGAAGAGCATGTATGAAGGTGCTTATGAAAGTAGAAGAAGAGAAAGATGTATGTCAGGATCGTAGCAAGTGGAAGGATGTGGTCTCTGCCTACCCTTATGGGAGAGAGGCGTAATAGTAGGTATGTATGTATTTAACTATTAAATCTATTTATTTACATTATTTATTATAATTAATTTAAACGGATTATATCGCGGTTATTTATTAATTTTGATCTCGATGTTTCGAAACCTTTTCAAGCTTCGTGGTCACGGAGTTAAATGAGGTGTAGGTTGTCCAGCAAAGTTAATGTTAACCTTCAACTTACGAAACATAATTTACGAAAATTAATCAATAACTACGATAAAATCCTTTAGTTGTATTTCGATGAGTAATATTCGGGTAAAGATAAGAAATCATTATAACATTTATATAAATATTAACAGTAAATGATGGTATACAAAATAAGCTAACATTACGATGAACAGGTTCTTCCTTTATCCATTTAATTAAACTGCTAGTCAGTAGCCAAAACAATAAACTTCGTTTCTAATCAAAGATTAATTACATTGTGTAGTCAAAATATTCTTTCATCTTCAACCAATATAATCGACCAAATTGAAAGTATGGAACTTGAAAATATTAAGAAAATTTAATGTAAGTCTAAAGTTGTATAAAAAATAATTAAGAATTAATAAAAAGGTATTAGGTTTTAATGCAACGTCCAAGAACAAGAAATAAAGCATGTTTAACAAAAATAATCTGCTAATACTAAAAAATATTACAGCAAATACTATATTTAAATTTGTATGTCACACAACACCCTAATTTATGTATGTAACATTCTTCTTAAAAGCTTGTATTGAATCTGCAAATATGTGCCTAACGGAGTGATCAATTTTAAGGAACGGACGTACGGAGTACGCAATGCAAGTTTGTAGTAAATTCCAGGTTAATTCTTGTTCAACTAATCCAGTTATTTTATAAGCAGTGCACTATTTTATATACTTATTGAATGAAAATAACTCTTTTTGTTTCGGTTATGGTAAGAGTGGAACATTAAATGTTATACAAATGTTCTTTGGATGTTTTTGAAGTAAATTTCGTAGAAGTCGTATATTTCAAGACACTTGTTTCCTGGATTTGATGTTCAATAAAATCTATGATCTCAGATAACGTCAATGTAACATCTTTGAGATCTTTGCAACTACGGTTCCTGAGATCGATTTGTATTTTTAAATTTGTAATGTCGCTGAAGAAGTGAATTCGCATTGAATATAGTTTGTATTGACAAAAATCTGAAATTTCATGACCATGGAATTATAATACTGCCTGAAAATAGGCAAAAGGTCATTGACAAAAACTGAGAATACTTAAACGAATTGCAATCTCAAGTTGCGTTAAAAAATGTATATTCTTTCTTATGTGATATCTACAACTATTTAGTTGCCAATCTTATATTACCATTTGGCTTTAACTAAAAGTTCAACACAAAAGAAGTAATTATAGAAAACACACGTCTTACGTGACCCAACCCGTTGAATTACCTCTGACATCAGTAAAAGCAAATAGTAATTTCAAATCTTTATATTAAAATCCTGTGTTAACATTCTCGTCCACGCTATTCCATAAAATCGAATCCGATGAAATTTTTTAAACGTATAAGTTTAAAAAATTGCTTGGTGGTAAAGGCAAAGGTAAAATATTTTTTATGCCCATAAGTGGTACCCTATCTCTGAACATAATAGTTTGATATGTAGTTGAATTATTAACTGACTATTATTATGACTATATTTGTTAAAGCTTACAATTATTTACTACTAGCGTTTAGCCACGGCTTCGCCCGCATTCAAGCCAATAAATAAGTTTTCTTTTTCTTTCCTAAAAATAACTAAGTTACTTCTAATTCCTCCAAGAATATGTGTACAAAGTTTCATGATGATATAGTTAAAAGTATGAGGAATAGTTAAAAGCTTGCTAAGTCAAGATTACCAGACCAATGAGTATATCAATAAAATTAACATCGCATACTCCTAAATCTTCGTTACATTAAAAGATTAGAAATACTTTATTTATACCTCATATGTAAAGTTGTACGTATAAAATGCAAATATAACAGTTCTAACTGTAGAAGGATATATTATTCCATTGTTATTGACTGATATTCTTGACATTGAACATGCATATCTTGATCTTGATAACCGAACACGTGATATTTTTGCTTCAGTACGCAATCAAACATCATATCAAATAAAATAATAACGTATTACCGTTAGACTGTATCATCTAAGATTACAAAATAAATCTCTCCATTCTAAAAATAGATGAAGATAACATATCGCTCAATACATTGCTTTCAAGTTTCACCGACGGAACCAATAATAAGATGGTCAGATACCTATCTTTTAAAAGAATCACGTTACATAACAAATCCACTCACTATCTTGACAAGTTAAGGAACCATTTTGATTTTCAAATCAGCGTCTTCATCTATTTTATCATCTTTAAACTTGCCGAACTTAAAGTAATCTTCAATCTCTTGTAACGTCCTGTCTTTGGTTTCCGGCAGAGTGAAGTACAGTATTGTCAAACTTATCATCATAACTAATCCATATACTGCAAAGGTGCCATAAACTTTGATGCTGGCAAGCAGAAGAGGAGTTATTTGTAAGCCTGTCATTACAGAAAGTGATAAAACAATCCCTGATACAGCCGATCCAGCACCCCTGTGCGCTAGAGGATATAGTTCGCCTAACAATGCTAGTGGAATAGGAGTACAACCTAAGTTAACTAATATAAAGTACAAGACAAACAATGCCATAGGAATGAAAGATGATTTTTTTGAAATTAGATCCTGTGATATTAGGAAGAGGTATGAACAAACTATCATCAGCACAAAGAAGCCCGCATATCCAGTAGAGAATAGCAAGGTTCGTCGTTTCATAACTTTTACTAATATAGAAGAAGACACAGCACTCGCTGTGATTATTATATCTATACAAAGTGTATAGTAAAAAGACTGGGATTTATTTCCCGTTATTTCCCCTATTATTTGCAAAGCGTAAGCAGGGAAGATATGTCTTCCGCACATCTCCAAAAGGATAGCACCAACTACTACAAGCATCAGGGGCTTTACGAAATCCTTTTTGGTAAACTTTTTGAAAAATTCAAAGACAGTCTCCATAAATGTTAGTTTTGGCACTGATGATAGTTCCATTTGGGCCTTGATGAGCGCTTCCATTTCTCTATTAGAAGCTTCAGTCTTCCCTCGCAACCAGTAGAATGATTTCTCACTCTTCTCGAACTGTTGTTTAGAGGCTAACCAGGCAGGGCTTTCAGGCCACGTGTAAATTATCATTAAAGACAAGACATGAGGCACCACAGCTTGAATGGCAACAGTCCGCCAATCATAATAGTGGCCTAATATATGAACAAGCATACTTCCAAAGCAAGTGCAAGCAGTTTTTAGATTTAGGAACATCCCTCGGTATACCGGACTGCTGTATTCTCCTATGACGATCGCTCCTAAAGACACCGTACCTCCAGCAGTTATTCCACCTAAAACTCTACCGATCATTAAGGCTGGAATTCCATTTGCAAAGTGTATACATAACCAACCAATTATCGCGGGTAATACGATTAAAGCATGCGCTATTTTCCTGCCGTATAAGTTCATAAGTATTGAAGATATAAAAAATCCTGGTACTCCAGCTACGCCAACAGATGATGCTGCAAAAGAAAATTTTTACGTTAGAACAATTATTAAGAAAGCTTGGATATTTGGAACCCTAAAGTTGAAAATATATCATAAGCACTCCAATATTTTCAGTGTTTTGCGCATAGAATATGAGCAAGTCTTCTGTGTGGTTTAGTTAGTTCTAGAGTCCAGTCTAGACTAGACACATCCACAAGAAGTGGTTGGTAAGATATTCAGGCAGCATACCAATTTAATTCTTAGATCTTAAATTAATGTAGAGCTTGGTACGAAATTGTTTTAGGTATTTGGTAAGTAACAATTATTTATGGATGCAGTGGCCTAAGTGGTCACCTCGTCATTACTATCTCACTGAAAGCCATGAGTTTGAATCTCAAACCGGACAATTATTTGAGTAATTCTTTCGAGGCTAGTTGTACTATGTATCCATCAATCATATGTGTGTTAAATTCTACATGACACAGAGCTTCATTTCTATTATTTTCTAGTTAATATTCTTATTTAATGTATTTGCTATTTTGGTTATTTAAGATATAATTAACAGTGCTATTTTATTACAACTTGGCAAATTAGAAAGTGTATCAAATTTGTTTTTAACTTTGGACTTGTGAAGCACGAACGATGTTTCTTCTATGAATGTGTTATTTTTGCTTTGATATTTACCAGAACATTTTTTTTATACTTAACATTTAGCGCTGTGGCCATAATCTCACCTGATCTTAAGTGATGATACAGCCCAAGTTCGTGGACACGCTAAACCTGTGAAGGGTCTGGCTCTCAAGTGCAACTGTCGGAACACACCTTTTGGTGTTTGGCGGCAAATTTTTAACTTGACAATGGTAGCTAGCCAGGCGGGCATTAGAGAAAGCCCTACCACCATGCAAAATCTTAATTTAACGTGAGGATGGGATGTGACGGTGATGCTATTTTAATGCCAAATTTGAGGTTTTACTTACATAACCAAGACGCTGTACTTAAATCAGTTTTGATTGGCGAGTCTGGTGATTGAAGAGCTGGTAGGAGGCTGGTCGAGTAACTTAAGAGCATACCTTGCCCTACTATGTTGATCAATACAGCTGAGATCGTCCATGCCTAGACGGAACAAGAGAATCCTTATAACGCGCCAAAGTTCATAGAAATTATATGTATAACTTAGTATTACTTGCATACGGTAAATAGATGTGAATAAAAAGCGAAAAAATATATGATTGATCGGATTCGTAGATAGTGAAACCGTCATATGATATTTTTTTTTTCATATTTCATTGATGAAGGCGTTACTTTGAAGAAATCCATAATTTTTTTATAAAGTCGTTTTTTTGTAATGCTGATCGGATGGAATTTTGTGATTTATATTTAACGCATGCATGAAAATATGAAAAAATTATAAAGTTATTTTTTCTTCGATATTTTTTTTTTCACAATCGATTTATAATTAACTACTCGATCAGCTGTATACTT
The DNA here is from genome assembly GCA_039707435.1 of Actias luna. Lineage (NCBI taxonomy): Eukaryota > Metazoa > Arthropoda > Insecta > Lepidoptera > Saturniidae > Actias > Actias luna. The sequence continues at coordinate 11,921,393 of JAZHAC010000010.1, forward strand.
TAGCTAGCTGACCTGGTGAACTTCGTATCACCTAAAATCGATGTTCTTTATTCTCGCTAAAATTTAAAAACGGTTTTAGGTTCGATCCTCCGAATAGGAGCCGTCGAGTGATTCTGCTCGCGCAATACAGTGACACTCTACATCATTGAGAGTACACCATCACACCGCAGGAATAGGAAGGAATCACTAAATTAGTAATACAGAACCTGTTGGTTAGTCAGGATTGTGAATCTTTTTTCGTTTACCGGCAGCAGCCCAAGCCGAGGTTCGGCCGTACTGGCAACCTTGTGTCTGCTGCCTCGGGGCTGAGTGCCCTCAGCACTCGCCCCAAAAAGTTCGGTGAAGCTGCCAAAACCCTTGGGGCTAACAGTACGAAAAAAATAAAAATAGTTTGACCGATTTGTATATATTTGTTTATTTATATTTTGATTAGCTATAATCAATCCTAATCAACCTTCCAACTTCAGTACGTGAAAATCAATACATCCGGCTATGTCAAATATCGTTTCCGTTTTTCATTTATTTTGGTTATTGAATGAAACTTGTTTATAACTATGATCACTATAAATTTATTTTAATTATATGAAATTTTAATATAGGTGAATTCGAACCCACGTACATTGACGCGGCGTCGGTACACACTACCAACTTAGCTATCATCGCTTCAAACTGATAGCTTCATTACTTTACAAATTATGGCATTGCAAAAACAACCGGTTTTTTTTTTGTTTAACAAACCTTGTACTGATAATAACGTCTACATTAAAAAAAATTAATTATTCATTTTGGTACAGTCGTTCAGAAGTTTTGCGCGTACAGACATTACAACGATTCATTTATATACATATAGATATTGATAACGTATTTTTAGTTTATCTATTATAATTACTGGCAGATCGGATCATACTGAATTTTATTATGGCGAAATCGGACTTTAACCTAATAATTTGGTCAATACTATGTTGCAAGTACGTCGACTTGTTAAGGATTGTCATATAGTAGAAGTACTTTTAACATAGTTGTTCGCTTTAATCTAATGCAACACACAACATTCCGTACATGAAAACTGACGAACTCTAGTCCACGCTATACTGTATATATGCAGGTCTTACTGCGAAATGATGTCGCTGTAAGTTACATCCCAGTTGACCCTTTAATGAATGTAGAGCTATTCTTGGTATAAGTTATTATCTACTACATAAGGATCAAATTAAGATTCATAGGTGAGCTTTTTTTTTATTTGTCCTTGTCCTGGCAAACTGTACCTCTTTTATAATGTACCATAAGCCTTTCTAATGTTGTTATCTTTGTTAGAATTAATTTAATTCTTTTATCTTCTGTGACTCCTATGAGTCAAACTTCACATGTTGTAAGTTTTTGCTGTTTACTAGACTCTATGTTTAAGGTTGGGTACACTAAATCTTTTTAATTGGCTGTGCACCACACTACCTTCTCCTTTCAGCTTTGACGCCAGTATGTTAACGTGTCTTGACAATTTTTTTTCGTATGTATCGCTGTTTTCTACTATATCCTGTTTTACACTGCTAATATTAACATCCATGCTAATATAGTTGGTTATAATATAGTGAGGAATGTGCAGCGTATAATGAATTGTCTTTGTTTGTAGCATCATAGATGACTGACTAATTTTCTTTTCATTTAGTGTCATCAATTTTATTTGGCTTACATTTTGACTTTAAAAAATATATGCTTATTGCAAAAATAAACATGCACATTTCTTAGCTAGTTGTGATTATTCATTTATATACACTAGAAACGAAAATGAACCTAAAGTTGAACCTAGTGGGACACTAATTCTTTCTTATCGTTTCCAATAGATTGTCCTATTTACACAATTTTTTGGCAATTGCCTATTAAATAACAAATAAAAGCTTTGACAGCTTGTCCGAACTTTTTGGGGCGAGTGCCTTGGGGGACTTAGCTCCGAGGCACCAGGCGCTAGAGTGCCAGAATGATGAATCTCGGCTTCGGTTGCTGCCAAAAAGGACTAATAAACTATTTGTTCATTGATACCATTAAAGCTCGTCAAGAACTACTAAAGAAAGAAAATCTGTTAACAAGCAGGAGAGAAAAGGTCCTTAAGTAGTTTATCTTTGTATATTTATATATAGATAAATAATACTAGAATTAAATATAGTCAAATATAGACATATCTAAAGTAGTTATATAATTTTGGCTGTACATTGCATTTGCATGGTAGTAGGGTTTTTTCTGATGCCCGCCTGGCTTGTTACCACCCTCAAGTTGAAAATCTGCCGCCAAATACCAATTAGGTGTGTTCCGGCAGTTGCGCTTGAGAGCCAGTTCCTCCACAGGTTTAGCGTGTCTACCAACTTGGGCCGTATCGTCACTTAAGATCGGGTAAAATTATTGTCATAACGCTAAGCCTTAACTATAAAAAGAAACGTGTTTTGAGCATACGAAAACTATTTCTTCTTTCAAATAAAAAACCACTCCATTTACATTAAATTTGGCAACTCCTTAAAATACATGATTACAATTTTTATGATTCCATGAAGCCAATTCTTGGTTTCGTGAAATAATGCCGATTACTATGTTTCTTTCACACATTAAAGTTGTAGATTTCTTTTGTTTTTCAAAAATCTTAATGTAGGATTAAAGAATGGGTTTACTATAATTTGTAATACGGCTTTTGCTGGCTAATATAAATAAAGACACTACATATATATTACTTTTCTTGCATTTTTGTGTAATAATCAAAGATACTAGACTAATTTAGTGAAATATTGACAAAAGATAATTATCTACTACTATCAATAGGGTGTTTCATTTGCTCTCTTGATTTACTACACTAGTGAAGGTAACATTTTCAAGTATTTTTAAAACACTTTCTGTCTTTAAATGTAATCCTTTATTTGCCAATTTCATTTTTATATTACAATGAAAAGTGACGAAAAATACTTATAATTAAACATTTAACTCTTCTTAAAAGCTAGTTTGTCATCAACAGTGATTTGGCAGGAGACAAAGCAGAAGAAACCTCTAAGAGGTACTTAAAACTTTAGCCACTTTATACCAACAATAGATGCATTGCGAAGGTTTCGCCAAAAAGAGTGATATTATAAATATAACAAGTAGAATACCTGTTTCCAAAATGGAGATAGCATTTTTTCTACGCGTTGATCAAACAAGTATATGTGGTTTTCGAGAGCGTTTGCAGACGACCGGCACAGCCTTTAACTTGAAAGTATATGTGTATCTTAAGTAGCGGAATTCTTAACTTACTTTGTACTCGATGACGTAGATACAACAATTTCTTATCTGCAGGAGCATTTAGGCGAATCAATTTATTATCAATCGATGTTCGCCGATTTTATACATCATTATCTGCCAACAGCATTACTCTTACACAACAGGAACTACATTAATATAAACGTTAAAAGAACTCCAATAATTAGTGCCCTTTCTATATGCTAAATAAGCATAATAATTAATGTCACTTGTTGTTAAATCTGAACTCGTATATCACTTTACAACTGAGTGCAGTATATTTTTAAAATTTTGTGTAACAATTTTGGCTGCTGAGTTTAGTCAGTGGAATCAATTAGCTACCAATGTTCCTGACGTAGTGTGGATACGGTGCAAAGTGTTAAGGGGTAATAATACTTGACTCATTAAATTAATGTTATCTCAACACTATTTCAGATTTTAGTTTATAGTACTCTAGATTTACTCTAGATGGAAAAGAAAACTTTAAAGTGTTCTCCTTAATGCTCAATTACAAAAATAAACAACAAAGTTGCGCTTTCAAAACTAAGGATAACAAAGTGTCTACTATAAATTGCTACCAACAGTGAATTAGAAAATAAAGACTGAGGTAAAAAAATGCCTTCCACGTAGAGCGTACATTTTATTAAGATATCAGCAGTAATCTGTATACAGTGCCTGTGTAAAGTGCATGTTTATTACATTAAAGTAAGGTCGAGAGTGGTATGTGAAAAATTTAACATATTGTTATCTTCAAGAGTGAAATAATAATAAAAAAATTAATTACTAATTACACCTATTTATGCGTAATTTTAAAGAAAAGCAACAACACTAATAATTTTCAACCTAAACCCGATTAATTTGACAACTTCGAAAATAGTCAGGTAGCACGTCCGTCTCGCTTGCCATCCGCTCGACAAGTGAGTCCTCCATTTTTTTTTTTTTCGAATGGACATACGCTGTTAGCTGGAGGGGCTTTTACAGCTTGGCAGGACTTTTTGGGGTAATGCTGAGGGCACTCAGCCCCGAGGCAGCGGGCACAAGGGTGCCGTTGTGGCTGGCCCTTGGCATGGACTGCTGCCGGAAGAGAAAATATTATATAAAATAATAAGAGCTGGCCTACTGGAGTAGGCCTTTGGATACAATACTAATTTGTTAAGTGTTAAAAATACTAGTTGTTAAGAGAGGCAAGGAAGTCGGTGGAGTGGATTGTACTGTTGTACAATCTATACAATTTTTGAAGGATTCACACATATAAGTACTTCTAACTCGGACCAATCAATCTTTTTTTTTTTTTTTCGAAAGGACCTACACTGTTAGCCTTAGGGGCTTTTACAGCTTCACCTGAACTAGTGGGGCGAGCGCGGAAGGCGCTCAAACCCGCGGGGCAACTCGCACAAGGGTGTCACTAGTGACCGAACCTCGGCTTGGGCTGTTGCCGAATCGCGTATGAGAGAAAACGAACGCGGTACTATCTATTATGAGAGAACGTTATAGTAATAAAAAATAAAAGAATAAAAGACCACGGGCGGTCCCTCACAGAACCGTGTACGTACTGTGTGAGTGTGCACGAATGTGACATGCAGTGTAATGATGTGGGTTCAGTGAGTGTGGAGTGTCACTGTATCGCGCGAGCGGGTTAGCTCGAGGGCTCCATTCCGAAGGATCGACCTAGGCTCGAGCGTCCGCAGAAGGGGGCCGCGGCGGGTGTGCGGGAGCGAAGTTAACCGCCCGCCCTCGGCGGCGAGGACGACGGTTTCGCGGTCTAGCGCGCGCGTATGCGCGATTCGGAATAGAGACGGACGGAAAAGACGCGGTATGTCGCGTGAATTTATCCGGCGGATCGAGGAAGATGTGACGAGGGCGGCGTTTGTATCCGCTATCGTTTGGGTTCGGATCGTATTTCACAGAATTCACTACTAGAGGATTCGGATGTGCCTCCGCTCTCTCGAAGTGAGTCTTGGTGAGGTCACGAATGTATGCCCTAATAGAAGGCATTTCGAGGTCTTTGTGCAGATCAACATCTCGTACGTACCAGGGGGCTCCGGTAATCGCACGCAGATATTTGTTCTGCAACACTTGCAGAGGTCTGAGAGTGGGTTTCGAGGCACGAGCAAAGGCTGGACAGCCGTATGTTAGGATCGGACGGATACATGTCTTGTATAAAGTAAGCTTACAGCTCAGTGACATTTTACTTTTCGAATTATAAAGAGGGCGAAGGTGGACTAAGGCTATAGTAGCTTTTCTTTTCACCCTCTTGATATGGGAGCTGAAAATGAGCTTCGAATCTAAATCGACACCTAAGTACCTGACCACTGAGGCCCAGGGAATATCTCTCGAATAAAGTTTGAGAGGAGCGTATGGAGGAATTCTACTTTTCCGAATAGGATCGAACATAACGGCGGCACTCTTTTCCGGGTTAAGTGCGATACACCATTTACTACACCAGTCGCCAAAAGTGACTACAGCTCTTTGGACATAACTGATGAGTTTGACGTGGTTCCTAAGACTACCGAATATGACTGTATCATCAGCGTAAAATCCGAACTGAATTCCTTTTTCGAGGGAGGGGATATCGCTGATGAACAGGTTAAACAGCAGAGGCGCCAGGATAGAACCTTGGGGAACTCCCGCTCTTATCGGGTGTGGAGATGAGAGTGCTCCTTCTACTCGATAGCAGAAGGAGCGCTCGGAGAGATAATTGAGTAGTATCCGGACTAGATTGTCCGGAATTTCTGCTTGATTGAGCTTATATATAAGCCCCGAGTGCCAAACTTTATCGAATGCTTTGGCTACATCAAAGAAAATTGCAAGGGTGCGATATGGAGATTTTTCAAAACCAGGGATATTGAATTTAGAGAGGACGTGCTCCGTGAGGCGGAGTACTTGGTCCGTGCATGAGTGTCTGGCTCTAAAGCCAAACTGCGCATCAGGTAGGATCTTTTTGCTGGTTACAGCGGACTCGAGACGACTCAGAAGGAGTCTCTCATAGATTTTACCTAAAGTGTTTAGGAGGCTGATAGGTCTGTAACTATCAGGAGAATTTGACTCTTTCCCTGGTTTGTGAATACCTATGACATGTGCCCTTTTCCATACTGCTGGAAAATGACAATGTGACATGGCCGCATTGAAGATGCAGACCAGAAGAGCAATCAGATGGTCAGGAAGACGTTTGAGGACTTCATTCCTGATGCCGTCTGGACCTGGAGATTTCCTTAGCTTGAGGCTTTTGATCACCGCCCGGACTTCGTCCGTTGAGATGGGATCCAGCGGAGCCGCAGGAGGAGATAACAGGAATGATTTTACTGAGGACTCGACCATGCTCATATGAATAGGGTCTGAGCCTTGATTTGGGGAACACTGCGCTTCTAACGAGTCGGCGAGACATTCCGCCTTTTCGTCGCAGTCAAAAGCGGGAGGTATCCCGGGGCCTCTGCTTAGAGGGGGCATCGGAGTGTGATTGTTAGCCTTCAAGGCCTTAATGACCTTCCAGTAGGCAAGGTGAGTTGGTTCAAGCTCTCCTAAGAAAGCGTCCCACCTGCTGCTACGGATTTCGGCCATGCGAGCTTTCACCTCTCTCTGGAGGGCTCGAAGACGGGAGCGATTATCCTCAGAAGGATAAGAGGCATGCGCACGCATCGCCGCATTCTTTTCCGTGATCAAAGCCCGCATGTCGGGAGGGAGTATAAAACGGCGATCATTCGCCGCTTTCACCTCTTTCGAGGTCACCCTCACGGCAGATTGCAGGTGTTCAACCAGGGAATCGATCGCAAGGTCAGCATCCGCAGCGGACTCTACTACGTTCGGGATCTTATCCAGACTTGGTGACGAAGGGTTATCGATAAGATACCTGCGTAGCCTCGCGTAATCAGCCACTTGGACGGAAGAGGGGCCGGAATCATCGGGCTGACCTAACTGTAAAATGACCGGACGATGGTCTGAGAGAAGTTCGCTCACAACTCTTATGTCGCGAACAGGAAGTGCGATTCCCTTGAGGAGGGCTACATCTAGTACGGACGGGCGAGTGTTGCTTCGAATAGCGTAGTGAGTTGGCTCAGAGGGAGCTACTACATCGAAAGAAAGCTCACTCTCAAGCTCTGCAAGAATAGTACCATTTCGAGAAGTGTATGAACTATTATACATTTCGTGACCACTGTTAAGGTCGCCGGCGATAATCACTGAGCTACCTAGCGAAAATAGAGTAGCGAGATCCTTTTTCGTGAGGCGTTTACTCGGGCTTAAATAAGCGGAGACTATGTAAATCGAGGGATGTCCTGACATCCCTATCCTACAAATCGAGACTTCGATGTTATCGAGTTTAGGAGGATCTATTGGAGTACAATAGAGAGATTTTTTATAGTATATCATCGTACCTCCACCGCTGGTGTATGTACGATCATTTCTTACTATAGAGTAGTTTGCGATTCGCGGATCGCGTGTACTAGGTTTTAGAAATGTTTCTTGGATAAGAAACACATCCACCTGGTGGTCTTGAAGATACTTAGCCACCAGGTCGCGTTGGTTGCCAAAGGTAAATGCATTATAAAAGGATAAAGTCAAACCGCGGGGCTTGATTTTATCCATCTAACTATAGACTTCGTAAAATTAACAAAAAAAAAACTAAAAAACTAAGTTTTTATTTGGAATTTGATTGATAGAAACATTGCAGTGAAGCTGCAACGTTTGGGAACGATGAGATAATTCCTATCTGTTTCAGCGGGTCCGAGGTGCGTTTAATCGCGTCGTTGAACGCGATGATTTCACTCAGACTGAGCTTCCTCAGGATTTGCTCGAGAGTGATAAAATTACCCCCTTGGAAAAGATCCTCCGGGAGCTTATGCTCCTGAGCTGGAGCGGAGGCCTTTTGCGGCTTAGATTTCTGGGCCCACGCCGTCTGAGGGACGCGTGCGGGCTTGGAGGGTTCAGGTGCATATGCACCAGAGGAGGTTTTAAGCTGAGGATACGCCTCAGCAGACATAAGCGGTGGGGGCTGGGGCCGGGGGGCCGCAGTGGGAGCCCGGCGAGTTGGTCTCGGGTGGCGCGGGCGCCTCGTACGAGGCGCACACTCACACCCGCGGTAATTGGCGGGGTGCCCTGCTTTTTTGCAGAGCACACAGCTGGGCGGAGCAGCTGTCTCAGGGGTGCGCGTGCACTCCTTGGTGGAATGGTCCCCTAGGCACTTAACGCATCGGGGGCGAAGGTGGCATCCGCTCGCTGAGTGACCATAATTTTGGCAGTTATGGCACTGCGATGGGATGTGAGATTTGCGGGGGGGGCTCAACAGCGACCCCGGATAGTCCGCAGACGGACTTGAGGGAAAATATAGCTTTCCCTTCAGGTGTGCGGTCCAGGAGGACCGTGACCATATCGTATGGCCTTTTGGATTGCCTGTGATACATGCGGAAAACTTCCCGCACCGGGAATCCTTGAGCTCGCAGGGAAGCTGCGACCTCAGGAAGAGGGAGTTCCTTGGGAACTCGCCTAATGACTACTCGAAGGAGGCGTTCCTCCTCGAGTGTATATGTGTAGTAGGGCTGTTTGGCGGCGGTGAGAAATTCCGTCAGTTTTCTATGCATTTCGGAATTTTGCACTTTAATTTGAATGCCCGCGAGGGTGCTTGTCGCGTGCGTGAAGTTAATGCTCCGTGAGTGAAGCTCAGCGGAGATTCGGGTCCAGGCGGATTTGTCCTGCATAATTACCGGCGGAGGAGCGCGTAGCTTCGGCTGAGCCTGGCCAGCCGAGCCCGAGGGGCCGGAAGCGGGGGCGCGAGTCGCGGGCGCGGGTGCGGCATGTGTCGCGGGCGCTACGCGGGGCGCGGGAGCCTTTTTAGGGCGGCTCTCACCATCAGGGCTTAGATATACCCTACTGGAGTCAGATTCTGACTCCTGGGGAGATCGGAACGCGGAGATGGAGGGTGCGGGGGTGACTACACGACTGCCCTCACCATCAGGGATGGCGTAGCGCTTTCCAGCACCCGAGTCAGAGTCCGGGCGCTTTGTGCGTTTGCGCTTTGTACGTCTAGCGCGAGATTGAGCGACCTCGAAGTCGTTTTCAGTTAGCGTGCTCCCTTCGGAGCTGAGTTGATCGCCCTCCATGCTGATCGGGCTCGCGCACGATGCACGCGAGACCGGCCTTACGCATGGATGGCGATCGTTGCTGTCTTCCGGTGACAGCAGCGAGAACATATTGTTCAGCTGAATGGAGCACGCGGCGCCGGTCGGTGCTTCCGGTGCGCACGTGTTTGCTCGGGCTGGGAGTGGTCGTAGCGCGTACGACGACATTTTTTCAAAATCACCCCTAGTGGATGATGATGGCTTTGTGGTAGCGGACCTAACCGGAATCGTGGCAGGAGCAGAAGGCTCGACTGCCACGGTCGATTTCGTGGGCCCTTCCATGGCGCGCATCGAACTGTCCGATGCGTTTATATTGCGGGCTGGTTTTCTTATATGGGGTTGCATCGGGTGCAACTCCCTGTAAGCCCTATAGAGCTCCGGGTGTCCTTTGAGGAACTGGGACATACGCTCATATTCGAGCTCCCTATCTTTGGCTGCTAAAGCCATTTCGATGATGGATTGGAGAATGGATAAATAATAAAATATATATATATATATATATATATATATATATATATATATATATATATATATATATATATATTTATAAAAGTGAATAATAATAACGTACAGGGAAATTATATATATGTATATACAATGTTAAATATGGCTTGTGGATAAATAAATAAATAAATAAACCTCCCTACCTGAAGGGCAGGGGGGCGAGGAGGTAAATAAAAGAAAAACAAATAATTATATAATGATAACAATGAATATACTTAAAATTTAAAATTCCTATTGTTTAATATAACTATATATATATGTGATTATTAAATTATATTTTTTTTTAATTTGCAAAGACCTCCCTGCCGGAAGGGCAGGGGGGCGCGGCTGGTGAGAGTTTTGACAAACAATCCCGGGTTTGTCAAAACAACATCGGATTATGTCCACTGCACGTGCAAAAATAAAATAAAAGAAAGACAAAAAGAACAATGAACAATATCTGGGGCCTGGCCCGTAATAAAAGGCTTAGGAAAATTAAAATTTTACCTTTTATGGCGGCCGGTGACCGGCGAAATTACAGTGGCGGCACTATAAACACTGCACTGATTCACAATAACTAACCAATATTTGGGAATTACACTAAACACCGAGACAATAAGAACTTTAACACAATACCCAAACAATATGGTTGGGATTTAACAGAATTAATTTCTGTACCGCGAACTGGCAGCAATAAACGGATTACTGCCGACGACACGAATAAAAACACAAAAGAACAAAGGGCGGCGCAGCAAGGCGCAGCGATCAAGAGAACAGCGAGAGCTTACGGACACGTCCGTTCGCAACCGCGTATCTGACTCGAATCGTCCGACCAATCAATCTATCGGTGAGAGGTACATACAAAAAGAGTAAACAACATCATAAGTGCGATGTAACTCGACTCTAACGCCATCTATTCATTCTGCGTTGAACTAAACATCCCGCCCACCAAGGACTAGTCCTTTCAATATTATACACAAAACGTTAAAGCAAAATATCCTAGAAAATAAACCAACATTTGCTAAACATAACAAAAAAATCCAACCAAGATTTCCCTTTCTTTCTCCGTTTTTTTTTTTTTTTTTTTTTTTTATTTGTTTTTTTTTTCATTTTTTTTTTTTTTTTTATTTGTATCTATTTTTTTAAAATACTTATTTTGCTCAATGGCCTTTTAAATATGCCATTTTTGCACCTAATCGTTTCCACACGCGTCAAATTATCTGGCCCCAAATGCTTGTCAATAATTGTGCCAAGTATCCATTTTGATGGTGGTATATTGTGATCCCTAATAATACAAATATCGTTAATCTTAGGCTCTTGTAATTTTGAATTCCATTTATATCGCTGATTTAAATTTAATAAATATTCTTTAGACCACCTTTGCCAAAAATCAGAAACAATTTTTTGAATTAATTTTTGAATTAAATTCCATCTTTCTAATTTACTAACATTACAATTAATATAACTTTCATCACTAACATTTAGAATGGGTTCTCCAATTAAAAAGTGACCTGGAGTAAGTGGGAGAGGGTCATCTGCTTCATTACTAATAACAGAAATAGGCCGTGAATTTAAGAATGCTTCTATTTGTGACAATATTGTAACTAATTCTTCGTAAGTAAGAATACAATCACCTATGACCTTCAAATGGTGTTTAGCACTACGAACTCCAGCTTCCCAAAGACCTCCAAAATTGGGTGCTTGTGGTGGTATAAAATGCCAAGTGGTTGATTGTAGTGTAAGTAGTTCAGCTATTTCATTGGGCAAATTTGATTTAGCGCGATTAAACATTTCCCGTAGCTGTTTGTCTGCACCAACGAAATTCGTACCGTTATCGCTAAAAAGATCTTGACAATGTCCACGCCTAGACGTAAATCGTCTAAATGCGGCTATAAAACCGTTTGCTGTTAAATCAGTGACAGCTTCGATGTGGACGGCACGTGTCACCATACATACAAATAAACAAATATAACCTTTGTATGTCTTTGCCCCACGTCCTGGCGAAAATTTAATATTAATTGGTCCAGCATAGTCAACACCGGTTGCCTTAAATGGTTTACATGGCTTCAACCTTGCGTCTGGAAGTTGTCCCATCAGCTGCACTCTAGCTGCTTTAGAATATCTTAAACATGTAATACAATTCCGATAATATTTTTTGACTTGCTCTCTGGCCCGTAAAATCCAAAATTTTGAACGTAGATAATTCAGCATTATTTGTGGTCCACCATGAAGAGTCTTGTTATGTGCATCCGATATTAATAACTGTGTAAGGTGAGACTTAGTAGGCAATATATACGGATGTCGTGCGTCATAGTTAACATAGGCTAAATCAATTCGTCCACCGACCCTTAATAACCCATTTTGATCTAAAATAGGGCAAAGAGTTCTGATTAGACTTATTTTTGGTGTTTCTCTTTTGTTTCTTAAACAAGATATTTCTTCTGCAAAAGCAACTACTTGAACTTGTTTTATACAAAGCTCTAATGTGTCATTCATTTCTTTTACAGTTACAAACCTTGGCAAATATTGTCTTTTTTCCTTTGTTATTAAAAATCTTCTGCAGTATGATATCACCTTCAACATCTTCGTTAAATTAGAAAATTTCATCCACACAAAATCTTCCTCTTTATTTTTTAATATTTTCATTGAAACTATTCTTTCTTCTTCATTGGTGTCCTCTATCTCCTGATTGTGCACTACTATATTCGACTTTTTCAACCATTCAGGTCCTTCCCACCATAAAGTATGTGAAAGTAATTCTGTAGGGCTTAATCCTCTTGACGCACAATCTGATGGGTTGGTGTCAGTCGACACATGACCCCACTGACTGTAGTCCATTATAGATAGAATTTCTGAAACCCTATTGCTTACAAATGTTGTCCACTTACTAGCTCCACCTTTTAACCATGCCAAGACAATGGTAGAATCGGTCCACCCATAAAGATTTTCTTTCGAAATTTTCATTACTTGAGATATCTCACTCAATAATTTTGCTGCAAGCACTGCGCCACATAGTTCCAAACGTGGAATTGAAATTTCTTTTTCTATAGGAGTAACTTTTGTTTTGGCAGACAATAATCTCACATGAATAGAGTTATCATTATTGACCACCCGAATAAAAACAGCTGCGGCGTAAGCGGTACGCGACGCGTCTGAAAAGGCATGTAACTCAACATGACTCTTACGTGAACAACAAATCCATCTTGGGATTTCGATTCGTTGAATTTCAATTAAGTCCCTGCGAAATTTGAGCCATCTTATCTGCAATTCATCCGTCAAAGAATCATCCCAATCTAGACATTCTTTCCAAATTTGCTGAATTAAAACCTTTGCCACTATTACGATAGGCGAAATCCAGCCCATAGGGTCATATAACCGAGCGATATTTGACAAAACTTGTCTTTTAGTAATTGGATATTTAATTTCTGGTAAAGATATAGTATACTCAAAACTGTCTGATTCTCTGTTCCAACTAATTCCAAGCACTTTCACCATATTGTCAATTTTAATAGGTATTGACTTTTCCTCTTTTTTATTGTCATTTCCAATGTACTTCAGTAATTGCTCACTATTGCTACTCCACTTCTGAAGTTTGAATCCACCAGACTTCATTAGAGAATTCATTTCGTCATATATAATTTGGGCTTCCTTTTGGGTGTCACAACCTGTCATCAGATCATCAACATAAAAGTCATTTTTTGTGATTTCGAATGCCACTGGGAACTTATGTTTCTCATTTTCAGCCAACTTATGCAACGTTTTAACTGCCAAATACGGCGCACTAGTTGTTCCAAACGTCAAGGTAAGTAATTTGAAATGTTGAATTGGCATATCTGCATGTGATCTCCAAAGTATTCTCTGAAAATTCGTTTGTGAAGGGTTTATGAGTACCTGCCGGTACATTTTAACGATATCGGCAACAATGCAAATTGCGTGTGTACGCCACCTCATTAAAATATGTCTCAGATCTTGTTGGATCTTTGGTCCAATCATAAGATCATCATTTAGCGACACATCATTTACACCTTTGTTAGACGCATTAAATACCACCCTAACTTTTGTGGTTTCCTTATCATCTCTCACCACAGCGTGATGTGGGAGATAAACAGCTTTTGGATTCTCCACATCATCATCATCGATTAAAGACATATGCCCAAGAGTCAAATACTCGTTCAAAACATTTCTATACTCTTCATAAAGCCTAGTATCGTTCTCTAATCTTCTTTCTAATGCCAATAGTTTTCTAATTGCAATTGCCTTTGATTGTCCATACTGACATTTAGGATCTTCGTTTTTAAAAGGTAGTGTAACGACATACCTTCCATCATAATTTCTAACTGTCGTAGCCTCGTATAAATCTTCACATATTTGTTCTTCTACTGTAAATTTCTTCTGAATCCGATCAGGTTCAGCCTCTAACTCCCAAAAATGTTTAAGATAATCATCTTCCTTAGTAATCTGAAAATGTAAACTAGTAATATTATTTGATGAACCAGATATTTTTCCCGACAAAACCCATCCAAAGGCCGTATTTTGTGCTATAAGATTTCCTTTGGGGTGTTTTATCATGCCTTCCAACAAAATCTGAGAGTAGATCTTAGCCCCTAATAATATATCAATCTTACTAGGTGTTGCGTAACCTGGATCAGCCAACTCCAAACTTTCAAGTTCCTGCCAATCAGGTAAGTCTAGCGTATCACAAGGAAGCATAGACGTAAGTGATCTTAATACGAATGCATTTACTCTAATATACATTTCTGGATTATGACGTGACTCTAAATATAAAGTAACTGAAGATTTAATATGCATCTGACCATTTCCCAGACCTGATACAAAACCACTAACAGACGTTTGTTTAAGACCTAACAATCGAGCGGTTGCTTCCGTTACAAACGAAGCTTGCGAGCCTTGATCTAATAGTGCACGTATCAAAATTCTATTCCCGTTAATTGCACGAGCCTTAAGTAACGTGGTTGCTAGAAGAACATCGTAGCTCTTGTTTTCACGCTTTGCAAAATTCGCTATAATTCTTGGTTCTGTCGTAAACGTATTCTCAACTCGTTTATTTTCCCCTTGTATAGTATTACAGTTTTCTGTAAATCCTTCCTTCTCAAAATGTAACATCGTATTATGTCTCCTTCCACACTTCTTGCAGCACAACGGTTGTCTACATTTGCTCACAATATGACTGGGTTGCAAGCAGTTGAAGCAAAGACCTTTAGCTTGAACTAAATCTCTTCTTTGCTGTACCGTTTGGATCCTAAATTGTTTACACAAATTTATATAATGATCTTCGCCACAAATAGGACATAAAACATTGGTCTTCTTATTATCTTTTGAAATAGCTGTATGAAAAGCTTTAGTTTTAAGTAGTTGATTTTTAGGTTGCAAATTTGTCTTATACATCTGTTTTCCACTATCAATCATCTCTAAGCTTCGAAATCTCGCTTCCAGAAAATTTATTAATTGAGACCAAGTAGGCAGATCGTCAGTCAAAGAACTTACATGGTTTTCCCAATGCTTATGGGATTCCACATCCAATTTTGTTACTACTAAATATATTATGATAGCATCCCATGATTTCGTAGATATTCCCATATTATTTAATGCTTTTAGTGAAGCAGTAGTTGTATCGAGTAATTGTTTAATAGCATGCGAAGATTCATTTACCAGTTGTTTCTTTAGAACTGCATTAGAATTATAACGCTTGTTATCGTATCGCTTTGTTAACTGTTTCCAAGCCTCTTCATAATTTTGTTCGGTAGTAGCAAAATTACGTAGCAAATTTTCAGGTTCCCCTGATATACTACTCTTTAAATAATGTAATTTTTGCACTGCTGACAATTTTTCATTTCTGTGAATTAGTGACACAAACATATCGTAAAATGTTTGCCACTCCTCATATTTACCAGTAAAAGATGGCAACTGTATTCTTGGAAGTTTAACATCATCAATTCTATTCTGTGCACTTATATTTTCTGATTTGGGTTTTTCTAAAAAATCTTCAAGATTTTCCTTTAGTTCAGACATATACTCTGTATATAATTCCTCAAAATTATCATATTGATCATCTCTAAAATATGTCAAAGCTTCTAATTGCTCAGATGTAGCTAGTTGGACTAATTCTCTATGGTTATTTTTAAAATCTGTATATAACTCTTCCAATGTAGTAATCCGTGTTTCTATATAAAATTTAGTTATTCTTGATTTGGGGCTTTTATTAAAATTTACTTGTGCTTTTTTTAATCTTGACGATAATTCTGTTTGACTTTTAATTAACTTCGAAGTCATGTTTTTATAAGTTTCAAGACACTAATATGAGATTTCAAATAACAAGTTAAAGTAAAAGTTAATATAGATTAAAGTTCCGTAAACCACACAATAAAATCACAAGTCCAAAATTCGTTGCAATGTTTCTAAGTCAAAACCTGTCCAATAGTTTATACTTCACAAAAACTTTAAAAATATTACAAGTCCAAAACGATTGAAAACTTTCTAAGTCAAAACCTGTCCAATAATTTATAGTTCACAGAAACTAAAAATATTACAAGTCCAAAACGATTGAAAACTTTCTAAGTCAACAACTACAATATTACGATATTATTCGAAATGTTCAATAAAACTCAAAATCTAAAGTCTATCCTGGGGTTTCGGCACCATGTACAATCTATACAATTTTTGAAGGATTCACACATATACGTACTTCTAACTCGGACCAATCAATCCATCGGTGAGAGGTACATACAAAAAGAGTAAACAACATCATAAGTGCGATGTAACTCGACTCTAACGCCATCTATTCATTCTGCGTTGAACTAAACAACTGTACTGTTTTAAGATTGAATTTATCGGTGTTGGAAGGACGTAGTCTTCGCATCAAAACGACCGTGAACTACCGTGGTCTAACTAGTATTCTGGTGCTTGTATTATCTGAAATAATTTAGAATTTTATTAATTGAGCTTTAAAGGTAAAGGTTAACAAGAAAAGTAACCAAAAAGAACAATAAGGAACAAAAATAAAAAAAGGGCCAAACAACTGGCAGGGCCACAGGTTTTGGTCCCTTACAGAACCGTGTACTTAGCGTGTGGGTGTGCACGGGTGGTATGCAGTGTGATGTTGTATTCTCAGTGTTGTAGAGTGTCACTGTATCGCGCGAGCAGAGTCGCTCGAGGGCTCCTTTCCGGAGGATCGGACCTAGAGTGAGTCCTCCACCGATGTTCATCCTTTTTATAGGCTGGTCGTGTGACGTCACGAGTCCCCCAACTAGCTTACACGGCCTCTCCTGATGGTCTGACGTCCTCGTTAGGTCTGGACGATGTGCCGGCCTGTTGGTCCGCACCGTGAGTCATGTCTTCGTCTTCTTTTGCAACATGATAAAAAACATCACGGTCATCAATGCTCTAAAAATACTATCCTCTTCATAAATACACTTCAGATTACACCAGCTCAATAAAGTGCAGTAAGTGCATCAACAATCTGACTATAGACATAGGCTCAATGTTTGCGTATCTCACAGCGATTGATAATAGCTACAGACAAATCAACACTGTAGACATAGGCTCAATGTTTGCTTATCTCACAGTGATTGATAAATAGTTACAGACTAATCGACACTGTAGGCATAGGCTCCATGTTTGCATACCTCCCAGCGATTGATAATAGCTACAGACAAATCGACACTGTAGGCATAGGCTCCATGTTTGCATACCTC
The DNA here is from genome assembly GCA_039707435.1 of Actias luna. Taxonomy (NCBI): domain Eukaryota; kingdom Metazoa; phylum Arthropoda; class Insecta; order Lepidoptera; family Saturniidae; genus Actias; species Actias luna. The sequence continues at coordinate 11,938,950 of JAZHAC010000010.1, forward strand.
TCAGCGATTGATAATAGCTACAGACAAATCGACACTGTAGGCATAGGCTCAATGTTTGCATACCTCCCAGTGTTGATAATAGCTAAAGACAAATCGACACTGTAGGCATAGGTTCAATGTTTGCATACCTCCCAGTGTTGATAATAGCTACAGACAAATCGACACTGTAGGCATAGGCTCAATGTTTGCATACCTCCCAGAGACCGAATTCCTGTTCGTAAAAGACACCGTAGGCATAGGCACAATGTTCGCTTACCTCCCAGTGGCTGTTGGCATAGGCACAATGTTTGCATACCACCCAGACTTCAACAACTTACCCTCAAAGAAGGCCGCACATGTCTCAGGAGTCCATTCTCCTCGCCACGGCACCATGAATTGTGCCGCAGCATACGTTGTCTTCCCATATGAACCAGCAAGGAGTTGGAGCTCATAACGATGACGGTCCAGGACTCTAACAACTTGATAAGGACCTCGCATTCCAGGGTCGAATTTCCCCCTTGATTGCGAATTTGATAACGAAGACATGATCACCCGTACTGTAGGTATGTGGGGTTTGACGGTCTTCATTGACGCGTCTATCTTGATCGGCTTAGTTCTTACATAACCGTTCGGTCGTCCTTTGCCTCCTTAGTTCCCGTAATGACTCACGGTTGTCATTAGATGCATTAATCGCCACATCCCTGACCAATAACCGTATTACAGGTGTAGCGCTTTCAATTCCAGTGAGCAAATTGAGAGGCGATTGTTGAGTTGTCTTCTGTTTGGTTATGTTCAGAATCAGTTGTAGCCTCCATAATTCATTAGACCATTCGTTTTTGCGATAGTTTACTTCGATCCTCAGCATATTCAGTACGGTGCGAACGTAACGTTCTACCTGACCATTGGCGTGATGCATTTCCGGCGTAATATAATGTACCTGGCAACTCAAATCGTTCATTAGTGCTACAAATCCATCTGATTGGAACATTCTACCTCTATCACAGACAATAGTATTAGGTGATCCGAACAAATATACAACATTTTGCATTACTCGTTTTAACTCATTTAGGTCTTGAGTTCGTATACCAGTTATCAAACAATACTTTGTGAATGAATCGATAACTATGAGTACATGCTTAAAACCTCCTGACTCTACTAGGGGACCTAATGCATCTATATGTAAAGTGTCAAATGGAAGATCTGGCTTAGCCCATGAAGTTATGGGTTGTAATGGAGCACGAGGAGCCCTCGTGAAGCATCCAATCGCCCTTCCTCCAAAGAGCGGATCATCTTTTGAGTCTCCTCGTCTCCCGCCTGAGCGATTTACGCCCAATTACGAGGCTTGTCAATGCTACTTACATGGGATAAAGGATTGCGACTAAGGTAATCTGCATGGGGTAAATTTGCTCCTTTTCTATAGTAAATTCACCGAGAATCCTGTCTGAGTTAAAATGTTCAAAACTCCATCTAATATTTGTAAACCTTCTGTAACCGTTGATGACAGGATCATACAGTCATCGACATAAACAAGAACCTTGCCAGACTCAATGAATTCACGCAGTGTTTTCGTTATTATCCGTTAGTAAACAACAGGTGCATTGGCTAAACCATATGGCATTTTGACATATTCATCATAATGCCCTTCGGGCGTTACAAAGCCTGTGAGTAGTTTTGAGTCTTCATGAAGTAATATTTGGTGGAAGCCGGTCGCCATGTCCAAAACATAAAATTTTCATTATAAGACAACTTATATGGTCGGTAATGGACAGGTGTAGTGCTACTTAATCAGATGTGCATTAAACCTGTACTGACAGTGGAAGTAGCTGTGCCAATACTAATTGGAGCATTCATGCATTCGCTTGGAACTATTAATAAATCCACTTCAAGTGTGATTTCCGGAAGTTCTATAGTTAAAGTGACAAAGTGAGTGACATTAACGACAGAATCGCTTATACCTTTTAGTTTTTGAATAACAGGTTTCTTAGAACAGGAGAGTAGTTTACCACTGCCGACGAAATTTATGATACTTCTAAAACGCCACTATTTATGAGAATGTCAAACGGTATACCTTGAACGACACCTACTACGATATCGTTAGATTTGTAGCTAGTGGGAGCTGAACAGAAGTTCACACTACTTTTCTCAGCGCGTTGCTTGCCTGGTATCTGGTTTAACAAAATAGTCGACAAGGCCGTCCGGCCTCAGATTTGCATTCGTTGTGAACGCTTCAACACGAGGGTGCTTGATATCCCGAATTACAATAGCAGTGATCAACTCATCTCTGATGCCCTTGACAATTCTTAATCGCAGAAGTGATTTACGTGCATATTCAGCGTATGTTAGAAAACTGTCTGAATCAACACACATTACATCATAGAAAAGGCTTGCTACGTCTTTTCTCTTGACACATAAAGATCGAAAATCCTTTTTAAAATTGCTCCATGAACGGTCACTTGTGACCCACTCAGTGAGCCAATTCCTGGCATCCCCATTTAAACAGCTGCCAACCCGTGATAAACACTCGTTCTCGGACCACTTATTTAGTAACTGAGCACGGTCAACTTCACTAAACTATTGGTCCACATCATGCACATTTGGGTCAAAATTGGAGATAAAGTAAAGTTGAGTACTTACAGTTTTCAAACTATGAATTGCCTTCACAATTCTATCAGTGGTCGTAGCCGACACGTCTTTACCTACCTCTGATGCCACGGTTGCGCGAGAATTGTTTTCCAACGCATTTAACCTCGATACAATCGCTTGGAGCTGACGTGATATATCTCTCGCGTGACGCTCCCTAGATCGATCCACGTGGGAACGTCTATCCCTCGAACGTGATCTACTTCGTTTATCCATTTCAGAATAAACTAAGGTAATAAAGTAAAGTGGGCAAGTAATTCTTTATTCCACTTCTGATGTTATCTTTCAAGAGTGAAATAATAATAAAAAAAAAACACAAATCTATTAAATATTCGCTTAATTAACAATTAATTACTAATTTCACCTATTTATGCGTAATTTTAAAGATAAGCAACAACACTAATAATTTTCAACCTAAACCCGATTAATCTGACAACTTCGAAAATAGTCAGGTAGCACGTCCGTCTCGCTTGCCATCCGCTTGACAAGTGAGTCCTCAACCGATGTCCATCCTTTTTATAGGCTGGTCGTGTGACGTCACGAGTCCCCCCACTAGCTTACAATATATTATAGATATGGTTTAGTATTTAGAACATGAATTTTATAAAACTTATGCAAATGGGTTAAGGTTATGTAGTTTAAAAGCAAAATGAAAAAACAGGTATTCCTATATACTAATCTAGTTGATAAAAATAATCAAATCAATAAATATCAATCTGTGAACATTACAATTTAATCTATTTCCTTTACAGCTGTAATGAACACTGAACAGTATATTTAATTTTTTAGTAATTATATTTAGTATTCGTATCATAATCAGGTTTATTGTAAGCGTGTCTGTAATTTCATTTAATAAGAAAAACTATTTTTTAAATTTGTATCGTGAAGCTGATTATAATGTTATTTCTTTAAATTATGCTTCAATAATTCTAATACATGGTTTTACTTTGCTAGAGGATATTTATAATGACAATGCTTATCGAATTTGCGTAAGCTACCATCTTATTTGTTTCCTTTAACTATTTTACATTGTATTGCAATATTTAAGATATTCGTAGATTATAGGAAAATATTAATTAAATATAGTTAATTCCTAAGTTTAAATGAATCACTTGGAAAGAGTCCTATTATTTACAGTACTATAAGTTAAATTACTGTTAACAGTAATCACTTTATTTTTTACATCAGCATCTTCATCTGATTTATCATCAATAAATTCACCATGATTAAAATAATATTCAATATCCTGCAAAGTGCTACTTTTAGTTTCCGGTAAAGTATGGCACTGTTAAACTTATTCTCATATCTATTCCAAATACTGTGAAGGTTCCGTAAACTTTGATGCTGACAAGTAAATTTGGAATCACGTGCAATGCTCGCATAGCACATAGTAACATTACAACTCCAGATATAGTTAACCCAGTACCTATGCGTACAATAGGCTATAATTCACCTAACAGCGTTAACGGAATTATCTAATAATAATCTACTGTAAGTATATCTCTTATCATTAAAAAGAGATACATACATACAGATTTTGATACTGAAAATGATACCAAATCAGTTGATAAAAGCCGCGCTCTCCTTTTTATGACCTTAATTATTATCTATGAGAAAACAGTACTGGCAATGATAATGATATCAATGAAAGTATATAATACAAAGACTGGGGATTATTTCCCGAAATTTCTTCTACTATTTCAAAAGCATAAACAAGGAACGAGGAGAATTCGAATCAGGAATGAGGAGATCCGCAGAAGAATCAAAGTAACCGACATGACCCGAAGAGTTGCTAAACTTAAGTAGCAGTGGGCTGGGCACATTGCTCGCAGCACCAATGTCCGATGGGGCCAACGGGTTCTCGAATGGCTACCGCGCACCGGAAGACGTAGCGTGGGTAGGCCCCCTACAAGGTGGACCGACGACCTGGTGAAGGTCGCGGAAATCCGCTGGATGCGGTTGGCACAAGACCGATCGTCTTGGAGATCTTTGGGGCGACCTATGTTCAGCAGTGGACGTCTTTCGGTTGAATGGATGGATAGATGAATCAAGGAACAGATGTCTTCCGGACAAATTTCATTAAAAACTCTTTTGCTTTTTGTGTAGGTGTATTGTCATCGGTGATATTATTTGCTCTTTGATTATCGTTTCCCACTTTCTAGTTGCAGTTTCGCTGTTTTCTTGCAACCAGTAGAAAGTTATTTTCCTTTTTTTCAACCTGTTGCTTTGATGCTAACCAGTCTGGTCTTTCGGGCCATGTAAATTATAGTTAGAGCTAAAATATTGCAAAATATAGCTTGAATCGCAATGATTCTCCAAGTATAAAAGTCCCCTGATATATGTACTAGTGTAAAATGTGTAGATTTATAAAGATTCCCCAGAGCTTTAGGCTACTGTATTCTCCAATAATGATTACTCCTACCATGACCGTGGCTCCATTGGTAACTCCTTTTTGAATTCTGCCAATCATTAAAGCTGGGATTCCATTCGATAAGTATATGTATAACCAGCCAAGTATTCCTGGTAGGATAGCTAAAGCGTATGACATTTTTCTTACGCATATCTTCATGAGAATTGAAGATGCAGAAAATTCCACTACACTAGATAGACTAAAGTGTCATACTTAAAAAGGTATATTTAAGAATGACAATTAAATAATAAAACTTTTTATGATACATTTTTAATTTTTACTTCACTTGTTTTATATATATATATATATATATATATATATATATATATATATATATATATATATATATATATGTATATATCGCTTTCTCAGGGCCTAAATTGAATCCTTATTTTTTTAGGTTATATTTATTTAATATTAGGTGACAAAATTTAACCTGAAATATTATGAGTAAAGCATATTTTTCTAAGTTTCATAGACTTGCGCCTAAAATACCACCTATGGTACTACCAAAAATTGGTTAAATTAAGTTACCCTTAAAAGTTCTACTAATTTAGTCGGGATAAGCTAACGGCGTTAGACAAATTCCAAGTATTTGCCAATTGTACAATTGTCAGCGGTAGTAATACTTATGTTATGTTATATTATATTATACCTGAAACAACTAAACACTGGTAAAGCTCACTGTACCTAAACTTTAGACAATAGGAAATAGATACGAACTAATAAACGAACCAACTAAAAATGGTTACGTTGTAAATTTTTACCCAGTCGAGGCGGAAGCGGGAGACAGATCAGTGAAATCTCTGTTCAATTTTCGAAAATGCCTTGGCCTATCTAGAATTCTAACCTTGTGCTAGTATGCTCCTGTCAAATTTGTATGATGGTGGAGAAAAACACAAGCAATTATGGTAAGTTAAACCCATAAACTATAAAAAAGAAGCACCATTTAGTTTTATAGAATTTAATTTATAATTTCCATTTTGCCAGCAAGGCAGCGATGACTGACAGTGAATTTTGATTTTGACGCTGATTTGGATTATGCTGTACTTAACACCAGGTGCAGTGTAGTCACTATGCTGCGCAATATAATAAAAAAAAAACGGAATAATAGTTATCACCGTGTCAAATTTATCGACGTCTACCCAGTGGTATTCAATAATATATATTATCACGAAATGTTACACAATATTTTTTTGCGAAAATCACATTGAAATCGGTTAAGCTGATTGCGAGATTAGAATAGATGAATATCGTGATACTCGTGATTTATATAAAGACTAGATCTGCGTGCGACTTCGTTCGCTTGAAACTAATAATTATGAAAAAAACCCCTTTACACCTAACTCCACTCTTCAGAATAACCAACTTGGTGACAACCTTTTCTGAAGAGATGATAGCTCAGTAGTAGTGTGTTTGACTTCGCGTCAAGGGACGTGAGTTCGAATCCAAGCACCTATAATGAGTTTGAGCTTTCGGTGAAGGAAAACATCGTGAAGACACCATAGCATGGTGGTAGGGCTTTTTCTAATGCCCATCTAGCCAGCTCCCACCCTCAAGTTGAAAATCCGCCGCCAAATAACAATTGGTGTGTTCCGGTAGCTGCACTTGAGAGCCAGTTCCTCCACAGGCTTAGCTTATCTACCAACTTGGGCCGTATGATCACTTAAGATCGGGTGAGATTATGGCCATAACGCTAATACTTAAGTGTAAAAAAAACCTAAATATTCTAGAAATGGATTTTCGTAACGAACTGAACCTCAACGATCACATCGAGAATGTCATCTCCACAGCATCTTGGAGACACAGAACAAAGTGTGACGGTCTTTCGGCCCAAATTCGGCCGCGTATGGACTACTGCTGGCACCTCTGAGATGGTTCCGTTACATATCTTCTCGATGCCTTGACGCGATAACAGCTCAGTGGTAGCGTATACGGGCTCTGCGTCAAGGGACGTGAGTTCGAATCCATCTACAACGGGCTTGAGCCTTCGCTGAACGTTAACGTCGTGAGGAAACCATAGCATGGTGGTAGGGCTTATTCTAAAGCCCGCCTGGATAGCAACTTTACTTAAAGATCTTTTCTGTCTTTGTTTTAAATAGGGAGAAGAAAGAGACAGATAATCTGTTAAATTAATAAAAAATATATATATTAATTTATTAATATGGAGCTAAATTGTTTAATTTCTTTTGATTATTAAAAACATAAATGTATATTACTGGTCAATATTAAAATTAATACACACACGTGAAATATAATATTGTAAAATGATAAGAAATAATTTTGACAATGTCTTGTCTCATGAACTTAACGAAACGACTATATTTAACTAGCTGAGTCCGCGACAGTTTTTTGTTTTTGTAACTTTTTTCTTAATACAATTTCTTCCGTTCACACTAACACTGGCACTAACAGCCTGAAACCTTTCACAGTGATCGATCTATCGAATCTTACAATAATTTTCGTAATACGACTGGTAGATCATAAGGTTACCGCGTTCAAACTAACTATTGCGGTTTATAATTTTAGTGTAGATTAAAAAAAAAACTGTGTAAAAATGTGGCAACCCTATAACCCAAACTTTTTATATTCGATAACCAAATACACGAGCGTGCAAAGGACGTCATTACGTGAAAAGATAATGTGTAATAAATTCTTGATTTCTTGTTAATATAAATTGAGATTCTATCTAATGTTATTAGTGATAATTTTTTTAATTTATTTCAATACTATCTACACCGGCGACTTCTTTCGTGTGCACTTGAATCAAGTTGCCTACAGTTTCAGGAGTTATTTTCCATCTCTGTAAACATAATATTATTATGTTGATTATAACAATAAGTATCATGGACTCAATAACATAGACATAATTACCTATATTGGTTTCCTGTAATAGGTGACTAACGGTTTACGAAGAACGAGCCTGGAAAATCGCCTAATGGAAGCCAGATTTTTTTAAATTAACATAAAAGTACGGATGATTTATCAGGTATCTTTTCTTTATTTATGAATATAATATAGAACTGTCACTAAATCTAATATATACATTAAGTATTTCTTGAATTTGTATTTATCTATCTTCTTGTACGCGTATTACACTGCAGCTATTACATAATTTTTGTGCGATAAATGATAGTATGGATAAGTGATAACAACACATTACATAGCCATTACTTCTAACAAAATATTCTATCGAACTTGAAAATAATTTTCAAAATGGTAGTTTCAAACATTATCCTTTATATACAAACAAAAACAAAAAGTTTTCACTATATAATATTAAAGGATAGATTTAAAGATCTGGCAGATGTTCCGTATTTTTTAGCATTTAATAATATGGTATGGTATAAAAATACAAATAAACAAACATACACTTGTAAATGTTCAGTGTAAAGTTCAAAAATACCTTATATTTATAACTATCGAGCAAATAAAATTATATCCAAATGCGTGCGAAGATTCATTTGGTATACATTTTTAACTTTTATCTCCAATTCCGCAGGAATCCTATTGTTTTCTGAAATAAAAACCTAAATTTTGATCCATAATATTAGCTACTACCCTGCTAAATTTCATTGAAATCTATCCAGTAGTTTCAGAGTGATTATAAAATGAATATTATAAGTGAATATTAAATATCATTTTACAATTGAATAAAATTTTCGTGAAAATAAACTTTCACGTGTTGCTCTGTGAATACAGGATACGATGATAGATGTTTAATTTCCAACTTGGTAAAAATTCTTTCATAAAATATTTTTCTATTATTTATTATATTCGTTATGACATTGCCCATGATTGTCATTATATATTTATTTTACAATGACCAGTTAAGACGCACGATGCGAACCAATATAAATTAAATAAAATATATTTTCTTTACACACTCTTAAAAAAATTGATAGACTTATAGTTCTTTTAGGTAAAATATTTCCGCAGCTACTGGGGAAATTTTTACTTGTGATGGCCCACGAATATCCTTGGTACATTTTAAAATTTACTCAAAATACCTGCGATAAGGCCATGAGGACCAATGTTAGGTTTGATTACCTGGTAGCCAAGTTATCCGGATTGTATAACAATTGGTTTTTTTTACCATGATTGCGAGTTCAAGCCCGTATCGGCCCAGCAAGGGGACAGGTGGCCGTGGGGTTTTAATGGGTATTCCTGGCGGCTAGCGACAGGCGCGTCCCATATAACTATCCCACTATCTCCGGACTGGGCGGATATGTGTAAATGTGTTTCTTTATGATAAAAAAAAAATGTTTGGAAAATCCGAAAATGTGTACGTCTCATAGCACACATTTATCACGACAAAAACAAATAAGTTTTTTTCAGTAAAATGATTGTTTATTTTTGCTTATATTTATTCGTGGAGAAAGTTTATATGCTAACTCTAGTGTTTTTACTCGCCACTCTATGGCGCTGCAACATATTAACTTCTATATCTTTTAACTAAGTAGTATTTATTTTTTAATTAAATTACATTGAATTAGACGGTAATTTGTAATAGGGTATTATTATTCAGAATGATACTGAAGCGAATGACACAAAAAAATGGTCTTAAAATTTGAGTTTTTTGAGCGTAATCATGACCACATACATCATCCGCACATACAGACAACTCGACGTCCACCGAAATATTTATCTCAAAACGGTTTTTTTATACTATTTAGAAAAATTGTATTTTTTTAAGTAAGCCGAGACAATTGCTTGACCTTGAGAGAATGAGAGTAAGGCACTACTCAAACGCTTCACGTTATGAGGCGTGCAATCCGAACCTCATAATCATTTGTAATTTATTTTCTCTTTTTTATAGTTGAGGCTTAGCGTTATGACCATAATCTCCCTTGATCTTAAGTGACGATACGGCCCAAGTTGGTAGACACGCTAAACCTGTGTAGGAACTGGCTCTCAAGTGCAGCTGCCGGAACACACCTATTGGTATTTAGCGGCAGGTTTTCAACTTGAGGGTGGTAGATAGCCAGGCGGGCATTAGAAAAAGCCCTACCACCATGCTATGGTTTCCTCACGATGTTTTCCTTTACAGAAAGCTCAAGCTCATTGTAGTTGGTTGGATTCGAACTCACGTCCCTTGACGCGAAGTCGTACACACTACCACTGAGCTATCATCACTTCAAATCTATGTAATTATTTTTTTCCAGTGAAACATATTACGTTTAATTTAATAATATCAATATTTTAATTTTGTTTCAATTGTTAATTATTTACAGGTAATGTTTGGTACTGCTTTTTTGTTGTATTTTCTTAACAATTATGCTATTTTGTGCTTAAACAAAGTTGCCCAAATGAAGAAAATAACACTGAAGTAATATTATTTCAGTAGGTATTTCACTCCGTGAGTATAGAACTATGAATACTACTGATTTACACCATAAATTTATAGCCCTTATTATATATCAATATATTTGTTTCTTTATATATAAATGTATTTACAATAGTTTAAGTTTTTCTTTTGTGTTTTTATTGTCACCAAAGATTCTTAAAAATTTCTAATTCATTATAAGATTTTCACAAATAAAGCGCTTATAAATTTTGTTTTATAATTTAGCCTCTTAATTACTGTATTACAATATTTTATTTTGACTTAAAAACATCTAATGACAATGTTTATCAAACATCTGAACGTTGTCTTTGTAAAAAATCTCCTTATTAATGATAAGGTTTTCAAGAATAAAACACTTATAAATTTTATTTTATTATTTAGCCTCTTCATTACTGTATTATAATATTTTATTGTGACTTAGAAACATCTACTGAAATGCTTATCAAATATCTGAACGTTTTTTTATTTATTTACTCTTTAGACTTATAAATATAGAGTTCTATTATAATTATTCAATCTTTTAAATAAAATGATTTACTATAAAACTAATTATGATTAATTATATAAAATTTTATAATTCGTTAAGATTCGTTCATTATGTAGCATGTTTTTTAACTTCTTTTCTCTACAGTAACATCGTATTAATATCAACGATCAAAATCACGGAATCATTTTATCCCTTACATCTGCATCTTTATTTGCTTTTTCGTCCATAAATTCACCGTTATTAAAGTAATATTCGATATCCTGCAAAGTTTTATCTTTAGTTTCCGGTAAAGTGAAGTATAGCACAGTTAAACTCATCCCCATAACTATTCCGTAAACTGCGAAGGTTCCATAAACTTTAATGCTATCAAGTAAATATGGAGTCACGTGTAGTGCTACCATAGCACATAACGACATTACGAGTCCTGACATAAGAGACCCAGCACCTCTATGCGCGAGAGGATATAATTCACCTAACAGCGCTAACGGTATCGGGGTACATCCTAAATTAGCCGCTACAAAATACATAGCAAACATTGCAATAGATACCCAATAATAATCTACTGGAATTACATCTCTTGACATTAAAAAGAGATACAAACAAACAGACATTAATATACAGAATGATACTAATCCAGTGGAGAAGAGTAGCGTTCGTCGATTTACGATTTTAATTAGTATCGATGAGAAAACAGTACTCAGAATGATGATAGCGTCAATGAAAGGTATATAGTAAAACGACTGGGATTTGTTTCCTGTAACTTCGTCGACTATTCTCAAAGCATAAGCAGGGAACAAATGTCTCCCGGACATTTCCAGTACCACCATACCCATAACAATATTCACGAGTGGCATCAAAAAATCCTTTTTCGTAAATTTCACGAAAAACCCTTTAATTTTCTCCTTAATCGTAAGTGTTTGTTTTGTATTCGTTGATATTGTTTGAGCTTTGATGAAAGTTTCCAATTCTCTCGTAGCAGATTCGCTATTACCCTGCAACCAGTAGAAATTATTTTCACTTTTTTCGAACTCTTTCTTCGATGCCAACCACGCCGGACTTTCGGGCCATGTGTAAATGATGACTAAAGCTAATATATTAGGGAGCATAGCTTGAATTGCAATCGTTCTCCAACTATAAAAGTGCCCTAATATATGTACTAGAGTGTTACCTATAAAAAAGAAGACAGTTTTTAAGTTTAAAAAGATTCCTCGGTACTTGGGGCTACTGTATTCTCCAATAACGATTGCTCCTAACAGAACCGTGGCTCCAGTACTTATGCCAGTCAATATTCTGCCAAACATTAAAGCCGGGATTCCATTTGCCAAGTGTATGCATAACCAACCAACTAATCCCGGTAAGACTACTAGAGCGTGTGTTATTTTTCTCCCATATACGTCCATGAGAACTGAAGATGCGGTAAATCCTAGCAAACTAGACAGGCTGGCACTTGATGCTGAAAATAGAAAAAAAGTTTATTTAAGAATGACAATTTCATACCGCTTTCTACGTTATAAATGGCTAATTAATAGACCTAGATTAATAGTGTAGATAAGATAAGATAGATTATAAGATAATTGTAGACCAAATCCTAGAATCTATCATATAGCAATCAATCCTCGTTGTGTAGTAACGCTATTCGCTGCTGACTATCGGAAGTTGTTTGGTGACGTGCTTTTGCAGTGTATGAGCTACTTTGTATTCACATCCCGTAGTTTCAATTATGTCTGCAAGATTCATCGAAGGTGCTCTGAACAGCTGTCTATTGTATCCCTTATGCCGGATAAAATGATCGTCTCCCAGACAAATCTAGGCTAGAGCACGACTCATTTATTTATTTAATGCATTACCCGGGTTAGGTGGCATAGCTCAGTGGTAGTGTGTACGACTTCGCGTCAAGCACCGTGAGTTCGAATCCAACCACCTACAATGGGCTTGAGCTTTCGGTGAAGGAAAACATCGTGAGGAAACCATAGCATGGTTGTAGGGCTTTTTATAATGCCCACCTGGCTAGCAACCACCCTGAAGTTGAAAATCTACCGCCAAATACTAATAGGTGTGTTCCGGCAGTTGGACTTGAGAGCCAGTCCCTCCGCAGGTTTAGCGTATCTACCAACTTAGGCTGTATCGTTACTTAAGATCAGGTGAGATTATGGTCAAAAATTGAGACACTTGTCTGAGTCGCCGGCCGGCTACAAGGTGCAGCGCGAAGAAATACCCAGATGAGTGGGCTTTAATGCTTGATTTTTGCTAGGATAGATGAATACATTTAGAATCCCAGGCGTCTGAGTTGGGAACACTTTACCCGGGTTCTAATACCATTCCGTGTACCGGTTATTTATGGTCACTATTACTAATTATTTATATTATAAATACTAATTATTAATAACTAATTATTTATATGAATACTATGTATCAGACTTATCTATATACTGTTTAAACATTTATCTATATACTATATCAGTTTTATTAGTGTAATTTGTTTTATAATTTGTGATAGTCGTATCAGTAGGATAGTTATTACAATAATTATCCTACATTATTGTTGTTGTTCATACATTTTAGTAATAAAAAGTACGATAAATTTATTAGGAGATTTTTAAGTTTATTTCTGAATTTATCCACATTTTCTACTTTTTTATGGTTATCCGAAAAATTATTGTATGTAGTCATATATATAGAACAAAGGCTTATGTATTATAATGGCTTATATAATAATAAACTTATATAGAATTTTCTTTAATTAAACCTAACTAAGATTTTGGTAAAATAAAAGTGGCTTAAGGTAATCTAGATATTATATATTTTTGTTGGATAAAGCATTTCATTCATCGATAATAATTTTTGAAGTGAAAATTCTTAGGATTTGAAACTCTGATTCTTTCTGTTTTTTTTTTAATGCAATAGCGAGCAAACGTACAACAGTGTCAGCTGTTGGTAAGTGATAACCTCCGCCCAGAACACCCACAACACTGCCGGTCTTTATAGGAGGGACTGGCTTTCAAGTTGCCGGAACACACCAATTGGTATTTGGGGGCAGATTTTCAACTTGAGAGTGGTAGCCAGCCAGGCGGATATCTTTTTTTTTTTTTATACTTAAGGTTTAGCGTTATGGCCATAATCTCACCTGATCTTACATGACGATACGGCCCAAGTTGGTAGACACGCTAAACCTGTGGAGGAACTGGCTCTCAAGTGCTCCTGCCGGAACACACCTATTGGTATTTGGCGGCAGGTTCACAACTAGAGGGTGGTAGCTAGCCAGGTGGGCATCAGAAAAAGCCCTACCACCATGCAATGGTTTCCTCACGATGTTTTCCTTCACCGAAAGCTCAAGCTCATTGTAGGTGCTTGGGTTCGAACCCACGTCCCTTGACGCGAAGTCGTGCACACCACCGCTGAACTATCATCGTTTCAGTACGGTTGTGTAAAGTAAAGATAAAGTCAGATCGAAACAACCAAGGTAGCGAGAGAGAGATATATTGGTGTTTCACTCTTGTCGTATGGTCTGAAGCACACAATTTTTTTTACCCCTACAACCTCGTTACAACTATCCAGTATACGAAAGTCAACTATAATGCGTGACGCATAACGAATTATTGACACGCATGTATACTATATCCCTATAATATGACATTGTGTCAGAGTCACTAATAGGTATGTACATAGTATGCAGACCGAGCACACTCACTATATGTATATCGGCTCAAATATTATATATGTAAAACAAAAAAAGATGAAAGTCCTTCAACGAATATTTGTGCATTACGAGTGCATCAACGAATTATGATTAAAAGTACTTCAACGGATATTTGTACATTACGAGTGCATCAAAGAATTATGATTAAAAGTACTTCAACGGATATTTGTGCATTACGAGTACATCAACGAATTATAATTAAAAGTACGTCAGCGGATGTTTGTGCATTACGAGTACATCAACGAATTATGATTAAAAGTACTTCAACGGATGTTTGCATATTACATACAGCGCTCCACTATTCTATAAAAAGACGCTACGTAACGTGGGTTAGGATATATCAAGAAGACTCGCGAGCGAGATTGATCATTTGGAGATAGTTATCATTTTACGAATAAAAATGTGAGTCTACAAGATGGCTTATTTTATGAGGGTATCCCGGTACTCTTACATGTATTGGATTTAAATATTAAAAAACCCATAAACTTGAACTTTATTATGTTTACCTATTGATAAATAGATTTAGTTTTAATTTGTATGTAATAAATGAAAGATAAGGTAATTCCAAGAAGGCAAAATATAAAATGGAAATATTACAGAAGTAGGAAGTGTATTGATTTTAAATAATTTTTAAAAATTCAAATTCGAGTGTGAATCTTAGGTTCGAGAAATAAAACATACTTTTACAAGTCTCTTAATCTTGACAATGAAAAGAAAATTCAACGAAATCGAAAACATCAACAGTACTGCAACGAAAAATTAGTTTGAATAGATTGCTAAGTTCTACTAGTTTACAACAATAAAGGATAAGTCAATGGAGTTAAAGAAATTTCAAACTTTACTTACATACCTAACCAGGAAGCAGTATGAATATCAGTTGCGATGGGCGAAACTGGTTCTCGCAGAGATGGGAGGAGGATGCTTGGGAAGCTCATCATCATCCCCTGGCCTATCATGTTTATAAGAATCGCTGATATCGTCCAAGACTGAAATATACATAGAATAGCACGATGAAATACACATTTCCTTCCAGGAACGAAAGATGTCGGAAGCTAGAATGCTACATTACGATATTACTGTTTGAAATTAAATTATGTCATTTTTTTTAATATTTAAATTTTTTTTAATACTTTATAGCTATTGTGGCTACACTCTCGATCATAAATGACGTGTGGTCCAAAATAATAGACACGTTAAGCCCAGCGGACGGACTGGCTCTAAATTGCAATTATCGAAACACACTTATATGTGTTTAGCAACAGATTCTCAACTTAAGGGTGGTATCCCGCGCGGCGAGCATTTGAAAAATATCCTGCCACCATGCTTTGGTTACCTCACAATGTTTTCTTTTACCAATAGCTCAGGCTTATCGCAGAGACTCGAACTGACGTTTTGAGTGTCCGTTTACACTACCGACTGTGCCATTTCTAGTATAAGTATACTTCAGTGGTAACTAAAAAAAAAGCTCTCTAAGATGACAACAATTATGTTCATGGATAGAGTCACTTGACGAGATAAAAACTTCTCTATCTGGTAATTTCTATCAAGCAATATACATTTAGCAAATTTCATTAAAATCGTTTTAACGAATTCAGAGACTAACTCATGCTAGTTTCTTGGTTATCCAAGAATAGTTATATGGGATTACACATTACCTGCTTAAAAAGTGGACTAAGTTCCGGAAAACCCATTTTACCCGAAATATTAAATAACTTGAAGTCAGCAAGTGGAAATAAGAAAGCGGTGGAAGGAGAGTACCTGGAATTAAATAAATCTTGAATAAATTCTTCGTAAAAAATAAATGCATATAATCAACTTAGTAATATTATGTTTACATTAATATATCACCCAAAATTGCTCAATGTGCCTATAGAAATGTTCACTACAAATATTCTAACTAATTATTACAACAATTCGCACCAAACTATAATACAATTCTATTTGTAAGGTTCATTTAAAATGATGATAAAAAATGACTACATTTGTTCTTAAAATAAATAAAAGGTGATTTATGACATTTTCAAATGTTTTTATTATAGTATTATTTTAAAAACCTCTAGACATGTCCGGGTTTTGAGCTCTAAAATTCGGAGTTTTCACGCGTGTTGTCTTGGTTGCCAATTTTAGAGGTGGAAATCCTAACTACATTGAATATGCTTCTGCTCTCTGGTCCTATTTCTATATAACTCATAAAGAAAATATAATAAATAGATAATTTCATAAATACCTTGAACGTGGTAAATACTTTAAAATGTTTTCACTGTCTAAGAGAAGTCAAACAACTGAATTACTTTATGTACAAAATAAAATTTATTCTAGTATTTATTATATAGTCTACTGAGTATGGTAAACTTTAACAACAATGTCAGAGGTCTAAGTTGTAAATTATTTCACATCGCTTTTATAAAAATTAACATATCTTACAAACCCAATAGTCAGTATATATCGCACATCTAACAGCATACAACAAGACTATAACACTAATAATGCCAATGCTGACTGCATAAATATAATTCGTTCAAATATAAATCAGTTTCGGCACACAATTTAAAATAACAAATGTTTTAGTAGTAAGTCAAAGAGTCGGTTCTGTGTCTGATAGGCAAGCACAGTGCATTCTAGCATCAATGATAACCATCGAAATAACGACAGCTTATACGGAGTTATGAACCGTCAGCATGTCTCTAGGCTGTATTTCCAAAATGCACCACTCCAATAAAATGGGTCGACACGATTAACCTATTCCCATGATGGCCACGAGTGAGTCCTATACTGATTTTGACAATGTAATTTGATCATTTTACATATTGATCGCTTTACGACATCATATATACAGCACAGAATCTAATTATCAATAATTTGACCATTAAGAATTCAAAATTATACTGCAATATTTCATGGTCGTGAGGAACTTATATGGTTTGCAATACTTACTTGTATTTGTGATATCCCAGTTAAGTCTTCTGCAGAAGTAGCTTATCAGTTCAGGTGTCTGTTAAAGTTACGTTATTAGAATGTTAACCACAGTTGACTATCCAAAAGGATTTTATACCAATTTGCTATTTGAAGGAAATGCTTTTTGGCAACGCATATAACGTCTCTTTTAGACAATATTGCGTCATAAGACTTGGATTTCTTTTCTTGAATTACCGGAAGTCTTTATCGGATGGAAAATCTTCTAAATGCGATCGTATTCTTACGATATCATCTCTGCCAATGATATTTAGTGGTCAACTATTTGGTTGTTGAGATGAATTTTATTTTTAATTTAATTGTTAACCAATGTTAATAAAAAACACTTGTATTTCCTCCGTAGACATATTTCTACGCACGATACAAACAGAATGAATTTCGTGGCATCAAAAATTGGTAATCGCGACAATTTTCAATACAAGTTATTTCAAGACCAGTTTGATAAAAAGCATTTGACATTATTTGCGATAACTAAAACTAGAACGGAGTAGTTATCTAAAGGCCTTAATTACTTTATCAGCGATGTTATAATTAGTATTTTTTTATTTTATTGTCAACAGATAATTAGTAGTAGTAGGATATGTATTCGGCTGAATCTTCACTTACTTAAATCTGCTAAACTATGTTTAATAATATCAAAATAAAATCTACTTCATACTAACGCCATCTAGTGGATAAAATATGTACTAGGCTAATAATGTACCACAGCTATTTATAAAGCAATAAAAAATTGTCTATTCTCAACCTGCAAGTCATTCGTTTTATTAAAATCCATCAACGATTTTAATTTGTACACGTTTCGGGATGAGACAGTGTAGTTCAAATATCAAGAAGATTTTCAGCTGTGGGTAATTTTTCGATAACGTGATCAAGAAAAAGCACATAGTACAGCCTCAGCTCTAATAAAGATAACTGATAACATACGCCTTGCTATGAATAATAATAAGCTCACTCTTCGTATATTAATTGATTTTAGCAATGCTTTCAATTGTGTCGATCATGATGTCCTACTATATTTTCTTACTTCTATTAATATGTTTAAATCTGCTACTGAGTGGCACTCTTCGTATTTAAGGGGGGCGACGGCAGCGTATTAATATTGACTAATTAGTTTCTGACTGGAGTGATGCAGTAGCTGGCGTGCCTCAAGGCACGTTTTATCAACCATACTTTTTTGCGGTTATATTAACACTCTAGTTTCAAAAATAAATTTCAGTAAATTTCGACTATATACGGATGATTTCCAACTTTATAATTACTTCGATCCATCAGCAGCCTTATAGTATATAATAAACGTGACAAATGAACTGAGGGGTGAACACTTCTGGAGTGAACAATTTCGACCTGCTGTAAACAAGTTAGATATTGAATTGTTACCAAAAGTCACTTACAATACTACTGCACGTGAATACCATATTCATGTTTAGAACTTAGGCTTGCACATTTCAAGATTTATCATGGGCTCAACATATTTGCATAATTAGTAACAAGGTATTCGGTGTCATGCATTCCTTAAGAAGAATCCAGAAGTTATTACCTTTATATTCAAAGGTGACGCTCGTAAATTCGTTGTTGGCCCTCATCATTGATTGAGTTGATGTATCTTACCCTGACCTAACTGAGGAATTGCGCAGCAAATTTGATCATAAATGAAATGTGGGTATTTGTGTTATTTTTCGGCTGCGTAAGTACGATCACATTTCACAGTTCCGTTCAAAATAGAATTAGCCCCGCACACGCGCCGCGGCCTCCCTCTGCAGATGCTTGAGCCTAGGATCGATCCTCCGGATAGGAGTTCTCAAGTGACTCTGCTCGCGCGATACAGTGACACTCTACATCACTGAGAGCGCATCATCACACCGCATATCATCCGTGCACACCCACACAGTAAGTACACGGGTCTGTAAAGGACCACCCCCGCAAACCTCATGTGGCCTGCCCTATGTTATTGTTAGGACCACTAAACCTAGTAAGTTAGGACCTGTTGGTTAGTTAGGATCGCGAATCTTTGTTCGTGTTACGGCAGTAGTCTGAGCCGAGGTTCGATCATTATGGCACACTTGCGCCCGCTGCCACGGGGCTGAGTGCCCTTAGCATTCGCCCCAAAAATTTGGGTTTAGCTGTCAAAGCCCTTACGGCTAACAGAGTATGTCAGGTCGAAAAAAAAAATGAATTAGCCTAGTATCCGTTACCGTCGAAATGCGCATATTCTGCGCTTACTTTATGGAGTTTCATTTCATCCACGAACTCCACAATATCTCCGGAAACGTTTTAGTTTGCTAACAGCTTTCCGTCAGGATTTACTGTCATTCACAGTAGCACTCCTTTGATCCCTGAGCACAGAACGACACTTTACTTAAACTCTTGCAAAAACAGCCATACGGTTTCGGAATACATTGCCGCGTCGTATTCAAGATGGGAAAACCATCGCCAGTTTTAAATCAGAACTACATCGACATTTGTATAATAAAGAAGAGTTAGAGTTATATTGTTTATCACGATTCGTTGTGTATATATATATATTTATTTATTATTTGTATGTATTTATGTATTCATGTAAGTATGTATATTTAGTTGATTTATTTTGATTACATTTTGCGTATTTAATATGCTTTTCGTTATGTATTAAGGTTACACTCTTATTTCAACAATTGTTTTATTTGCATTATCAACTTTAAAATTATTTCTTACTACATTACTGCTGTTGAACTGGAAGAAAATGTCTTAAAGCATTAAGCTAGCCAGTGTATATATTTAAAGTGCAATAAAGAATTAATTCATTCATTTAAGAAAACCTATGTGTGAAATGGACTGTCACAGCAGTGTCGAGAACTGTCATGAATTACATTGGGTCAAAAGTACTAATCAATATGCCCTAAAAAATATTGTTGCGACATTTTAATGCCTCGTTTTGCTTGAAAACAAGGTACACCATTCATAGTTCTTTTAGTTACCTACTGAACGCCCAGTCAAGATGTATTTTTATATATTCGCTTGCGTTATGACTAATCAAATATGTATGGTAAGACATTCTTAACATTGAATCGACCACATATCTCAACACTAAATCACGTGTTTAAAACACGGCTCCCTTACGATAGGCTGTGAAACTAACATCAATGTAGTCTTTCAGATTTATGTGAATTTTATAGTACCTAAAAGGTTCTGACCGTGGAATTTACGGTTTAAATATGTCGCCGATTTAGTTTACATATTTTCACACCGTACATTTTTTAATTACTTTTACGTAAGTGCATTTAGAAAAAGACACAATAGTTAAAGACTAAGAAACAGTGAAGTAACTTTACCGTGCTTAGGTTAATAGTATAAGAATTTCCGAATAGTCATTAACCAATATTTACAGAGAGACCTTTAGAATTGGATATAATTATTATCGCTTTCGACAAACTCGTAATTTGATAACAACGTGTAAAATTTGCATTTTTATATGTTCATACATCCATTTAAGTTTAATTGATTCCGAATCACTCAACTTGTAAATTTGAGACTCTTATATTTATAGTTAGGCTCATTTTAAAAGCTTTATTCTTCGACCTGACGTACGCTGTTAGCCGTAAGGGCTTTGACAGCTTCACCGAACTTTTCGAGGGTACCAGAGTGGCCGAACCTCGGCTTGGGCTACTGCCGGAAAAGTCATTTTTAACGCCAGATTTTGTTATGTTATTTAATGCCAATTAATTTCAATATTATCAGTGTCTTGGGTAATATTTTTGATTGTCTTAGATTTGGCTAGATATTTGAATTCATCGTATTAAAGATAAATGGTTATTCGATTTCTTTTGAGTATAATTGTTTATGAATTTATCATGTCCTGACTACCTACCACAGCCTTTATGGTAACGTGATACTGATACACATTTAAGTAGATTCTTTAGCAATGAACTGGACGAGTTACGAAATGAGTGTGTGGGTCCTATCAGGTGAGAAGCATCATAAAATACCAGCAGCTAAAAATCCACCACGACGAACCACATTCCTTCTTGTTACCAAAGATATGGAAGTGCTTTCACACTATTTCTATATAGCTGGTTACCACCCGTTTCCTTTTATGACGTTAACGAGCCTCTTTTTTAGTGTGTAGTGTAGAGCATAGTGACAGCACTGCACCTGGTGTTAAGTACAATACAATCCAAATCAGCGGTGACTAAAGTTAAACCAAAATTCATTGTCAGTCACCGCTGTCATGCTGCCTGCTTAAATACTATTTCACACCACTTTTGAAGGACTGCATGTCGAAGGAAGGTGAAAACGCTGACCGCTGACAAAAATGTGACGTACAATATTTTTGTCTGTTAAGGCTTATATTATAAACTATTTGAGCCACGAATTCGTTCATGCTATAGAGGTTTTTTTTTTTTTTTCATACTTAAGATTTAGCGTTATGGCCATAATCTCACCTGATCTTAAGTGACGATACGGCCCAAGTTGGTAGACACGCTAAACCTGTGGAGGAACTGGCTCTCAAGTGCTGCTGCCGGAACACACCTATTGGTATTTAGCGGCAGGTTTACAACGTGAGGTTGGTAGCTACCCAGGCGGGCATTAGAAAAGCCCTACCACCATGCTATGGTTTCCTCACGACGTTTTCCTTCACCGAAAGCTCAAGCTCATTGTAGGTGCTTGGGTTCGAAGCCACGTCCCTTGACGCGAAGTCGTGCACACTACCACTGAGCTATCATTGCTTCATTTTATTATATTAGATCATGCAAGCGTTTTACTGATAAAGGCATTAAGCTCAGAGTTTACACTTACGTTTGAGAAGCCGTAGATACTTCAACATTTTTCATGAGAATTGTTAAAGCAAGAATAACTAATGTTATTATTTATTATTTATATGATTTATAATATTATTATTTATATATATATATATATATATATATATATATATATATATATATATATATATATTAAAAAAATTGTAAATTTACTGGCACTTCTATTAGCGTGTTTAAACAAACAAATAACAAACCAAGCTTTTTGGTCCAACATACATAAAACCAAACCACAAAACAGAGGCACTATTTCGTTTTATATAAATTCATGTATCATTCCTATTAAAAAAAATAGTAGCTATCATCGTATCAAATGTATCTACATTTATATTATAGTTTACAATATTATATTATTAGCGAATATTACACAATATTTTTAAGAAAACTACGTTGAAATCGTTTGAGTTGATTACAAGATGGATGAACATCGTTACACGGAATCTTTGTACATAAAGACGTTCGCGTGCATTTAAAAAATATTTTAAATTTTATTGTCTGACTTTGCGTCAAGGGACGTGAGTTCGAATCCGACCACCTACAATGAGCTTGAGCTTTCGGTGAAGGAAAACATCGTGAGGAAACCATAGCATGGTGGTAGGGCTTTTTCAAATGCCCGCCTGGTTAGCTACCATCCTCGAGTTGTAAACCTGCCGCCAAATACCAATAGGTGTTTTCCGGTAGCTGCACTCAAGCGCCAGTTCTTCCACAGGTTTGGTATAGACCAGAAATTAATAGTCCATGTTATTGATAAATATTTTGTTTTTATATACATATGTATTTACAATAGTTCGGTTTTTCTTTTATGTTTATAACGTCACTTGAGATTATTTAAAATCTACTATTATATAATTATAAAGGTTATCAACAATGAAGCACTTATAAATTTTGTTTTAATTTAGCCCCTAATTACTGCATCTATATAAACATCTAATGAGAATGCTTACCATTCGATGAACGAACATATTGTTCCCCTAATCATGGGGTAATACAGGGGCTTAGCATAACTAACAAATTACAAAGCCACATACAAAGATATTTCGTATTATATGTAGGATAACTCATCTAAACAGAATTAATTTTAATTCCAATGTTTGTACTATGTATTAACTAATAGATGTTTGTTTACAATTTTATATTTATGAAATATATTATATTTGTCTACAGTTCACTTACTTACTACTTAATAAAAGCTTGTTACATCAACATTATAACCCAATAGAGGTCAATTAAGCTTATCTTCTCTCACACTTAACCTTCGCGTTTTCGATAGTGTTAATTTGAATAATAAGCATTTTTTACACGTATCTAAATATTTTAAGGTCAGATTATATCTAAACAGTATAACTAAGGAATCATTTTCACAGCAACATCGGCATCTTTGTCTGTATTATCATCTGTAAATGTACCATGGTTGAAGTAATACTCGATCTCCTGTAAAGTTCTATCTTTAGTTTCTGGCAATGTGAAGTATAGTATTGTCAAACTTATCGCCATGATTATTCCGTATAATGCGAAGGTACCGTACACTTTGATGCTGACAAGCAAATGCGGTGTTATTTGTAAGCCGATCATCACAAAGATCGATATCACAACTCCTGATACGGCTGACCCAACACTTCTGTGCGCTAGAGGATACAACTCGCCTAATAATGCTAGTGGTATCGGAGTGCAACCCAAATTAGCCAGTATAAAATATAATACAAACATCGCTATAGGGATCAAGGAAGATTCTTTTGAAATCATATCCCTTGACATCAGGAATAGGTACGCGCAAACAGTCATCAGCACGAGAAACGCTGCAAATCCGGTGGAGAAAAGTAACGTTCTACGTTTCATGATCTTAACTAATATTGACGAGGAGACTGCACTCGCCGTTATTATAATATCTATACACAATGTATAGTAGAAAGATTGCGATTTGTTCCCCGTTATTTCCGCTATTATTTGCAACGCGTAAGCCGGGAAAATATGTCTCCCGCACATCTCTAAAAGGAGGGTACCAACCACAATGATCATAAGGGGTTTCACGAAATCTTTTTTAGTAAACTTCTTGAAGAATCCAAGGATACTCTCCTTCCATGTCAGCTCCTTCTTTGGCACCGATGTTATTTCCATTTGAGCTTGAATTAGTGCTTCTAGCTCTCTAAATGAAGACTCACTCTTACCTCGTAACCAGTAGAATGATTTTTCACTCCTTTCAAACTGTTGCTTCGAGGCTAACCAAGCAGGGCTTTCGGGCCATGTGTAAATTATCATTATAGCCAGTACATAAGGTACCATGGCTTGAATTGCAATAGTTCGCCAATCATAGAAATTTCCTAATATATGAACGATCATGCTGCCTAAGCAGACGGAAGCCGTTTTTAGGTTGAGGAACATTCCTCGGTAAATTGGACTGCTGTATTCTCCGATAACGATCGCTCCTAAGGAAACCGTGGCCCCCGCTGTGATACCACCTAGAATTCTGCCGATCATCAAGGCTGGGATTCCATTCGCGAAGTACACACACAGCCAGCCGACTAACCCGGGTAAAACGACCAGAGCGTGTGCTAGTTTCCGTCCGTATAGATCCATGAGCATTGAGGATAGGAAGAATCCTGGTATACCAGCTATGCCGACACAGGATGCTGAAAAAGAAAGTTATTGTTGACCACTTGCCTATCGTAGGTATTGGGAAAATATATTACAAGTAGTAGCAATTTGTTTTGGTATTCAATTAAGATAACAAAATTGACATTAGTATGTATAAGAAAAAAAGAAAGAAAGAAAGAAAAAAAAAAGAAAGAAAGAAAGAAAGAAAGAAAGAAGGAAAGAAAGAACGAAAGAAAGAAAGAAAGAAAGAAAGAAAGAAAGAAAGAAAGAAAGAAAGAAAGAAAGAAAGAAAGAAACAAAGAAAGAAAGAAAGAAAGAAAGAAAGAAAGAAAGAAAGAAGGAAAGAAAGAAAGAAAGAAATAAAGAAAGAAAGAAAGAAAGAAAGAAAGAAAGAAAGAAATAAAGAAAGAAATAAATAAAGACAGAAAGAAATTGTTTAATGCTTATAAAAGATATAGAAGCAATAAAGGTACTATAAATAAAAACATTAAAAGATAATAAAACAAGAAAAGAAAATTTACACATAAATAATAAAAATAGTATATATCTAATTATTAGCATAGGTCGTTCAGCTCAGCATATGCTGAAATGTCCGAAACACTCAGCGCTGATTTTCAGCTGGAACCCAAATCCAGTATGTATGTATATCACCTAGTATGGTACACATTTTATAGTGACTTCGATCACGTGAAAATCAATTTTTATTTAATCAGTTTTGCCAGTTTTTTTGACTTTTTTCAATACAGTTTCGCTCCTATCGACGGTAACAAAATGTTGAATAGGCTAAATCTTCCCTGAGTGATTGTCGTATGTAAATACAAACGAAAATAAATAAATCTTACCGACAGTTTCCAACACTAGCGTACTCAAACAGACTTTTCCCGTTATGTAATATTCATACAGACTATTTGGTAATGCTTCCTAAAAACTGAATAGAAACATGATATTGGTAAATGTATTAATATACCGCTCTTCAGAAAAGACTACGCATATAGATTACTACTCTATCGCATAACTTTATAAACAAATGGTATATTACTTAGTCTAGAATTGCAGTCTTTACAAGTTTCAAACTATGTTAGCATACGTTAAGCAAAAGTTGTGCGAAGAAACAGAGGGGCTACTCAAAACTGTAGAACACACACTCACTCACCCGCGTACGTACACTCACTCACCTATACACATACACTCAAATACATACACGCCTAAATACAATAAAAAATTGTCTTGTGTCTTAATTAATAATATTTTTCTACATTTCATTTCATTACTGTATGATCGACAGATACAGCACCCATCTATACCTAGTTGGAGACACACCAGCTGCCAAGATACAGGGAATCTTAGTTTGGCAGCCTGGTGGTCATAAATCGCGGGATATTTGTGTTTTCTATTTATTGTGTAAACCAATTATATATTTAACTAGCTAACCCGACAGATTATGTCCTGTCTTGACTATGAACATATTTAACTAATATTAATTCGTTGGTGGGAGGCGCCCGACGTGACGGCCCAGTGGCATGCGTGTGAGCTGCGCGCGGTACTGGACAGTACTTGGACATTGCAACATAACTTTATTTTTCTAAAATAAACGATTTTTTCTAAAATAAACGTAGCCTAAGTTACTCCTTATCACATCAGTTACCTGCCAATAAAAGTCCCGTCAAAATCGGTCCAGCCGAACAAACAGACAGACAAAAATTGAAAAAAAAGTTATTTCGGTGTATGTACCGTATATATTAATATACATGTAGTAAAAAACGGTTATTTCAATATTACAAACGGACACTCTAATTTTTTTATATGTATAGATAAAAATAGGTAAAACAATTGAGAGGATTATATATATAACAACTATAGGCTTTAAAACCAGTTACACTTCACATTTGTTTTGAATTTACCTTTAATGTAGACTACATTGTTAAATATTCATTAATATTGCTATTATTTTTATATAGTTAAGATTTTGGCATTATGACCATAATCTAACCTGATCTTAAGTGACGATACGCCCCAATTTGGTAGACACGCTAAACCTGTGGAGGAACCGGCTCTCAAGTGCAACTACCGAAACACACCTATTGGTATTCGGCGGCTGATTTTCCACTTGAGGCTGGTTGCTAACCAGGCGGGTATTAGAAAAGGCTTCCACCATGCTATAGTTTCCTTGTACGTGTCACCGAAAGCTCAAGCTCATTGTAGGTGGATTCGAACTCACGTCCCTTGATGCGAAGTCGTACACACTACCACTGAGCTATCATATCATATATATAGAAATATATTTACCAATTTCATTGCATTATTGTAAGCGTTCACCTATCGCAGTTTGACAATGTACTCACATAACCAAGAAGCAGTATGTAGGTCAGCTCTGATAGGAGAGTCTGGTGATTTCAGTGCCGGAAAGAGGGTAGTTGAATAACTCAACAGCATGCCTTGCCCCATCATGTTGATCATTACTGCAGAGATCGTCCATGCCTGGAAATTGATTAAAAACCACATGACACTTTTTTTATAGTTAAGGTTTTAGTGTTATAGCCATATACCTGATCTTAAGTGACGATATGTCCCAAGTTGGTGACACGCTAAACCTGCGCAGGAACTGGCTCTCAAGTGCAACTGCCGAAACACACCTATTTGGTATTCGGCAGCAGATTTTCAACTTGAGGGTAATAGCTAGCCAGTCGGGCATCACAAAAAGCCCGACCACCATGCTATGGTTTCCTCACGATGTTTTCCTTCACCGAAAGCTCAAGCTCATTGTAGATGCTCGGATTCGAACTCACGCCCCTTGACGCAAAGTCGTACACACCACCACTGTAAACTTATTTAATATATTTGCCCGTTTTTGTAACTTCTTTCAATACAGTCTTGCTCCATTAGTGGTGTATATTGATTGATTTATATAGCTTTATGCCTTCCGCAATGATCACCATCATCATCATCTCAGCCTATGGACGTCCACTGTTGGTCATAGGCCTCACCATACGTATTCCACGGCGGTAGGCTTTGTACCGCCTGTAACCAACGGCTTTCACGACCTTCACAATATCATCCATCCATCAGGCGGGGGCCGACCCACGCTGCCATTTCCGGTACGCGGCCGCCACTCTAGCACCTTTTTGCCCCATCGGTACTTCAAGCTATATGCCCTGCCCATTGCCAGGGGGACCGACCTAAGGGGACCGGAAGTCATTCCTGACTCTATCCTTTAACATTCAGGCTACTTTTCTGATAATATTTCCAGTGTACGATAAGGACTTTGTTACAGATCTATTATATGTATAGATAATATGTGACGTATACGAATAAAGTGATGACTGTAATACTTGCATTGTTTTCAAGGGAAACAAAGCGTTATCTTAACAAGCTGTAATAGTATTACATATGTCAGATAATTGAGATAATTTATAACGTGTACACACACTAGCGAATTACCGTGACATTGGCTGTAGAGAGATATATATTGATACATTGTAATACTGAAGCGACTGGATGATGGTTCAGTTTGTAGTGTGTGCAGACGCCTCGGTAAGGGACGTGAGTTGTTCAATGAGCTTAAGCTTCCGGTGAAGGAAAACATCGTGATGAGCCTTTTCTAATGCCTGCCGAGTTAGCTTACACCCGTTTTTTTATACTTAAGGTTTAGCATTATGGCCATAATCTCACCTGATCTTAAATAACTATACGGCCCAAGTTACGACACGCTAAACCTGTGGAGGATCTGGCTCTCAAGTGCAGCTGCCGGAACACACCTATTGGTATTTGGCGGCAGGTTTACAACTTGAGGGTGGTGGCTAGCCAGGCGGGCAGTGAAAAAGCCCTACCATCATGCTATGGTTTCCTCACGATATTTTCCTCCACCGACAGCTCCAGCTCATTGTGGGTGCTTGGATTCGAACTCACGTCCCTTGACGCGAAGTCGTGCACACTACCACTGAGCTGTCATCGGTTAAAAGTCAGTTCTCTAGGGTTAGCATGTCCACCATCTTAAACCACATCGTCATTGGGTGAGATTGTCAACATGACGTTAAGCCTTAACAATAGAAAACATACTTAAACGGTTCGAGTACTTTTCCCTGCATTTTAAATTACATTAACAATGAATATATTGTTGTCAATCTGAAAGGCTTATTTATTATAAGTTACTTTTCTCACGATAAATGTATCGTACAATTTTGAAATCTGCTCAGTCATATTTGGCAACAAGAAACAAACACACAGTCATATAATTATTATGTATAAGTACCAACGAATGCGATGTTTACTAAGTGCCACATAAATACATAGGTTATAAATATAATTTTTATCGAAGAGTTTTATTATTCGATTAAATTTTGTTTGTTTTGTTATTATTTTAAGTTGCTTAGTGACAGATATGCGATTTATTATCCTTACTATATAATTTTCTATGTAACCGCGGGCAAACGAGAATGTGTGTCACCTGACGGTAAGTGATCACCGCGTCCCATAGACACCCACAATACTAGAGGACTCGCAGGTGCGTTGCCGGCCTTTGGAGGAGGGACTGGCTCTCACATACCATCGCCAGAACACACCTATTGGTATCTGGCGGCAGATTTTCAACTTGAGGGTGGTAGCTAGCCAGGCGGGCATTAGAAGAAGCCCTACCACCGTACTATGGTTTCCTCACGATGTTTTCCTTCACCGGAAGCTCAACCTCATTGTAGGTGCTTGGATTCGAACTCACGTCCCTTGACACTACCACTGAACTATCATCGTTTCGTCTCGCATTCCTTTCGGGGTCGGGGGAACCTTATCAGGGCATGGCCCTATGGCCGTAACCAATAGCTTTTACGTACTACAACAGTTACGTTCATGTTAGGTCACTACAAGAAACCTATATAGGTAATTATGTCAATGTTATCAACGTTAAATAGGTATATAGAACTTCTATGATATGTATATTAATACTATATCTGTAGAGTGGAAAAATAGGTTCTAAAACTATAGGAAACACGGTTCAAGTTCACGCGAACGAAGTCGCGGGCGCAGCACGTTTTATAACAATGTCAATACTTAACGTTACAAAGAACGTATGGTATTAACCGAACCACCCAGACGTGAGCTCATATCGCAATGCAAATATTTTCGTATACAATAACTAAATAAAATATTATAATATCACATCTAAACAATGTTTAAGTTAATTCGTTATGTATATTAATAACTATTAATAAGTAAGTTTTACTGTACGTGCGTTTTTTTTATACTTAAGGTTTAGCATTATGGCCATATTCTTACCTGATCTTAAGTGACGATACGGCCCGAGTTGGTAGACACGCTAAACCTGTGGAGAAACTGGCTCTCGAGTGCAGCTGCCGGAACACACTTATTAGTATTTGGCGGCACGTTTTCAACTTGAAGGTAGTTGTTAGTTAGGCGGTCATTAGAAAAAGCCCTACCACAATGCTATAGTTTCCTCACGATTTTTTCCTTCACCGAAAGCTCAAGCTCATTGTAGGTGGTTGGATACGAACTCACGTCCCTTGACGCGAAGTCGTAACCACTACGACTGAGATATCATCTCTTCATGCGTTTTTTTATAGAATTTTAAATGATTATAGATCCCAAATAAAATTTAAAATGGGCACGTTTTATTGTTACAGGTATAGTGTCATGGTCAAAATGGCAGTGATGCTGCGGCCCAAGATGGTGGAGACGTAAAGCCTGTGGAAGGAGTGGCTCTCAAGTGCAACCACCGGAAAACCCCTATAGGGTAGGTGTTAGCGGCAGATTTTCAACATGATGGTGGTAACTAGCCTTTCCGCTGAAGTGTAGAAGCTCCTCATGGTCTGCGCCAACACGGAAGTGTGAAGTGTGGCCGTGATGCGTTTGAGTAGTCTCGGGTAATTATCACCACGTGCCCCTGTCGCCTTGGCCTTAGCCCGGATAATAAGCTAACATCATTGCGATGAGGAAGTCCGGGAAGGATGGGGTTTTAAAGCCCACATTAATAAAAAAAAAGTGGTATCTAGCCAGGCGGGTATTAGAAATATCCGTGCCACCATGGAAAGTTATATGGTCCTTCTCACTTGTCATAAGACAAATTGTCTATATAGGCAGACGTTACAATAAAAAAGTATGTGTCTGTGTGTGTCATATCCCATGCACGATAGTAGTTCACGCCTTAAATACGACTTAACGTTATAACGACGACGCGCGTCTTTAAAACATAACGATCACAGATATACATCAAATATTCCAAATCGATTACTAAATAAGATAAATCCATCAAAACTCTTACTATCTCAATATCCTTGTAAAGGTACAAAATATGCTAAATTTACACTTAAAAGAGCATTACAACAACGTTCAAAGCTGTAAGGAATCCACGTCAGCAGCGGGAAAGGTAAAACTGGCTACTCTGTATGACTGACGAACCTCCAATTAAGTTAAAAAAAAAAAAAAAAAAAACTAAACAAGTTATTTTTCTCTTTAATTAGGTTTACCGTTATGGCCATAATCTCACCTGATCTTAAGTGACGATACAGCCCGAGTTGGTAGACACGCTAAACCTGAGGAGGAACTGGCTCTCGAGTGCAGCTGCCGGAACACACTTATTAATATTTGGCGGCACGTTTTCAATTTGAAGGTAGTTGTTAGTTAGGCGGGCATTAGTAAAAGCCCTACCACCATGCTATGATTTCCTCATGATGTTTTCTTTCACAGAAAGCTAAAGCTTATTGTAGGTGGTTGGATTCAAACTCAGGTCCCTTGATGCGAAAGTCGTACACACTACCACTGAGCTATCATCGCTTCATTAGCGTCATAGAGAAAAATATGCAAGATACGTAACGCAGAAACAGGAACACTTTTTATTTAACGTATGTAGTAATTTCAGTTCCCACAAAATTTCCTTTTATGATTTCTCCGGAAGTGAAAACTCAAAATGTAATTATTGTGTTCGAATCCCTGCAATGAGTCCCTGCCTACGGTGCAGGAAAATATCGTGATGAAACCATGGATAGCCTTTTTTCTAATACCCACCATATTAGCAACCACCCTAAAGTTGAAAATCTGCCTCCAAATACCTAGAAGTGTTTTCCGGAAGTTATACTTGACAGCCAGTCCTACTACTAGATTTAGCGTGTCTACAATCTTGGGCCATGTTATCACTTAGCCTGTAAGTATAAAAAGCAAACGTGTGCGAAGCCACGGATTGGCTTGTAAATGTAATGAATCAAAACACCAAAACCGAGAAAGAGTCTGCAGAAGTTTCCTTATCATATGTAAATGTTATTTAATGAATTGCAAAATCCTATAAAGTTGTGAGCAAAGTGTGCAAACTGCATGACGCAGTAATTACGTAATAAATGGATGAATGAATCTGAAATAGTTATGAGTTACATATTTTCTATATTGGCTACATGCTAGACTCAGTTGGAAAATAGTTCCGGTAAACACGTCGTTCAATCTAAATCAAGAATACACTTTCCTCATCCTCAATGATGAAGGAATACTTTATGTATGATTTACATCTACAAGCTAGTTTTGGAGTGAATGATATCGGAATGTTCAATAATAATGTAGGAAAAAGTAGACTGCATTTTACCACCCGCTTAAATCCTTGTAAATGTATTAAAATGTTCTTATTTTTTTGAACTGACATGTCTTACATGTTATTCTAAATCTTATGTCTAAGTGACATTTTGCTCTTAGAAGAGGTTAGATTGCGTAGCAGAACCATAGCCGAGAAGGCTTTTTTCTGTACGTAATCTATATATTTATTAAAGGTTAGGCACCTATCTAAAACTACACCAAGATATTTAGTTTGATTAGCCCAGGGGATATTGACACCGAAAATGATCTTTGTTAAATATGTACCTAAGAAAGATAACCAGATCGAGTTTCTTACCGGTTTTTCTCGATAACTGGGCTGTATTCCGAACCGGAGATAGTTTTGACGTTTATAAGCGCCTTCTCAGTGCCTTAGTTAAATGAAGCATTTTGTTTTGATTCGATTACAAAATGAACTGTTTAAATCAGCCTTTTAGGAAACTATACAGGGCACACCGATTAAGGCCAACTGGATAAACAAATCTTTACAGAAATAATAAAAGATAACACGTGTAACACGCACACACGATTAACAAGAACAAAAAACAACGGATTATTAAGATAACAAATTAAGGAACAGAAATATATAAGCAGACATACGGGTTGTAAATAGTATGTACAGAATGAGGTCTAGGGAGTAGTGTTGCCCAAAATCAATCTTGAACAGAAATATATTATAAGCAGAAGTGCAGGTTGTAAATAGTACGTTCAGAATGACGTCTAAGGAGTAGTGTTGCTAAAATCAGTCAAGACCAAGGTCTTGCAGTCTTTTTTTTGCATTTTCATAAGGCTAAGAACAAAAGCGCTTGATTGCAAAAAGACCAAGATCGAGGCTGGAGACTGCAAAACTTTAGCAAGACAAGGATAAGTCTGTGAGACTCATACTGCAAGACCGAGATCAAGAGAGACACCAAGTGTATTGACGTAAGATCAATACGAAGATTGGCTTAAGTCTTGTCTTGGTTCTGCATTTGGGCAACACTACTAGGGAGTGTGTGCGGAGATTAATTAATTAATCTTTAGAGATTAATTGGAGTATAAAAAGACCGCCGAAGACGATGATCTGCCGCCAAATACCAGTAGGTGTGTTCCGGTAGTTGCGCTTGAGAGCCAGTTCCTTTAATGGTTTAGCGTGTCTACCAACTTGGGCTGTATCGTCACTTAATATCAAGTGTGATTATAGCCATAACGCTAAGCCTTCACTATATAAAAATGAAGCTATGATCGTGTTATAACCTATTACAGATAACTCTCATTCGGTCTTCGCATTTTGAGATCGGCCAGTACATAAACCCCTTGTCAACCTTTCAAGTATTTCTGCATTGTTTGCACTTAACGTAACCTACAATTCCATCGCCTTTCCCTTCTATAACATAATAGAAAAACTTCAGCACATAGCAAAGGTTTATAGATAAATCTCAGGTAATACAGAAAGATTAGTTTGAAAATTGGCGTACCTGTTTACAAAACGGCGATACCATTTCTTCCACGTGTTATCAAAAGGAGCTCTGCTGTTGTATTGAATAACATTATCGCAGTGATGGATAAGAAAGTTGACAATCCTTTTATTGCCCTTTATTAATATGTAGGTGTGTACTTAATGACTGGGACGTATTAAAGTGATTCAAATGTAAGTTATTCACTTTTGTTTTGATAGATTTGAGATTTGATCCGACTCGTGCAATAATCTGAAGGTATTGTTATAAGAAAAAATACTATGCATATAGTGGTTTTTTATTGTATTGTAATGTATATTTTTATGGAATACGGAGCCATCGAGCTGGCATGTGGTGCGTTGCCAGCCTTTATTGTAGGGACTGGCTGTCAAGTGCAACTGCCGGAACACACTTATTGGTATGCAGATTTTCAACTTGAGGATGGTAGCTAGCCTAGGCATTAGAGAAGCCCTACCATCATGCTATGGTTTCCTCACGATGATTTCCTTCACCAAAATCTCAAGCTCATTGTAGGTAGTTGGTTTCGAACTCACGTCCTACACAACCACTGAACTATCATCGGTTCTGATTTTATAGCAGTTTTCATAGGTAACTATTACAATAATCGAGTCAGACCAAAATAAATTAAAGTTGCACAGCGACAGATCATCATCACCTTGAGTGAAAAAATAGAAATATCCGAATAAACACTAAAGTGCAGAACTTCGGTATGTAAATTTCTCTACTCAAATGGTGTTAGGCAGGCCACTTAGCCAGATGTGGTGATGACAGGTGCAATAGGGTCTTTACTCTGACTGGTGATCGAGAGAAAGCAGGCGAAGTGTAAGATGACTGATGACAAAGCGGCTCGACGATCGCGCATACCTTGTGGGACAGAACAGAATGGTGTATAAAGAACGAGGTTTATTTCTTAGCAGTGAGTTTAAATAGTTGTCCACGATGATGATGAGTCAAGTGAAATGACTAAGATAAAGAAGGTCTTTTTTAATTACAGAAATGTGTCTTCTTTTTCAATTAGTTTATCATCTGTTTATAGTCCATCATTAGTTTGTACATTTATAATTCTGAATGCTGACTCATTTTTGGGTATTGCAAGATAAAATTTGATTAACTTCATACATACATCACAGGCATTATTAGCTTATTATATGAGTTTATATTGAACATTTCTGTTGGTAGTACGGTGTTAAAATAGCAGTGGTAATGATAAATTACGTCTTCGAAAATCAGGGTCATCTTTCTATCGTTTCATACATGTCTCAGTGAAAGCCAGAAAATTAATAGACATGTAGTCAACCTCAAGCCTAAAGTATAGAAATAAGTTTAAGTATCTAGAAAATTGATTTGTATAGCTTAAGTTAATTTCGATTATAGTACTGTATGAGTTTTAGAAAAATATAAAATTGTCAGAGCTGATATATTTTATCCAATCACAAATACAACATAGAAAGAAAGATATAATTTATTGTTGACACAACCATATAATTAAAATATGATTGCAAAAATATATTAGAAAAAATCGGTGTTCTTTGGCAAGGATTTGTGGCTTGCCGAGTCTAAGATAATGTTTGGAGCCTTCTTCTGAATATTCAGCAACTGCAGACTTCATAGAACGTCGGTGTTTAACATCAGCTATATGTTCTTTTACGCGGGTCCCTATATTTCTTTTAGTTTGTCCGATATAGGAGAGGCCACAGTCACATTCGATTTTGTATACGCCCTGTTCTTGTAGAGGTATATGACACTTGACAGGTGGTAAAAATTGACTAATCTTCTTGGGTGGCTTGAAGTAAGTTTTAATTGAAGCACGCTTCAGTACATAGCCAATCTTGTCTGTGACCCCTCTTACAAAAGGTAACACAACAGGTACACGTGAGAGTTCGATTTCAACCGCGGTCGTGAACGGACGTGTCCGTGAGCGCTCGTTGATTGTTCTCGAAACCGATCGCTGCGCTTTACCGCGCCGCCTATTGTTTCTTTGTGTTATTCTTACGTCTTATCGGCAATAATCCGTCTATTATTGCCGTCAATAAAGTTCGTGTTACCGATAATTAGTTTATTCTTAAACTCAATCTATTGTTTGGCTATCGTGCTAATATTACATTGTGAGAATTCTCTTAGTTTATTATTGTGAATTCAAAGTATTGTTTGTCGTTATCGTGAAACAGTGCAGTGATAAAAGTGCCGCCTCTGTAAGTACGCGGGTCACCGGCTGCCAACAAAGGTAAAACTTAATTTCTATTAAGCTTTTTACTATTTTTACAAGTAAGGTCTCAGAAATTGTTTATTATTTTAATTTTTTTTTCTTTTTTCTTTACTTTTTGCACGTGCACTAGATTGTTTTTAAATGTTATTTCGTCGAACTGTAGATAGTTCGTTTAACTATTGCTAGCCGCGCCCCCCTGCCCCTCAGGCAGGGAGGTTTTTTTATACAGGTTTCCTTTTAAACCTACGTTACACCAAGGCTGCTACCGGAATGGCAAACCGCTCAGAGCTGTTGCTAAATAGGTTCCGAGTCTTCGTAGACAAGATACACCCAAAACTCTTTCAAGAGTTCCTTGTTACCCAGCCCCAACCACCGCAAAATGTGCGTATCCCGGCAGCGGCGGTAAATGCGCCCGTGCGCACCCGCCCTACTTCTCCGTCCCGCACACTCGGGACTTCTCGTTCTCGCTCGCGATCGCGTTCCCCAACAAGGAATCTAAATTGTCATTCACAGGCACCAGTCTCTCCCATACTACCTACATCCCAGGTACCAACGCCGCGACAATTTGAGCAACTTATCTCATATGCTCCGCATGCGATCCCTACGGCGAATTCATTCTCGCTACTTAACCCGGACCCGACACCAACCAACGAGGCACTTCACGCTAGTCAGTAGGGTAAAACCTAAAAATAAAAGGGTACTTTCACCAGAAACTACCGAACCGAAAGTAGCCAAGGCTTGGCGGACCGAAAGCACCCGCGTCCCTGCGACCCCTTCAATCTCTGTGACTCCTGTTCCTGGCCCCGCGGCCTCGACTGAAAAAGCAGTCCGCCAACCACCACCCGTCACTATCGCTGACAAAGCAGCTTGGTTAAATATTTCCACGCAGCTTAATATTAAAAAAATCCGTTATACTAGCGCCCGTAGCACCCCTGCCGGGATTCAAATTAAAGTCCCTACGCCTTTAGACTATAAAATCTCACCGCCTTCCTTAGAGAAGGAAAACACCAATTTTTCACTTTAACTCTGGAAGAAGACCGTTTACTGCGCGTGGTTATTAGGCGCGTCCCCAAAGGACTCCCCGAGGAGGAAATCATTGCGTCCCTTAAGGAACAAAACTTTCCGGTTCACCAGGTACACCGCATGTACCACCACATAACTAAAAAATTGTTCGACCTTGTTCTTGTCATCCTAGACCGCTCTAAGGAAGGCAAGGATATCTTCTCGCTTAAATCCGTGTGCGGCCTCTCCGGCATCACTGTCGAGTTACCGCACAAAAAACACAGTCCTACTCAATGCCACAATTGCCAATCGTACGGCCATTCTTCCCGCAACTGCTTCATTAAGCCGCGTTGCGTCAAGTGTCTACAAGATCACTCTACTAAGGAGTGCCCACGTACCCCTGAGTCCCCCGAACCACCAAGCTGCGTCTTATGCGGCAAAGCCGGGCACCCCGCGAACTATCGTGGGTGTGAACGTGCCCCACGCACGAGACGCACGCGTTTTCCCACACAAGCGCCTTCAGCGCACTCAGCGGCTGCACGTACCGCACCGCCGCCACTCATGTCTAATCAGGATTTTCTGAGCCTGGACAAGCCAGCGCGAGTCACTTCCGCGAACCCATCTCTTCCCCAAAGACCCACACTAGCTCCGACCAACGCGTGGACTACCAATCAGCAGCCTCCGAAGGCGAAAGTCACCGCGGCCGGCCCTTCTACTGGTTTCAAAGGCATCGACTGGCTCGCCGAACTACTAGAAGAACACTCCGTAGATGATATCATTGCGTTCTGTTATATCCAGCATTACCGCGTAATTAATGCTTGAATAAACAATTATCAATGTAATATATAAGTTGTCACCGCGCGGGACACCGCAGTCCCTGATTAGACTCAGTACCGGTAACATCAATCTATAAGGAAAATTGAGGCATCAACAAAAGTGTAATTTTGGAACAATATATATAAATTTATAGTGTATAATAGTTCGGTGTTTTTTTTTTAAAAGACAATCGCCGGCTGCCGCCTAACATTGGTGTCAGAAGTGGGATCTCGTAAGTGGTTTCCGTGATAAACCCAGAGATTCAATAACCCGTGGTCGCCGTGTATTGTCAATTTGATCGACGGTCAGCCTCAGCCCTCCGCGCTGAGCCCGCATCAGACACCCGCCTATTATCGTGGTCGACAGTAAGCCTCTTCCAGCATCGAGCCTGCACGGAGCCTGCGTCATTCATCAACACCTGGTTGATATAAATCTCCACAAACATCGTGTGACTGCACTCAATACGACCTCCACAACAATCTTTTCTTCGTAACCGGTGCATCCTACAAGATACTAGTATCCTCGAATCACACTGACATCATCTGCACTCGTGATCTTCATAGCCGTCCGCCAAATCGTTGTCGGTCGCGCCACGTGTCGTATTGCAGTAAATCTATTTTTTATCGGAACACTACTCTAAAAACTTTATTAAGTGAAAGTGATGTTCGTAATTGTGCTGTCTTTGTAAGTAATTTTATTATTTCTCAACTTTTATTTCATATTTCTATCTATTTCTGTGTGTGCATATCCTTATCCTATAACCATGTCCATAAAAACCGAGTCTAGTGAAAAGGTCACCCTAACCGTCCTCACTAAATTCATTAAGGCATATAACGGTGATCGCGAGACTCTACCAGCATTCCTTACTAACTGTGACAATGCAATGTCCTTGGCAGCAACCGAACAACAAGGCATACTATGCAAATACATAATCTCTCAATTAGAAGGGAAAGCACAGTTAGCATGTAGTTTAAAAACCTTCTCACAATGGTCGGAACTCAAATCTTTCCTGAGATCAACGTTTGGTGAGAGAAAACACAACTCACACCTACTAATTGACCTTCAAAATTGCAAACAAATGTTTAATGAAACCGTCACTCAGTTCTCATTAAGAATAGAATCCTGTCTAACAAGACTTCAGGCAGATATCCATTA
This sequence comes from Actias luna, assembly GCA_039707435.1. Classification (NCBI taxonomy): domain Eukaryota; kingdom Metazoa; phylum Arthropoda; class Insecta; order Lepidoptera; family Saturniidae; genus Actias; species Actias luna. Next base: position 11,978,085 of record JAZHAC010000010.1, read on the forward strand.
CTCTTGCGCCGACCAACCACAACTGGTGGGCAGGATCGCTGCAATGGAAGATCTTGCACTAAATACATTCATGATTGGGCTTAACCCTAATTTTGCACACATAGTGCGATGCAGAAACCCTTCTACTCTAAACGATGCCATAACTCAGGCAGTGGAAGAGAAAAAATTATTTAACCTGACACGGTTAACTAACCGAGTAGTTAAATCATGCTCTATTTGTAATAAGCAAGGTCATTCATCAAATGAATGCTATAGAAAGAAACCTAATCCTACTGTCCAAAAATCCTTCCATGTTCACAATCCATCTACCTCGTCAGTTATAGGTAACAACGAAGGTCAACCAAATAACTACAATAATTACAATTCGAAAATCTGCGCATATTGTAAAAATAAGGGACACGTTATTAACGAGTGTCGCAAGCGTCAATTTAATAATCAACGCCGTTCCTATAATTCGCAATCCGACGCCGCGGCACGAGCACAAAGTAAAGCCGCCAGTGCTTCTGCACCTAATAATAATGCACGTGTGTGTTATTGCGAGCAATCTGTTTTGCAGACTTGTGAAAATAATGATAATGATCATGATTTAAACGAAAATTGATTTCGGATCCGTGCCTGCCGAAATCTATGAACCATAATGCCACAAATCTCCTTACTAAATCTTATTCATCTCAGCCGTCTATGAACGGACCAAAAATTACTAAATCTTATCCTAAATCTTATACTAATTCTTATACCAAATCGTATACCAATTCTTATACTAAATCTTATACCAATTCTTATCCTAAATCATATACTAATTCTTATCCTAAATCTTATACTAGTTCTTATTCTAAATCATGTACTAAATGTAATCATAAATCTCATCCGAATGATATTAATTCTAATAACTTACCAAATCTCAATAACCTACCCAAAATCCATGTCTCTACCAACGACTCTATAAAACATACTCAATCGCATAATAGTTCAAATGTCTCCGTACCTATTTTTGAAACAAACTTATACAAATGCAAAATCTCTTTACCTTTCACTAACCTCGTATCAAAGTTTTCGAAAAACCCTCTCAGTTTCCTTATCGATACTGGTTCTAGCGTGAGTATTGTGAAGCAATCAAGTCTGACACATACTCCTCAATTAACTGATGAAATAATTCGGCTCAGAGGTATAAATAACGCTGAATCCTGTGACGAAACCTTAGGTGCATTCGAGCTAGAATTTCAAGTATGTAAAGAAAATATATGTTCACATAAATTCCATGTCGTCACAGATAAAATTAATCTTAAATATGACGGTATCATTGGTACAGACTTTCTACGTAACTATCAAGCCAACATAAATTATAATTCTAAATGCATGAACATATGTGGTCATAATTTACCTATTTTATTTGATATGCCAACTTACGTAATACCGGCACGTAGTGAGGCCGTAATTGAATGCATGGTGTCAAATGATATCTCAGAAATAAACAATTTACGCGAAGCACTCGTTCTAGATCACATTATAAAGGAAGGTGTTTATCTAGCAAATTGTATTGTGACTTTAAAACTAAATAATCGAGTCAATATTTCGGTTTTAAACACCACTGAATCTGATGTCCAAATTCACGACTTTAAGGTCAACTTAACTCCGATAGATCTCTCTAGATCTGTCTCATCTCAAGAAGTAATTCACACGGTTACATCATCTTCCTCACATCGCCAAGATCTCGTCCTTAGTCAAATCAGACACGATCATCTCAACTCTGAGGAAAAACAAGCTCTCATAGAATGTTGTTCTGATTATAGTGATATATTCTATCTCGAAGGAGATCCACTTTCTTGTACAAACGCAATCGAGCACACTATAAATACAGGCGATGCGCCTCCTATCAATGTCAAATCCTATCGTTTCCCACAGTGTCACAAAGACGAAGTAGACAAACAAATAAGTAAGATGCTTGACCAAAATATCATAAGACCTTCAAACTCTCCTTGGAGTGCTTCAGTTTGGGTGGTACCCAAAAAGATGGACGCTTCCGGACAACGAAAATGGCGAATAGTCATAGATTATAGACGACTCAATGACGTCACAGTTAATGAAGTTTATCCAATTCCTCTAATCTCAGACATTCTAGACCAATTAGGTAATTCCAAATATTTCTGTGTCTTAGACCTAGTATCAGGGTTCCATCAAATTAAACTAAATTCCGCTGACTCAGCCAAAACAGGTTTCACTGTAATTAACACAAATGGTACTTCAGGGCACTACGAATTCGCAAGAATGCCCTTTGGGCTTAAAAATGCTCCATCAACCTTCCAACGTCTCATGAATACCGTTCTATCAGGCCTTCAAGGTTTACATTGCTACGTATATCTCGATGATTGCATTGTGTGTGGAGATTCACTAACCTCAACAATGGAAAAATTACGGTTAGTATTTAACAGACTCCGTCAGTACAACTTAAAACTTCAGCCTGATAAATGCGAATTCCTAAGACGTGAAGTGAATTATTTAGGCCATAATATTACCGACAACGGTGTCTCTCCCGATCTAAATAAAGTAAAAGCTGTTTCAGAGTATCCTATTCCAAAGAATCCCAAAGATGTAAAATCATTCCTAGGCCTCATAGGCTATTATCGCCGATTCATTGAAAACTTCTCAAAGATCACTAAACCTTTGACCTCTCTACTAAAAAAGGATACAACTTTCCACTGGAATACTGAGCAACAAAATGCATTCGACATTTTGAAGGATAAACTAACCACAGCTCCACTCCTCCAGTACCCTGACTTCTCGCAACCGTTTCTCGTCACTACAGACGCTAGTAACTACGCTATAGGCGCAGTCCTTTCTCAGGGTGAAATCGGCAAGGATAAACCAATTGCATTCGCATCGCGCACCCTCAACAAAGCGGAAGGAAATTATTCTACAACTGAAAAAGAGTTGTTAGCTATTATCTATGCTGTCAAAACATTCCGCCCTTATCTTTATGGTAAAAAGTTCAAAATTATTACTGACCATAGACCCTTAGTTTGGCTTTTTAACGTTAAAGACTCCGGAAGTCGACTCATTCGCTGGCGTTTAAAACTCGAAGAATATGACTACGAGATAGTTTACAAGCAAGGTAAACAAAACTCCAACGCTGACGCCTTATCACGTCACCCAGTGCTTGCTATCACACGAAGTGATATCCTAAACCGCCAGACTTATGAAGAATATTTTAAATTACAGTTTACCAAATCTATACCTACAACAAATACACAGATAGAAGAACATTCTCAAGGGTTACACCTTACTAAATGTAAACTAATAGCATGCCCTACATCATTAGATTTTGACAGTTCAATGCCACATACCGAAAGTCTTCTATCTCAGATTGAAAATTCATCTGATATTATTTCATCTGAACGAGAATCAAACTCAATACTCGCGGCAACTTCCAATGGAAAACATTATTATTTTATGTTTACAAAAATTCACCATTACGACGAAACAAACTATAAAACGGTTTATTCACTTTTAATAAAGTTACGCGACACTATTAGAGAACAAAACATAAACGAAACTGAGCTCGCGATATCGGATTTCAACGAGCCATTTACTAAACTATCGTATACTAAAATATATAACATGTTGAGTTTCATCTTCCATAACACTAAGATCAAAATACATATCTATAAAAATCAAATAATTTACCCAACTCCAATCGAAGTGCCGAAAATTCTTAAAGAAAACCATGACTCACCTATCGCTGGACACCCTGGCGTAAAACGAATGCTAAGTCGTATCAAAGAGTCATATTATTGGAAATCAATGCGTTCTGACATCGAAAACTATATAAAAAATTGTAAATTATGCCAAGTAAACAAGCCTTTGCGTTTATCAAATAAAGCTCCAATGGAAATTACATCCACTAGTACTAGGCCCTTCGAAAGGCTAGCGCTAGACATAGTGGGACCTCTACCTGAAGCAGGTTTTCAAAAATTTAAATTTATCCTTACTTTACAGGATGATCTCACAAAGTTCACATGTGCCTATCCCATGATTTCTTCTACCAGTGATGAAATTTCACGTAATCTCGTACACTTCATGTCATTATTTGGCTTTCCCAAATCTATACTCACTGACCTAGGTACGTATTTTACATCCGATCTTTTCAGACAGATTTCAAACATCTGTAAGATAAAATCCATCTTCAGTACACCTTATCATCCGCAAACAAACGGCGCTTTAGAGCGTAGTCATGCTACTCTCAAAGAATACTTAAAATCATTTGTTAGCGAAAATCAAAATGACTGGCATTGTTACCTGGCAACTGCCCTTATATCTTACAACACTACTCCCCATACTACTACGCAATTTTCTCCTTTTGAACTTTTATACGGTTTTAAACCAGTTATCCCGAATTCGTTATATGAAACAAACGACAGCAACACTTATCATGAATATGTACGTGCACTTCAATATAGAATGAAATTCAGTCGACAAAAGGCTATCGAAAATATAATGAATAGTAAAGAAGCTTCAAAAAGGATTTATGACGAATCTAGCCGAAATACATCCTACAAAACCGGTGATTTAGTATATATAAAACATCACCACAGACTTAGGAAAGCCTTGTCTCCCATATGGAACGGCCCTTACAAAATAGTTAAATTAAATGGCAATCGTACCGTAACTATTTGTATTAACCGAAAGCATATTAAATATCATGTCAATGAAATTAAACCCGCTCATACCTAGTCGTGTTGTCTCTTTTCAGAGCATTATGGCGTCACGGCCTCGCCGACCCGTCTTTAACACCGATAGTGCATAGTCCTGGAATTTATTTCGACCATATCAATAACGTCTATTTTTATAATTATTATTGGAAGATCGTAACACACATTGATATAGTATCGGTAGAACCACATCTTAATAACATTGAAAATTTAATAAAGAAAACTCTAGATCTTTGTATCAAATCTCAACTAAATGAATTTATGCATTGTAAAGATCTTTTTAGCCCTATCGAAGTACATTTACAAGCTAACATAATTAGATTAGATTCTTTATCTCATATCATATCTCCAGACTCACCAAATAGACTTAAAAGATCGATAGAATTCGGTGGTGAGATTTTAAAGTTTTTCTTCGGGACACTAGATGCTGACGATGCCCGAAAATATGATGCCGCTATTGACTCATGTCAATAAAGCGAAGATGAATTGTTTAATCTCATGAAAGAAAATATTCATATAGTTAAGTCTACTATTAATACATTTAATTCTACTATTTCTAGGCTAAGCAAAAATGAAATAAGATTAGGCTCTCAGATCGAGAAACTCAATGAAATCTTGTTACAAACAACTAAAAATAATAACGAAGTTATGTATATATCAAAAATAAATAATTTAGTTAATATAATTGAAGGTTCCTTATTAACTATCTCTAATTTTTTAGATTCGGTCTTAAATGCTATTCTATTCGCTAAAGTTAATATTTTACATCCGTCGGTGATTACTCCTTCTAAACTTCTAATAGAATTATCTAAGCAAAATCACTTAATGAATAAACGGACTGACTTTCCAGTCCCCCTTAACATTGAGACGATTCATACAATTATTGATGTCTCAACTCTAACAGGATATTTCTATAAGCAAAGAGTTGTTTTCGTTATGCAAATCCCGCTTATTTCACCTATTAAGTATAGTGTTTATAAATTAATTCCTTTACCGACTCCATCAGATCAAACTAATCCTAATGCTTTCGCCCTTATTCATCCAACTTATCCCTACCTTGCTATCACAGATGATAGATTGAATTATGCAATGTTGTCTAATATTGACATCGAAGATTGTCTTAAGATAAGTAGCGACTATTCAATTTGTAAATTAACGACAATTTATTCAAGTAATTCCAACCCGTCCTGCGAGACGAAATTATTAACTGAAGTAGTACTGTCAATTCCTAGAGAATGTAATTTTAATTTAATTTATGGTCAAATCGACATATGGCATAAGCTACAAAATGATCAATGGATTTATGTACAATCTAAACTCAGTAAATTAACTGTAGAATGTAAAAACGATATTAAAGATTATTCCGTTATTGGAACAGGACTGTTAAAATTAACAACTGATTGTATTGGCTACTCTAAAACCCTACAACTTGTACCATCAATTACTTCTACTTCAATATATAAAAATGATCTTGTAATCGATTTTGATATTACACAAGATGACTGCTGTAATAAGGATATCATTAATAAATCTATTCGTTTACTTTCACCATTAACCTTGAATAATATAGATTTAGACAGCTTAAAATATAGTTCCCATAAACTAGATGACTTGGAGTCAGAGATTAAGAAATACCAAGAGCAGTATCACTTTGTGAAATATGCAACTTATTATTCAGGTTTTACTTATTTCATTATTATTATTATATTTTTGTTTATATTATATCAAATGTGTAAATGTTATCGTAATAGTTGTAATAGAAATACATCATGTTGCGTTCAGATTTTTAATCAATGTAATACAAAGAGAGCTGTGCGACGTGACACTAGAATCAGTCATTCTATAGAGATGGTCGAACATAATCACTCATCTATTTCAAATGATAATAGCTCTCAATATTCTTCTAATAGAAATCTTAATAATTAAAAATAACTTCTTAATTAATTTAATTTGTGTAACTTAGAATCTTTCCTCAAACATTTTAAATATAAAGTAGTTTTACTTCTATCTTAAATTTAAATTCTTGTGAGCCTCAATTCTCTTTTATTCCGCTTCATCATTTTAGATAAAGCTCCATCTAAAGGGGGGAGATGTTATATCCAGCATTACCGCGTAATTAATGCTTGAATAAACAATTATCAATGTAATATATAAGTTGTCACCGCGCGGGACACCGCAGTCCCTGATTAGACTCAGTACCGGTAACATCAATCTATAAGGAAAATTGAGGCATCAACAAAAGTGTAATTTTGGAACAATATATATAAATTTATAGTGTATAATAGTTCGGTGTTTTTTTTTAAAAAGACAATCGCCGGCTGCCGCCTAACAGTTCGACAACATGATTAGCGCTAGTCAAGATTTTGGCCGTCTAAAAGCCATTAAGTGCTTCCCAGGCATTGCAAAGACTATGCAACGCCTTATCCGCGCTTCTCCTAAATAAACTCGCAATGGAGGATAAGATTAGACCCCGAGGCTTATCTTTGTCCTTTTTTAACGCGCGCAACCTGAAACCCCAACGCGACTTGGTAGCTAGCTTCTCTAAGGAGCGGCAAATAGATGTGTTTCTAGCACAAGAAACTCTTTTAAAACCGAGCGTTCGCAATCCCGCGATTGCGAACTACAAGATAGTAAGAAATGATCGTATCGGCGTAAGAGGCGGCGGCACGCTCATATACTATAGAAAGTCACTGTATTGCATCCCAATAGATCCTCCCGAACTTACAAATTTAGAAGTCTCGGTGTGTAGAGTGGGTATGACCGGTCATCCCACTATCTTTATCGTTTCCGCGTACCTTTCGCCTAATAAAACTCTTCTCCAGTCGGATCTGGAGACGCTTTTCGCGCTCGGTGACTCTGTTATAGTGGCTGGCGATCTAAATAGCGGGCACATTCAATACAACAACCCGCGTACTACTACTAATGGTAGGACACTTTACTGGCTAGAAAATGCGCTTACCTTCGATGTAATTGGTCCTTCAGAGCCAACTCATTATCAAGCTAACTGCCGCCCTTCAGTTTTAGATATAGCTATTTTAAAAGGGATCGCGCTTCAAGTACGGCAAATCGAAGTCATACATGAACTAGATTCCGATCACCGCCCAGTAATTCTGCAGCTAGGCCACCACTATCTCTCAATTAATCTCTCTTCTCCTCATTTAGACAGTATCCCCGACGAGATAAAGTCTGTGAGCGATGCCGATGTGGCGATTGACTCCCTGGTAGGTTACCTCCAGAATGCCATCAGGGAAACCTCAAAAGAGGTAAGGGTGGCAAATGATCGCCGCTTCATACTTCCTGATGACATTCGAAGACTGATCACGGAGAAAAACGCCGCGCCACGCGCTCACGATTCTTATCCGACGGAGGAAAATCGCGTACGGCCACGTAGCCTACAAAGAGTAGTTAAATCTCGTATCTCTGAACTCCGTAGTCAAAGATGGGACAGCCTCTTAGAGGAAATCAAACCGTCTCATCTCGCCTTCTGGGATCTCGTTCGTAAACAGAAGAGCAGCTATTCGTCCGCAATGCCCCCGTTAGATAGAGGCCCCGGCAATCCGCCCGCCTTCGAAAGTATTGATAAGGCAGAGTATCTCGCTGCCACTCTCACACAACAGTGTTCTCCTAATCCGTATGAATATCATACCATAGATGCCGCACATTTCGGGAGGGTCGATCGAACAATTCAATCAATAAGAGAGACTGCCCCAATCGAAAACTTAGATCCGGTTACAACTGACCAAGTACTCGCGATTATAAAAGGCCTTAAACCAAGGAAAGCCCCCGGTCCCGACGGAATCAGAAATGAAGCCCTCAAACTTCTCCCTGACAAACTTATAGTTCTTCTGGTCTGCATCTTCAATGCGGCCATAACTCACTGCCATTTTCCGGCCGCTTGGAAAATGGCAACGGTAATAGGTATCCGTAAACCCGGAAAAAAGGCATCCCTTCCGGAAAGCTACCACCCGATAAGCCTCCTCAATACGATTGGTAAAATATACGAGCGACTCCTTCTGAACCGACTCCAATCAACTGTCTCAGACAAATGTCTTTTACCACACGAGCAATTCGGCTTTCGACCCAAGCACTCATGCACCCACCAAGTGCTCCGCCTCACGGAGCATATTCTCTCCAATTTCACGGAGTTACAGCGCCCTAGGCGCACACTTGCCGTATTTTTTGACATAGCCAAAGTTTTCGATAAGGTCTGGCACGAAGGTCTCATATTTAAACTCAATCTCTTACAAGTTCCGGACAGGCTAGTTCGCATAATCCTTGCCTACCTATCGGACCGCTCCTTCTGCTACAAAGCAGACGGAGCCCTATCCTCGCCTCACCCAATACGCTCAGGAGTTCCCCAAGGCTCTATCCTAGCGCCTTGCCTGTTCAACTTGTTCGTTAGCGACATTTCCGAATTCTCCAACGTCGCAGTAGGCTCCTATGCAGACGACACAGTCATCTTCAGCTCGGGCAGGAATAGGATTCATTTATATTACCGCGTCTAAAGGGCCGTCTCTACGTTTGGGTCCTGGTGTCTCAAATGGCGCATAGGAATAAACCCAGACAAAAGTGCGGCTATCATGTTTGATCCTCACGCTAGGAGGAATATAAGAAAAACATTACACCTTTTCGGTGTCAATATCCCCTGGACTAATCATACTAAATATCTTGGTGTAGTTTTAGACAGGCGCCTAACCTTCAACAAACATATAGATTACGTTCAGAAAAAAGCCTCCACGGCTATGGTTCTGCTACGCAATCTTACCTCTTCTAAGAGCAAAATGTCACTCAGACATAAGCTCACAATATACAAAGTATGCATCCGTCCCATTCTTACTTATAGCTGCCCCGTATTCGCTCACGCTTCGCGCACCACCCTTTGCAAACTACAAGTGTTGCAAAATAGATTCATGCGTATAGCTGTCCAAGCTCCACCCTATGTCCGCAATGTAGATTTACGTAAAGATATGGACCTTCCGTCCATATATGCATATATCAAAGATGTCACAAAGAAATTTTTCGAAAAGGCCGAAGTTCATTCCAACCCCTAAATATTACACGTACTTAGCTACACTCCTAATCCGTATGCTAAACGCTTCGCACGCCGGCCACGTAACTTCTTTACCGATCCCGTCGACAAAATAACAAGATTGAACGCGCTGCTCCCTGCCGTCTCCACCAATTGCACGTGTCCGCGCACACGCCCGCGTAACCGCCGTTCTCGCCGCCGAGGCCGAGCGGTAAATTTCGCTCCCGCACACCCGTCGCGGCCTCTCTTTGCAGATGCTTGAGCCTAGGATCGATCCTCCGGATAGGAGCCCTCAAGTGACTCTGCTCGCGCGATACAGTAACACTCTACATCACTGAATGTACATCATCACACTGCATACCATCCATGCACACCCACACATTAAGTACACGGTTCTGTAAGGGACTACCCCTGCGGCCCTCGCGTAGCTTGCCCTATGTTATTGCTAGGACCTGTTGGTCAGTTAGGATCGCGAATCTTTGTTCGTGTTCCAGCAGTAGTCCAAGCCGAGGTTCGGCCATTCTGGCACCCTTGCGCCCTCTGCTATGGGGCTGAGTGCCCTTAGCATTCGCCCCAAAAAGTTCGGTGAAGCTGTCAAAGCCCTTACGGCTAAAAGCATATGTCAGGTCGAAAAAAAAAAATAAAAAAAAACAGGTACACGTTCTACTGTGGCTGGTTTCACTCGGTTTCCGTGAGGCCGGCGTGGAATTTGGAGCTTGTTATCTCGCAGTACTTGCTTGACATGTCGCAGCTCAGCAGCCAGATGTTCCTCGTCACAGATTCCTTGTGCTCTCTGAAACAAAGATTTACCCACGGTAGTTAACTGTTTCGGATGGTGGTGAGATTCACCATTCAGGTATTTATCTGTATGGGTCATTTTTCTGTACACAGTATGGCCTAACGAAACCAGCCACAGTAGAACGTGTACCTGTTGTGTTACCTTTTGTAAGTGGGGTCACAGACAAGATTGGCTATGTGCTGAAGCGTGCTTCAATTAAAACTTACTTCAAGCCGCCCAAGAAGATTAGTCAATTTTTACCACCTGTCAAGTGTCATATACCTCTACAAAAACAGGGCGTATACAAAATCGAATGTGACTGTGGCCTCTCCTATATCGGACAAACTAAAAGAAATATAGGGACCCGCGTAAAAGAACATATAGCTGATGTTAAACACCGACGCTCTACGAAGTCTGCAGTTGCTGAACATTCAGAAGAAGGCTCCAAACATTATCTTAGATTCGACAAGTCACAAATCCTTGCCAAAGAACACCGATTCCTACCTAGGATGATTCGTGAGGCTATTGAAATTAAAAAAACATCCAAATTTCAATAGAGAAGATGGTTAGAAGCTAGCACAAGCCTGGGATCCAATTATACATTTAATTAAATCGGAACCCAAAAGACCAATTGCCAGACCTCAAGACACTGTGAGCTCTTTCTGCGTAGATCGGAACACTATCAATAATAAAAATTAAATTGAAGGTAGACACAGTAACATTAACTTTTCTGGACAACCTACACCTCAGTCCGCCCCGTGACCACGAAGGCTGAAAAGCTTTCGAAACGTCAACACTAACGAACAACGAAACAAAATTTATTAAATAACCGCGATAAAATCCGTTTAAATTAGTTTTATTTCAATGAATAATATTCGCGTAAACCTAAGAAATCATATTAGAAAAAGTTGATACATTTGAAATAAAAAAAAGGTATTTCCGACAATTGGCACGCCCGTTCAGCAAAATGCGTATTACAGCTTCTGTTGTACTCCAATGCTGATTTTCGATGGGTGCCCATATGATGATAAACTGGCACTCAGTCGGTCATATGTTATAGTACAAAATTAAAAATTAAAGCATAATGTCATCTTCTCTAGCATCAACCCCTCCATGAGAGTTTGGTACCGATAATCCACCGTTGTCATAAGGTTTCACCATATCTATTCCCCATGCTCCCATTCTAAAAACGAAAAACACATATATATGTATCTCAGTAATTATATAAAACGAATAATTTTATTCACGAATCACAATAAAGTGAGCAGCAATGATAAAAAAAAAAAAAAAAAAAACTATAGTGTTGAAAATTTCAATAAATATAAATTAATTATAGTGTAAATAAATAAAAAATATTTTAATTAAAAAAAGCGTGGGGTGCATGGTGTCAATAGTTATAAATGTTTTATCGACAGATATTAGTAGATGTGTATGTATGTGTGTATGTGTATGTAGATGTATGTTTATTGAAATTTTTGACACTATTCTTAACTTAAATTTATTTTCTATTTTTTTAGTTCAGGTTTCTATAAAAAGCGTGTTTTTTAATTTTTAATCTATTATTTATCTTATTCTTGAACGTCAAATTGTTTAAAGTGATATTATAATTATTTAGTCCTTTTGAGGTGGTTCTCGTTTACTCAAAAACACTGTGTAAACAGAAAATCCATTCTAAGTGGTTGTCTTCTTTGTACAAGCAGTTTGCATACCATAATTTATTGTCAAAAATGTTAGATTCTTTTACAGATACTGTAATAAATGTCTCAATGATAAGTCGCTATAGTGATTAAAGATTCATACCCTAAACAGTCAAAAGCAAGATTAAAAAGCTCAAATGAGCCACAATTACCGACCATAGCCAAACAAAAGTGAAAGTTTCTTCCAGGAAAATTAATGCAAACATACAAATAACACAGACACACATAACACGTCACAGATTATCACATTAAGTAGGTATAGCCACTGTAAGTATAAATTCAAAGACTATAAAACACAAATATAAACCATAGATATAAATTTAGATTAACAAATACACACCAATAAACAGAGCCGCAAATTTTTCGCGAATAAAAAGTAAAATGACGGTAATTCTTACTTGAAGAGTCACTAATGATAAGTCAAAAACTTGACACCCAGTACATGGCAGTTTCTTTAATAATTTGTATGTCAACTTAATTCCCTTTTTAGTTAGATAATTTCTGCCGCCAAATACCTATGGGTATGTTCTGACAGTGGCATTTAATAGCCAGTTCCTCCACAGGCTTAGCGTGTAAACTGTCTTCAACCGCATCGTTACTTAAAATCAGGTGAGATTGTAGCCATAATAACCGTGTAAACTAAGCTAAACTGAAGCGATGGTAGCTCAGTGGTAGTGTGTACGACTTCGCATCAAGGGACGTGAGTTCGAATCCCAGCACCTACAATGAGCTTGAGCTTTCGGTGAAGGGAAACATCGTGAGGAAACCATAGCATGGTGGAAGGGCTTTTTCTAATGCCCGCCTGGGTAGCTTCCACCCTCAAGCTGTAAATCTGCCGCCAAACACCAATAGGTGTGTTCCGGCAGCTGCACTTGAGAGCCAGTCCCTCCACAGGTTTAGCGTGTCTACTAACTTGGGCCGTATCGTCACTTGAGATCAGGTGAGATTATAGCTATAAAACTAAAGTATAAAAAAAAAAAATGAATTTTTAACCACATCATCTCACATCAAATTTTAAATATTTAAATCAATATTATAATCAAATGAACATATAATAACTATAGCTTACAACTATTAGATATTTAATTAATACGCATAGATAATATGTAACAGAAACACGAAAATTGATATACTATAGATAAGAAGAATTGATCTTATCGCAGCGTGTCTGTTTTGTTAATTGTTTATAACTTTGTACAGCGCATTGGTCTTTCATCGTAACATTCCCTAATCCATCGAGAGGTTATTAGCATTGTTTACAATCATAGATTATTATTTCACCCGACAACTCCATGACTTTGACTGTCGACCATAATAAAACCGATTTAAAAAAGAATGATAAATGGAAGCAAAGGGACTGAATGAAGAGATGACGTTTGATAGAGATTTATGGAAGAATACAACATATTGCGTCGACCTACATATGTATTGGGGACAGGACGAGAATAATATAAGCAAATTACGACTAATTTCTAAAGATATCTCAAAAATTACTAGATCCATTAACTCGACATATAGCATGAGTATTGCTTTCAGAATGGGATTTTATAATGAGGCGCGGTGTTGACGGGAAAAGTGCGTACGAAGTCAGGAGCATCAGCTGGTTTTATTTAATGTTGCTCAGCATAGTGACTGTACTGCACTTGGTGTTAAGTACAGTACAACCCAGAATATTGATGACTGACAATGATCCAAAATTCACAATCAGTCACCGCTGTCATGCTGGCCTGATTAATTTTTTTTTATAGTTATAGCTTAGCGTAATGGCTATAATCTCACCTGATCTTAACTGATGGTTCGGCCTTAGTTGGTAGACACGCTAAACCTGTGGCGGAACTGGCTCTCAAGTGTAACTTCCGGAACGCACCTATTTGTATTTGGCGGCAGATTTTCAAACTTAAGGGCAGCTAGCAAGGCGGGCATCAGAAGACGCCCTACCACCATGCTACGGTTTCCTCACGATGTTTTCCGTCGCCGAAAGTTCAAGCTCATTGTAGGTGGTTGGATTCGAACTCACGTCCTTTGAAATCGTACACACTACCACTACGATAAAATCGCTTCAAACGATACCTTTTCACGCCTCTTTTGAAGGACCCTATGTCATAGGAATGTGGGTACACGCTGACCGGAAGACGGTACCACAGCTCCACGGTACGATGGAAAATTCAATGGTGGTCTATATCATTCAAATAATGTGACGTATTGAAAACGCCCAATTTCATAGATCATATTAAAGATACAATGTCATTTGCGTGACGTATTGATAGCCCTATTGTAATCATGTTTTATTTATTATCAAGATTAATGTTTTATAATTTTATTGGCGTTCATTTGACATTAACATGAAATGAAACGAATGTTTCTTTGTACGCTATCCTCTGTACGTTCCTGAGCGATTCATGCGATAACACCTGGGTAACTATTTGGGTAGGTTCGTAAAAATTCTTGGCCCAAATAAAAGGGAGATGTTTCTCTTTCCACGCCATTCCGACCCATGATAGTAAAAGCTTAGGTCAGGGGATATAGGCGTATAAAATAAAGAACTTCCTCTAGGTAACAAAACTATAGTGTTTTACAACTTTCTACATTGCACGTCTTAACTCTGTATAGCGCAGAACAGCGATTGCCGATTGAACCGCGCCGACTTCAACAGCCGTCTCGTTTTTTAAAAGCGGCGCTCCGATTAATCAGTTGACACTTTGACTTATAGTACTCTAAAGTACCCTAATTTATTACTACAAATATTAACAATATGTTTTAAGTGCGGTGCTTCGATTAACAGTTGATGACAATTTGACTTAAAGTACCCTAAAGTACCATAATTTATTACTTCAAATATTTACAATATGTTTTAAGTGCGGTGCTTGGATTAACAGTTGATGACAATTTGACTTAAAGTACCCCAATTTGTTACTTCAAATATTTACAATATGTTTTAAGTGCGGTGCTTCGATTAACAGTTGATGACAATTTGACTTAAAGTATCCTAATTTGTTACTTCAAATATTTACAATATGTTTTAAGTGCAGTGCTTCGATTAACAGTTGATGACAATTTGACTTAAAGTACCCTAATTTGTTACTTCAAAGATTTACAATATGTTTTAAGTGCGGCGCTTGAATTAATCAGTTGATAGTTTGACTTATAGTGTACCCTAATTAATTATTACAAATATTTATTAATACAATATTACTGTTATGTAATAAATAAACCTAACAATAGGAACAATTATCTATATGATATGATTCTTCCTCCACAGGACGAATTACGTCCAAACATTCGTGGAAATTTGAGGCTTTTATTGGAATTTAAATGAACGAGCTAACTCTACCACGGTTTTGTTCTTAATGCAAAAGTTTGGCGATAGCTATTGTCCGGAGAAAAAATGGTTAACAAACAATGAACAAAATTACTGTATTGCTTTGTCCGCCTATTCATGTATGTATATTTTGGTAGTGTTGAAACTTACTTGTGCATTGAAATCACTGTATGTAGTATTACCAAAGATAAAAATGTTTTTATATTCACCTGAAAATACAATAAACCGTGACAAGTTTCAGAATATAATAATTATAGAGTGTTTTGTCTCATTACTCAGTATTTACTGGAATACTTACAACTGTACGTCGTTACTACTATAATTAGCACAACCTTATGTGCCTTAATAACGCTTAAGAACTTCCTACATGATTCGAAGCGATGATAGCTCAGTGGTAGTGTGTACGACTTCGCGTCAAGGGACGTGAGTTCGAATCCAAGCACCTGCAATGAGCTTGAGCTTTCGGTGAAGGAAAACATCGTGAAGAAACTATAGCATGGTGGTAGGGCTTTTTCTAATGCCCGCCTGGCCAGCTACCGCCCTCAAGTTGTAAACCTGCCGCCAAATACCAATAGGTGTGTTCCGGCGGCTGCACTTGAGAGCCAGTTCCTCCACAGGTTTAGCGTGTCTACCAACTTGGGCCATATCGTCACTTAAGATCAGGTGAGTAAAGTATTAAAAAAAAATACATCAAACAAACTCGATTCTAATCCAGACCCATTCAATGAACTTTAGCATTAGAAACGAAAATTTATCGACTAAGCGACTAGCAACTCTCACTATGATTAACATATCATCAATGACTTAGATTGAAAGTAAAAAACATAAAATGCACGATGGAATTGTTAAAGAAAATAGTAATATTTCAATGCAAATGACATTTTAAATAGTCGATGTTTTTTTATGGAACAGGAGGCGAGAGAGCAAGCATGTCACCTGATGATGGTAATTCATCACGGCCACCCATAAACACCCACAACACCAAAAGAATCATAACTGCGTTGCCGACCTTTATAGGAGGAGGGACTGGCTCCCAAGTGGAACTGCTGGAACATACCTACTTGGCGGCAGATTTTCAACTTGAAGCTGCTAGCTAGCCAGGCAGGCATTAGAAAAAGCCCTACCACCATGCTATGGTTTCCTCACGATGTTTCCTTCAGCGAAAGCTCAAGCTTCCGTCCCATAACGCGGCGTTCCTACACGCCACCACTGAGATATCATCGCTTAACCACGTTCATTCCACGGAATCAAAATCAACCACTTACATTGTTGCAATGCTATTAATTCATAAAGTCCTAGAATACTCGCAGAATACAATGGATATTTTCCGTGATTTTTCAAAAGCTTCCGTTTCCGGTGCTCGCTATACTTCAATTAAAACACTACGAGAGATAGAGGTGAAAGTGAATGTTGACGCGCGTCGACAAGGGACCCCTTAAACCTACATACGAGTCAGAGCTCTCGGACATTGCTCGGAGTTTCCCTCCCTACCACACGATGGAACCCCGCCCGCACGGTGAATCCATGGTTGCTAAGAATTTTCTCACCGTCTCTCTAAAATATTATTGTCGATATAGCTTGGTTGACGTATTAGAAGTCATAAAATTTATCACCGTCTTAAGCTGTTTTAATTCATATAAGTGTACATGTAGCAAAGTTAAGCTACTATTAAAACACTATATAAACTTTTTTTTATATAGTTAAGGTTAGCGTTATGGCCATAATCTCACCTGATCTTAAGTGGCGATACGCCCCAAGTTCGTAGACACGCTGCACCTGATGAGGAACTGGATCTCAAGTGCAGCTACCGGAACACACCTATTGGTATTTGACGACACATTTTCAACTTGAGGGTGGTTGTTAGGCAGGCGGGCATTGAAAAAAGCCTTACCATCCTGCTATGGTTACCTGGGGATGTTTTCCTTCACCGAAAGCTCGAACTCATTGTAGGTGGATGCATTCGAATTCACGTCCCATGACGCAACGTTCCTACACGCACCCGCCGAGCTTTCATCGCTTCAAGAGTTCAAAACTATTTCCTGTAATTTTTATTCTGCGGAGATGTCACCCAAGCAAACCGGGTGATCGCATAGCATCGATCCCCGTAAACGAAATAATAAACAACGTGAGATAAATGTTAGTATTAAGAATATTACTCTAAAATATTTATAACAAATTCAAAGCCTGATTTAAAATAATAGCAATTGGTTTAGTAGAGATAAAACTAAAGAATTCAAACCGTAAGTTTAGTTTCATTACACGTATTTATATTATTTTATTTTATGTCACAAGGCAGTGATACAGATATGAAATTAAATACAAAAGAAACTTAATTCTAGATATCATTTTAAATCCCATACACTATGACATTACTCCACAGCTTACACAGTTAGGAAGTTTTATTATGAGTAAACATGAATACATAATATGAATACAGAATACATAAATTGTAATATTTTTTACAGAAATTATAATATTTTAAAGCATTTTGAACGTAAATGTACACAAAACAAAAACCCTAGTAAAAATTGGAGATATAGTAGCATCACCCAGTTATGTAATTAAACTTTTGAATTTTACTAAGCTATTGAAGAATATGTCGTGTTGAACATGACTTTCATTGTAGCGCCTACACATTCTATAGATCGGATTATTCTTTGACACGTTATTATTACAAGCTGGTACAATTTGGTACAATTGTTGATGTCTTACAGAGCGTGTAGGCACCTTTATATTGAGCTTACTTAGTAACTCGCCTGTATGCTGAGGAGGTCTTTTAAATATGACTGTTGGACAATCAAGATTCCTTAGAGTTATGAAAGTTGTAGAAAAGTATTTGAAATGTCCGTAAACTATTCCTTAATAACAAAAACGATGAGATTTGGAGCGAAGTCAAGGGACGTGAGTTCGAATCCCACCACCTACAATGAACTTGAGTTTTCGCTGAAGGAAAACATCGTGAGGAAACCATAGCATGGTGGGTAGGGCTTTTTCTGATGCCCGCCTGGCTAGCTACTACCCTCAAGATGAAAATTTGCCACCAAATACCAATAGGTGTGTTCCGGCAGCTGCACTTGAGAGCCAGTTCCTTCACAGGTTTAGCGTGTCTACCGTCTTGGACCGTATCGTCACTTAAGATCAGGTAAGATTTTTGGCATAACGCTAAGCCTTAACTATAAAAAAAAAATGCTAAGCTAAGTGATAACTAAGAATCTTTCTAAGCTAAGAATCTTTTTTATTGTTTAGGTTTAGCATTATGGCCTTAATCTCACCTGACGTTAAGTGACGAAGTGGCCCAAGATGGTGGACAAGCTAAGCCTAATGGAGGGACTGGCTCTCAAACGCAACTGTCGGAACACACCTATAAGTATTTGGTGTCAAGTTATCAACTTGAGGGTGGTAGCTAGCCAAGCAGGTATTAGAATAGATCTTTCACCATTCTGTGGGTTCATAACGATGTTTTCCTCCACCGAAAGTTCAAGTTCACTGCAGGTGGATTCGAATTCACGTCCCTTGACGCAGCGTCCGTACACACTACCAACTGAGCCATCATCGTTTCCACTTTAAAACCTAGGCTTATGATAAAAGAATAGTGTCCTATATATAAGAGATTACGGCTCAGTGGTAATGTGTAGGTGCAGACACGGCGCTGGTGGACCTGAGTTCGAAACCCTGTAATGAACGCGAGCTTTTAAGTTTTCTGTGACGGAAAACATTGTGACGGAAGTATAGCATGGTGGTAAGGCTTTTCTAATACCCGCCTGGCTAGCTACCACTCTCAAATTGAAATCTGTCACCTAATACCTTTTATTTATTGTTAAGGTTCAGCGTTATGACCACAATCTTACCTGATGATTAGTGACGATATGGCCCAAGATTGTGGACACGCTAAGACTAGTGGAACAAATGGGGAACTTATCAACTTGAGGGTGGTAGCTAGCCAGGCGGGCATTAGAATAAGCCCTACCACATTGGGTGTGCTCCGGTAGTTGCTCTGAGACCCAGACCCTTCATCAGGCTTAGCATGTCTACCATTTTGGATTGCAACATCACTTTGAACAATTTCTTTTTAAATAAAATATATAATGAGTTGCGATGTAAATTTTTATAAAATACTTTTAATAGAACACGTTCTGAATGATATTCAAAGTAAACAGTATAACGAATTATCGCTTATTTGTTTATATTATATAGATATTGTCATTGTAAACATAATTATTTATTGTAAACAACAATGAACATGATAATACGTGCGTCCTGTTTGACTCGACACGTTTCGCTCGATCTCTACGGTGCTAGGGATATATTTAAAGAATCCACAAATAAACTCCAACAGTCCCATTCCACGATCGTTTCAGATCCGCTCAGTTCGCGAAAGACAAAATTATTATCAATATACTTTATACTAGCGTATTATATAACCAGTTGCACCCGCGACTTCCTCCGCGTGGAATCAAATTTATTTTATTTATTTTTTATATCCCGTTATTGTAACTTCTTTCTTATCGACGGTAGCATGATATTAAATGGCTTAAACCCCTTTTTTAACGGAGAGAAATCCGTTTATGTATACCACGGTGTACCTCTGCCGCATATATTGGGGTGGCCCGGGATCAAACTGGTCACCGCGTTGCCAATATACCCTTAATTATTGCTGTATTAAACACTGATTTTTTTTAATCCCACTGGTACTAATTTATATTATACAAAATTAATAAATAACCGCGATAAAATCCGTTTAAATTAGTTTTAAATATATGCGTAAACATACGAAATCATTACAATTTTATCTTGACATATTGTAAAATCCTTATATATTAACCGTCTCGTTTAATAGTTTGTACTACGATTTGGTTCCTCACATCACTAATACTTCAGTCCACTGATTCGTTCTGGAGCTCTACTACCACTGCCTCAGTATTGTAACACGCGCGTATTTACATAGCCACAACCGGAAACTAAAAGCGCTAAAAGCGAACCACTTCAAACAGATTATTTAAACATTTCTTATAAAATCTTGTCATTACAATTTAAATTTATAAAGTTATTTTTAACCAAACATATAAATGTCAATTTCTATCCATAAAGATATTTTTAATCACACGTGTAGATATTTAAACCGTTTCATATTATATTTGAATATAAAGAGACGATAAATGATAAAGTTAACAATATAAAAAGACGGTCAACGATCGATCTAACAACATAGTTGAGTGTAGCTACGTCGTATAGAGTTTAATCCAATGACGCAGCATCAGAGACTTCTTTCAGTGAATACACTCTGGCGCGTAGGCATGTCATTGCTAAAGCACATCTTTTACGAATTAAAGCGGTGAAGCCTTCTATACGTCGCTCGACAAACATACAGGAGGCACTACATCGCTACGCCAGCCCTAGCAATATCCTGAGTGCATTATAGTACTGGCCTCGTAGATCACTGTAGCACGAGCATCAAAACTGGTCCACAGACTGCAAGTATAAAAGGCTTACAGTACGCCTTCAATAAGGACACGTAGATCGCTGTATGCACGAGCATCATAACTGGTCCACAAACTGCAAGTATAAAAGGCTTACAGTACGCCTTCAATAAGGACACGTAGATCGCTGTATGCACGAGCATCATAACTGGTCCACAGACTGCAAGTATAAAAGGCTTACAGTACGCCTTCAATAAGGACACGTAGATCGCTGTATGCACGAGCATCATAACTGGTCCACAGACTGCAAGTATAAAAGGCTTACAGTACGCCTTCAATAAGGACACGTAGATCGCTGTATGCACGAGCATCATAACTGGTCCACAGACTGCAAGTATAAAAGACTTACAGTACGCCTTTAATAAGGACACGTAGATCGCTGTATGCACGAGCATCATAACTGGTCCACAGACTGCAAGTATAAAAGGCTTACAGTACGCCTTCAATAAGAACAAGTAGATCGCTGTATGCACGAGCATCATAACTGGTCCACAGACTGCAAGTATAAAAGGCTTACAGTACGCCTTCAATAAGGACACGTAGATCGCTGTATGCACGAGCATCATAACTGGTCCACAGACTGCAAGTATAAAAGGCTTACAGTACGCCTTCAATAAGGACACGTAGATCGCTGTATGCACGAGCATCATAACTGGTCCACAGACTGCAAGTATAAAAGGCTTACAGTACGCCTTCAATAAAGTAATTTTAACCAATTCGGTACTTCGTGCAAATCTGCGAATGTTACACCGTACAGCCAGCGGTCTACTTTTCCTATCCACGTCCAAGTTGTCTTTCAGATCATCGGTGACCCGGTGACCTAGGTAGTTAAAAGTATTTACTACGTTAAAAAAAAAAATTGCACGCTTGTTTATTATAGAATTTTGCTTAACAAAACTTTCGTAAATCGGATTCAGCATTTAGCGGCCATTATATTAATAGGTGTGTAAGCAGAATTTTAGTAATAATTCTACCGCAACTCCCCCCCCCCCTTACTCCCCCCTAAGCTTACCTAAACATTGTTATATATTTTTTAATTTACCTAAACGCCCTCCCAGGGCCTAAATTGAATAAAGTTTAAGTAGCTGGTAGGGCTATTTCTAGTGCCCGTCTCGTTAGCTACCACCCTGAAGTTGATCATCTGCCGCCAAATACCATTAGGTGTGTTCCGACAGCGGCACTTGAGAGCCAGTCCCTCCTATAAAGGCTGGCAATGCACCTGCGATTCCTCTGGTGTTGTGGGTGGCCATTGGTGGCGGTGATCACATTTACCATCAGGTGACACGCTTGTTTTTTTGCCCCCTATTCTTAAAGTTTTATAATTTGATTTGATTAAAGGGTACATTGTATTCCTGATGTAAGGGTTTGTCCCCCACAAATGTCACAGCTCCGCTGAGATGAGAGATATTGTCGTAATACGCAATCGCCCTGAACTTTTAAATTTGTGGTGTTAAATGAAACTGAGCTGAAACGCTCGGCTATGTATCACTCGTTCGGGTAAAGTCGGCTCCAGTCGGCTAAAGGAGTGAGAGAGATACATTGATGACGTATTGGTTTTTAACCAGTAGTTTTAACAAGCATATACTATCTTACATACTACTAGAGCGATGGTAGCGTGGAAGGACGCCTCGTCATAGGACGTGAGTTTGAATCCCTGCAATGAGCTTGAGCTTTCGGTGAAGATAACATAATAGTGGTAGGGCCTCTTCTAGAGCCCACCTTGGTAGCTACCACCCTCATGTTGGAAATCTGCCGCTAGGTACCTATAAGCGTTTTCCGGAAGTCCCACCAATCCTTTCACAGGCTTAGCGTGTCCAGAACCTTAAGCACTATCGTCACTTAACATCATGTGAGATTGTAGCTATAACGCTAACCCTATAAACAATAAAAAAATTAGAAAAGTTTTTTTTTTATACTTAATGTTTTTAGCGTTATGGCTATAATCGCTGATGTTAAGTGACAGTACGGCCCAAGTTGGTAGACACGCTAGACCTGTGGAGAACTGGCTCTCAAGTGCAGCTGCCGGAACACACCTATTGGTATTTGGCGGCAGGTTTACAACTCGAGGGTGGTTGCTAGCCAGGCGGGCATCAGGAACAGCCCTACCACCATGCAAAATTTGATTTTTAAGAAAGGTTATTACGACATTGATGACTGTAGTCACATGTTAGGTATTACAACTGTACAATTTGGTGTCGAATTCGCGTACAATTTACACAAGTGTAATATATCAATTTAACCTTTCATACGATATGAATAATGAAAAAATTCGAATTCTAATTCTACAATATATATTATAACATCTGATATTTAATATATAATACGCATATGAGGTATTTGTTCGCAATAAAAATGATTTAGTACGTGTCGGAAAATATATGAATGATTATTGTATCTAAAGAAAAAAAAAATTGTTTAGTAATATCTGGTAACCAATTATTCCGGGCGAATGTATTTACCGCTGGCCTTGTTTGAGACAGTGTTGCGAACGCACGCGCCAACTCTGATTGTGTTGCGCGACAATAATAATAATAAATAATATATATACATTATTATATAATAATTAATCACAGTTGACATTATTTCAAGTGCGTCCACGTCATTATTGATTAATGTTAGATACATCGCTCGGTTTGTTAAGGGAATATATATCGGTTTTGATGAGTTCGTTATAGCGGAGACACGATGGGAAGGTTCAAAGAGAAATGGGTCACGCCTTTCACTAGGCAGGTGAGTTTGGAATTTTCTATTCGCTGTGTTTTAGGTTGATCTTTGTACGTATTGTTGGCTGAAATGTAATAAAACTTTTTGTTATGTTTAAGCAGAAGCAGGTTAGTTTTACCTAATGAAAATGTATAAGCAGTTTGGTGAATACAACATTTTACACAATGCCTCTTCTCAGCTGAAGCGGTTCTATATTTATAGTAACGTCAGAATGTTTTTTTTTTTAATATACTTAAGGTTTAGCGTTATGGCCATAATCTCACCTAATCTTAAGTGACGATACGACCCATGTTGGTAGACACGCTAAACCTGTGGAGGAACTGGCACTCGAGTGCAACTGCCGGAACACACCTATTGGTATTTAGAGGCAGGTTTACAACTTGAGGTTGGTAGCTACCCAGGCGGGCATTGGAAAAAGCCCTACCACCATGCTATGGTTCCCTCACGATGTTTTTGGATTCGAACTCACGTCCCTTGACACGAAGTCGTACACACTACCACTGAGCTATCATCGCTTCAAAATCATCAGTTTACTGTAAGAAGAGCTTGGTGAGATTGTTTATTGGTTGGATATCACCTTTGTTTACAATGGTTGGTATTGCATGGTGCCAGGGTATTTTCTGATATCCGCCTGGCTAGATACCACCCTCTAGTTTCAAATCTGCCGCTAAATACCTATAGGTGTGTATCGGTAATTGCACTTGAAAACCAGTCCTTATACTAGATCTGACGTGTCGTCCATCTCAGGTCACATCGTCACTTAATACCAGGTGAGATTGTGACCTTAACGCTAAAAAAACCTCATTAGGTACACAGCACTCATTTTCTATCCTTTCACTGTCTATATCTTTACTAATATTATAAATGCGAAAGTAAGTTTGTTTGTTTATTTGTTTCTCACGCTTTCACACCTAAACCGCTGAATCAATTGTGATAAATTTCGTCACAGAGATAGATGGGATCGTGGAGACGGAGATAGGCTAATTTCTCTCGTGAAAAACTTATAGAAACAGGGGTAGAGATAGCGTTAAATTTGATATGAATCTTCTGATGAACCTCTGACTTGATCTTCTGAACTTCTACTCATCTATCTGTACTCTGAGCACAGATTATCATACATTTTTTTATACCCTTTTCATACCTTTTATACCTTTAGAGTTATAGCCACAATCTCAACTAATGTCAAGTGGCGATGTGATCTACCGGAGGAACTGGCTCCCAAGTGCGATTGCGAAAACAAATTTACGTGAGGCAGATCCCCACGGGTATCCTCTCCGCCGGAGGCGAATAGGCGGTCAGAGGGGCCAGTATGCCCGTACTTTTCCACCGCCTTAAGCCCAACTGAGGCAGGCGGGTCGGGGGATCCGCCTCCTATTGCACCAGTTGGTTGACTGCATGGGCAGCTAGTCAGGCTGCCCAAATGGGGTCCGGCTTACCACCAGGCCGGGCCGGTCGCTAAGGTGACGCGGTGATTGCATGCACGGACCCGCGTCGCCCCAGGAAGGCGACAGATGGCCGTGGGGTTTTAGTGGGTAGGTGAGTCCCACATACCTCTCTCAGTCCCCCCGGGCTGGGAGGGGATGCATAAATGCATTTCCCCACGATAAAAAAAAAGAATAAAAAAAAGATATTCAAGCTAAGGGTGGTAGCTAACCAGGCGGGCATTATAAAAGCCCTACCACCACTCCTGTTTAATACACATAATGATGAAATTTTGAAAACGCTGAAGCGCGTGTTTATTTATTTTTTATTAAGATATTTCGTAGATTAGATTGGAAAGTCACTTTGTAAACTTTCGCGGATTGTATGCATTATAATGTAGAAATTAACTACGGATCTTAAACGCGACTTTCTTTTTAATAAATGCTTGACGTTTCGGCCCGGTTACACAGGCCGTTGTTATGCTGACTGTAGTGTTTTTTTTTTATAGTTAAGACTTAACGTTATGGCCATAATCTCACCTGATCTTAAGTGACGATACGGCCCAAGTTGGTAGACACGCTAAACCATTGCAGGAACTGGCTTTCAAGTGCAACTGCCGGAACACACCTATTGGTATTTATCGGAAAATTTTCAAGGGGCATCGGAAAAAGCACATCCACCATGCTATGGTTTCCTCACGATGTGTTCCTTCACCGAAAGCTCAAGCTCATTGTAGGTGCTTGGATTCGAACTCACGTCCCTTGACGCGAAGTCGTACACACCACCACTGAGCTATCACTAGTAACAACAGTAAATAGTAAGTGGTAACATCATTACTATGATGAGCAAATGAGAGTAGTTACTAGAAACTGCCCTCCGTAACGAAGACACCGCAACACTACAGGCGGTTTGACCACGGCCTGTGTAACCAGGACGAAACATCGAGCATTTAGTTTTAGTAATTCGCTTTTATTCTATTTATTTTATTTATTAGTAAGTCGCTTTTTAGATCCGTATTTTATTTCTATATTATAATAAATTTTAAGTCTTTAAATGAAGGGTGAATTACGAAAAATCGCTTCCTAATCTGCATCACAAAAGGGAAATACAACGCAAATGTCATGTTTCTAACCTAAGTTGCTCAGGTTGTGCGTTGACGAACCAATCGACCAACGTTTTGTATCTATATATATAAAAATTTCGAGTCGCGTTGTATGTCCACGATGAACTCCTAAATCACTGAACCAATTTTAATCG
This sequence comes from Actias luna, assembly GCA_039707435.1. Lineage (NCBI taxonomy): Eukaryota > Metazoa > Arthropoda > Insecta > Lepidoptera > Saturniidae > Actias > Actias luna. Next base: position 12,004,494 of record JAZHAC010000010.1, read on the forward strand.
AATTTTGGACACCGTGTGCAGTTTGGTCCGAGTTGAGAGATAGGCTGCTTTTCATCTCGATATTTTGAAGCGATGATAGTTCAGTGGTAGTGTGCACGACTTCGCGTCAAGGGACGTGGGTTCGAACCCAAGCACCTACAATGAGCTTGAGCTTTCGGTGAAGGAAAACATCGTGAGAAAACCATAGTATGGTGGTAGGGCTTTTTCTAATGCCCGCCTGGTTAGCTACCACCCTCAAGTTGTAAACCTGCCGCCAAATACCAATATGTGTGTTCCGGCAGCAGCACTTGAGAGCCAGTTCCTCCACAGGTTTAGCATGTCTACCAACTTGGGCCCTATGGTCACTTTAGATCAGGTGAGATTATGGCCATAACGCTAAACCTTATCTATAAAAAAAAGGGATTATAACGGGATAGATGTCGCTGTAGTCCATGTGATTGACTACACGAAAAGGCAGAATAAAGTCTGCCAAATCAGCTAGTACATGTATAGCTGACTAAATTGTTTCGTATTGTATTAATTTAAACATTGAAGTAATGACTCAGCCAATTAGTGTATCTAGAATTTTTAATTTTATTTGCAGTCTCTCGGACGCTCTAGTTTCGTGACCTCGAAATTGGCGTGTAGATTCTAACTGAATTTGCAATTAAAACGACGTTAGTTTCGAAATATAGGTGTTCTACGTGACATCGCAGATCTCGTTCTGCTTTTTGCGGTATTCAATAACTTAAAAAAAACTATACAGAGCATATATTTTATTTGTCGTGTTTTTAGAGATATCTAAAACGATGTTAGATCTATAGATTCCCCTTTCGTGGAAATCCTTTGTTTTGTGGGATAAAAAGTATAATACACGATGCTAAAAAATAAATAAAAAAAAACATGATGTCATGTATAGATAGGCAAGAATTGAAAATAATATTTTTACATTCAAATCGATAATGTACCTGCTTGAGTTATAATTTTCCATATATATGTACAGATTTGACAGTTCCGGTGTAATTACGTCAATACATATGTATGTATGTACATTACTGCAAAGGTAGCTCGCTAGGCTGACCGGATGGGGCCCGGTTTATCATCAGGCCGGGCCAGTCGCTGGGGTGACGCGGTGAATGCATGCACGAGCCTGTGTCGCCCCAGGAAGACGATAAACGGCCGTGGGGTTTTAGTGAGCGTTGCCGGCGGTTAGATAAGGGGGGGGCGGGCTGAGAGGGAACGCGTAAATGCATTTCCCCACGTTAAAAAAGGGACTTTGTCTAATGCCCGCCAGGTTAGCGCATCGCCCCAGGATGGTGACAGACGGCCTTGGGGATTTAGTGGGTATTCTCGGCGGTTAGCGCCGGGTAAGTCCCACATACTCCGCTCAGTCCCTCCGGGCTGGGAGGGGATGCGTAAATGCATTTCCCCACATTAAAAAAAGGCTTTTCCTAATGCCCTCCAGGCTAGCTAGCTCCAAGTTTGAAGCGATGATAGCTCAGTGGTAGTGTGTACGACTTCGCGTTAAGGGACGTGAGTTCGAATCCAACCACCTACAATGAGCTTGAGCTTTCGGTGAAGGAAAACATCGTGAGGAAACCATAGCATGGTGGTAATGCTTATTATAATGCCGGCCTGGGTAGCAACGACCCTCAAATAGAAAAACTGCCGCCAAATACCAAACAGGTGTGTTCCGGCAGCAGCACTTGAGAGTCAGTTCTTTCACAGGTTTAGCGTGTCTACTAACTTGTGCCATATTATCACTTAAGATCAGATGAGATTATGGCCATAACGCTAAACCTTAATTATAAAAAAAGTCAACATCTACTGCCAAATACCTATAGGCGTATTCTGGTAGTTGCGCTTGTGAGCCTTCCACGAAGCTTAGCTCAGAGTCTGGGGCTATATTGTTATTGAATATCAAATAAGATTGTGCCCATAACACAAAAAACGCTATAGTATTGAAACCGTCCCAACAGAATATAAGTGTTTTTTCAGTCAATAAAACGACTTCAATGCCAACTATCGCATTCATGAATAACCTCTCGATGAAAAAACAGATTCGCTTTCACGGTCTAACGATTTCAGAATATATCAATCTTTTAAGATGCCTCGGAATAACGTCTTTGGAGATATTTTAACTATTTAGCATTTTTTTTTTTTCAGTGCATATTATTTCTGTAGGAATTCTTGAAATCCTGCTTTTGATTTCTAAGGTTAGCTTATTCTTTTTAGCCCTTATCTCACCTAAGTAATGTCGGCATGACATGTTTTCTTCTACCACTCTATTCAATCAGCCGTCATCTCAGTATTTACTCATACACATATCACTTCTCACGCAGTCTATCTCCATCTTCTACGGCCTTCCTCTTCTCTTATATCCATTCATCTTCATACTTTAAATTCTATTAGTCATATGGCTTTCATCTCTTCTCATAGGATGCCCAAACAAGCCAATTACTCCTCAATTTCTCTGTCACTGGTGCTATTCTGATGCTTCCTCGAATATATTCATCCCTAATCTTATCCATTCTGGTCACAGCATACAACCAACGTAGTATTTGCATCATTCGTTACACGCGCGTACAAAAAAATAAACTTTTCAATGTTCCAATAACAATAATCGATATTGTAACGTCCCAACATTATTCTGTCTTCAATTGTAATTCCGTTTCATTGAAATTACAAGGAAATCATGAACTTATCGCATGGCGTAGATCCATTAGAAACTAATAGTTGTACGACTTGTGGTTAATGATTTTATCTTCCGCATTATTAACCAAAATATGAAATTAAATTTCGGTTATAGGATTAACTTTTTATTTGCTATCGGTTTATTTTTAGTAGATTTTATATTCGCTCGTATTAATATCGATTTTGTCAACTAATCGAATGACGCAAGCAAAAGTTTCATACAAAGTTTATCCCATTGTTTGCATCAATTCCAATAAAGATTTCGCGAAAAAAGGTGGCCAATATTCGAGTCCTAGGTCCCGACTATCTCTGTATCAAATTTCATCATAATAGGTTCAATGGTTTAGGCGTGAAAGCGTAACAAACAAACAATCTCATTTTCGCATTTATAATATTACAAGATTTTACGTGCGGTTTCGCTCGTGTTAATATCAATTTTGTCAACTAATCGAATGGCGCAAGAAAAAGCACATACAAAGATTATCCCACTTCTGATAAGGTTTTTCGAGAAAAAGTAGTCTATCGCCGTCTCAAAGTTCCTATCTATCTCTATACTAAAGAGAAAGAAAAACAAACTGACTTTCGCGATTATAATATTAGTAGGATTTTTGCTATATTTACAGCATTTATAAGAGGAATATCTAAAGTTATTTCAAAGCTTAAACCTACCTACATAAAATGTATATGTATATGTCTATTGCAGAATACGAATAAGACCATATTGATATATTTTAATATAGTTTGTAGGGTTGAGGCTTTTTAAAATGGAATATCGATTTGTTAAGAGGTCATTTGTAAAAATTTTCAGTGTTTCGTGACCCTGGGCGTGTCTTTAAACATGTCTGCAGCTGGTCTGGTGATGGGCTTCACTCCTGGGCTGCTGGAACAACTGCGAGCATCTAACTCCCCGATACCTATTGATAATTCATCAGGATCTTGGATAGGTACATACCTTTTTTTGTTTTTTTTAACAGCGGGCAGACGAGCAAGCGCGTCACCTAATGGTAAGTGATCACCGCCGCCTATAAACACCGACAGCACCACGGGAATTGTAGTGACCGGCCTTTTTATAATGGTGGGACTTTTTTATAATTAAGGCTTTAGCGTTAAGGCCATAATCTCATTTGATCTTAGTTGACGAAAGGGCCCAAGTTGGTAGACACGCTAAACCTTTGGAGGAACTGGCTCTCAAGTGCAACTGCCGAAACACACCTATTGGTATTTGGCGGCAATTTTTCAACTTGAAGGTGGTAGCTACCCAGGCGGGCATAAGAAAAAGCCCTACCAACATGCTATGGTTTCCTCACGATGTTTTCCTTCACCGAAAGCTCAAGCTCATCGTAGGTGGTTGGATTCGAACTCACATCCCATGATGCGGCGTTGCTACACACTACCACAGCGCTACATCACATTAATTTAAGTTATAACAATCATTTCTATAGTTTACAGGTTTAGCGTTATGGCTGCAATCTCGCCTGATGTTGAGTGCCCAAGTTATTAAGCACGGTAAGTTTATGCAAGGACTGGCTCTCAAGTGTAAATGCCGGAACATACCTGTACCTATTTGGCGGAAGATTTGCAACTTGAGGGTGGTAGCTACCCAGGCGGGCATCAGAAAAAGCCCTACCACCATGCTATGGTTTCCTCACGATGTTTTCCTTCACCGAAACTTCAAGCGCACTGTAGGTGGATGCGAACTCAGGTCCTTTGAGGCGGCGTCCGTATACGCTACCACCGAGCTGTCATCGCTTTAATTTATTTATTACAAACTTAAGTATGTTTATAGTTAAAATATTAATTTTACCGTTATCTGTTTTAAAGCCCATACTGGTCCTTACTAATCTACGTATATATAAAATTCTCGTGTCACAATGTTAGTTGCGATACTCCTCTAAAACGGCTTGACCGATTTTCATGAGATTTCATATGTATATTCGGTAGGTCTGAGAATCGGTCGTAACATTATTTATCATACCTCTAAGTGATTGTTTGCTGTGTATATTATACCTTATTATAATTGTCTATATCATGTTTTATATATCTAGTAGCTGACTCGACAGACTTTGTCCTGTCTTAACTATGAATATATATAACTAATATATATAACTAATTCGTTGGTGGGAGGCGCCCGACGTGACGGCCCAGTGGCATGCGCGTGAGCTGCGCGCGGTACTGGACAGTACTTGGACGTTGCAACATTACTTTATTTTCTAAAATAAAAGAATTTTGCTAAAAGTAACGTAGCCTAAGTTACTCCTTATTACATCTGCTACCTAAAGTCCCGTCAATATCGGTCCAGCCATTTCCAAGATAAGTCGGAACAAACAGACAGACAAACATTGTAAAAAAATGTTAATTTGGTGTATGAACCGTATACATTCATATACATGTAGTAAAAAACGGTTATTTCAATATTACAAACAGCCACTCCAATTTCATTTACATGTATAGATATGCAAGTACGTATGTATGTATGTATGTATATATATGTATTGTATTGTAATCGTATGTACTGTCTGTATATATATTTATTTTTGTATGTATATGAGCTGAATGTTTATGTTCTGTATGTATTTGTTTTAATAATTCAATAACCTATTTATGTATTTTGCTTATATTCAATGTTAAGTTCACTTTATGGTTATATTTTCTACATTTATTAAGTTGTATTTTCTTTTGTCTACCTACAAAACCCCTTTTTATATGTTATCATGACAATATCGATGGTTAGCTGGAAGAAAATGCCTTGTAGCATTAAGCTCGCCTGCGTAAATTAAAAGTGCAATATAGTGTTCATTCAAGTGATAAGCGTAAACCAGCCCAAGCATTATATTTTTATGACAAATTTTTATTTTTTTATGATTTGGCATTAAAAATACATACAACCCTAAATTTTCACCATTCTACCCACATCCGGTCACTTTTAAATACAAATAAAGTAAGCAATAGAAATAATTCATATGACAAATCAATATTTTCCGTGTCAGCTAGTATTATATATATATAAAACTGTATTTCTTTGTTGGTTACGCTTTCATGTCAATGGGGTAGAGAGAGGGTGAAACTTATCAATCGCATCATCCGACCTGTTTGACAAAACCAATAGTAACGCGTGCCAAGCCGCAGGTAAAAGTTAGCTACTTAATAAATTTGAAGCGATGATAGCTCAGTGGTAGTGTGTACGACTTCGCGTCAAGGGACGTGAGTTCGAATCCAAGCACCTACAATGAGCTTGAGCTTTCGGTGAAGGAAAACATCGTGAGGAAACCATAGCATGGTGGTAGAGCTTTTTCTAATGCCCGCTCGGCTAGCTACCACCCTTAAGTTGTAAACCTGCCGCCAAATACCAAAAGATGTGTTCCGGCAGCAGCACTTGAGAGCCAGTTCCTCCACAGGTTTAGCATGTCTACCAACTTGGGCCGTATCATCACTTAAGATCAGGTGAGATTATGGCCATAACGCTAAACCTTTACTATAAAAAAAAAAAAATCGTCCAAAATTTTATACTTACAATCATTTTTAGTCATTACGCGTAACAAATATGTAGAGAATGATGGGTAAAAATTCCTTGTATTTTATCTATATAAATTATCGGGCACTCGTTCTCTTATAAACATTTTTCTTAACCGCGGAATCAGCATTATAATTTATGCGTATCATGTTAGTTTTAACAATGTAAACTTAGTATCGACTTACATTAAAGTGGTAATTATATGTTTATATTATAATACAGTAGGTATCTTCCATCGTTCGCCACTTAAATGACTAATTATGTCTGATCATCAGACTTTATACTAATTAAAATGGAATAACTTACTTCGCGGGTTCGAAAAATATACCCCTGGAATGTAATTGAGTCATAGACAGAATGTGTGTAGGCGTTACAAATAAAGTCATGTTTAACACGACATATTCTTCAATAGTTTAATAAAATTCATAAGTTTAATTACATAACTTGTTGATGCTACATCTCCAATTTTTACTAGGGTTTTTTTTTATTTATTTCTGTGTACATTTACGTTCAAAATGCTTTATAATATTATAATTTCTATAAAAAAATATAACAATTTATGTAATCTGTATTCTGTTCATCTTCACTCATAATAAAAGTTCCTAATTGTGTAAGTTGTGCACTAATGTAATAGGGTATGGGGTTTAAAATGATATCTAGAATTAAGTTAATTTTTTGGGTACACTGCCTTGCGGCCCCGATGTTTCATTTTATAGTTAAGCTTTGGCGTTATGGCGATAATCTCACCTGATCTTAAGTGACGGTACTGCTCGAATGGTAGACACACTTAACCTGTGGAGGGGGTGGTGGTTTTAGTTTTTCATTTTATTTTTTTAAATTAGCATATAAATTTATTATACAAATAAATACATTGTACTGTGACCAAATACGTCCTATGTTGAGACACTTAGTTCGTTAGTATATCTTACTATTACATACTTTTTGAAGTGGGACTTTTTAGCTGTTGATATAGTGAATGGGCAAGAATTGAGATACGAGTGAACTTTAAAATATTCGTTATATTTTATTTACATAGATATACTCAATAGGTTTATCGTAACGTAACATAGTCAACAATGTAGACGAAGATAGTAATCACGGTAAACCTGACGGAGAGACTGGCTCTCACGGGTAACTACCGGAACACACCTATAAGTATTTGGTTGCTGATTTTCAACCAGAGGATGGTAGCTAACGAGGTGGGCATTAGAAAAAGCCCTACCACCAAGCTATGGTTACACCACGATGCTTCCTGCAATCAAAAACTCTCATTGCAGGGACCCGAAGTCACAACCATTGACGCCACGTCCGTACATTACCAGATAAACCATTGACGCTTCATAACTTTTAGATACATTTCGATACATGACAGAGAAGATAGATGTATTGCAGAGAGAAAAAGGGACGGAGCTATACATTGTATTCTAGGACGCACTTTAAGCTAACAGACTCCCATTTATGTTGGGCCCTTTAAAAAAAAAAAACATTTCTATCATATTTACTGGTGTTGACATTGACTGATTGCGTGAAAGGGCTTAAATTATTAGAAACTATATTCGTTATAAACTATATTCGAATCTCAAAATATTATTTGTTTACTAGTCTCTAGTACGCACTTTAAGCTAACAGAGTCCCGTTTAAGTAGGGACCTTTAAAAAAAACTGTTATGGTGTTGACATGGACTAATTGCGTGAAAGGGCTTAAATTATTAGATACTATATTCGAACCTGAAAATATTATTTGTTTACTAGTCTCTAGTACGCACTTTAAGCTAACAGAGTCCCATTTAAGTAGGGCCGTTTAAAAAAAAACTTTCCTGTCACTGTTATGGTGTTGACATGGAATAATTGCGTGAAAGGGCTTAAATTATTAGAAACTATATTCGTTAGAAACTGTATTCGAATCTCAAATATTATTCGTTTACTAGTCTCTGGTACGCACTTTAAACTAACAGAGTCCCATTTAAGTAGGGCCGTTTAAAAAAAACTTTTCTTTCTCTGTTATGGTGTTGACAAGGACTAATTGCGTGAAAGGGCTTAAATTATTAGAAACTATATTCGTTAGAAACTATATTCGAATCTCAAAATATTATTTGTTTACTAGTATCTAGTACGCACTTTAAGCTAACAGAGTCCCATTTAAGTAGGGCCGTTTTAAAAAAACTTTTCTTTCTCTGTTATGGTGTTGACATGGACTAATTGCGTGAAAGGGCTTAAATTATTAGAAACTATATTCGTTAGAAACTATATTCGAATCTCAAAATATTATTTGTTTACTAGTATCTAGTACGCACTTTAAGCTAACAGAGTCCCATTTAAGTAGGGCCGATTAAAAAATCTTTTCTATCACTGTTACTCGTGTCGACATGGACTAATTGCGTGCAAGCTCTTAAATGATTAGAAACTATATTCGTTAGAAACTATATTCGAATCTCAAAATATGATTCGTTTACTAGTCTCTAGTACGCACTTTAAGCTAACAGAGACCCATTTAAGTAGGGCCGTTTAAAAAAAACTTTTCTGTCACTGTTATGGTATTGACATGGACTAATTGCGTGAAAGGGCTTAAATTATTAGAAACTACATTCGTTAGAAACTATATTCGAATCTCAAAATATGATTCGTTTACAAGTCTCTAGTACGCACTTTAAGCTAACAGAGTCCCATTTAAGTAGGGCCGTTTAAAAACACCTTTTTTGTCACTGTTACTGGTGTTGACATGGACTAATTGCGTGTAAGCTCTTAAATTATTAGAAACTATAAGCGTTAGAAACTATATTCGATTCTCAATATATTATTCGTTTACTAGTCTCTGGTACGCACTTTAAACTAACAGAGTCCCATTTAAGTAGGGACGTTTAAAAAAACTTTTCTATCACTGTTACTGGTGTTGACATTGACTAATTGCGTGAAAGGGCTTAAATTATTGGAAACTATATTCGAACCTGAAAATATTATTTGTTTACTAGTCTCTATGAATTACCAAATAAAGTATTGGATTATTTTCAATAATTACTTTGTATTTCTTTGTAGTTTTCTTTTTTTATTTATTTATTAATAGGAAAATAATCATAACAGTACAAATTACAATTAAAATTTCTATAGTAATGGTAATTCACACAGATTATGAACGCTGTCACCTGAACTAGGTGATCCTGTGTCTCAGGTGGCAGTACAGATAATGTATCAATTAATTAATACGTTACACAACCACAGTGGGTATATGAATATTCATTTAAATACAGTAACTATATTATCTGTTGTTCATTCTTTGGTACTAACTCACAGTATATAGTTAAATACATTAATGAATCAATCAAATTATGTTTGCAGACACGTGACGCGGTCCATTATCACAGGTCGTCTTTCCTTGAACTCGCATATGTTAATGATATCACCAACTTGTTGCACAGTTTTATTGAATGTTATAATGACATATTGGTTTATTATGTAAATAATTGATCAAGTGTTATTAGAATTCTTTTTGTTAATAGTTAAGGTTTAGCGTTGTGGCCCTAATCTCAACTGATCTTAATTGATGATACTGTCGAAGTTGGTAAACGCGCCTAACCTATGTAGGGACTGGCTGTCATGTGCAACTGCCGGAACACACTATTGGTGATTGGACATTTGGAAGACATTAGAAAAAGCCCTACCACGATGCTATAGTTTCCTCATGATGTTTTCCTTTACAGAAAGCTAAAGCTCATTGTAGGTGGATTCAAACTCACTTCCCTTGACGCGCAGTCGTACACACTATAAATTCTATCAGAGTCAGATAGCATTAAATCAATCTTAAGTTAATATGAAAGGAAACTATTCCTTCCAATGGGTTAACTATATACATTTCTGTTTCAGCTGCACTCCCTGGCTTCTCCTTGGTCTTTGGCAACTTTATAGTTCCGTCAATAATGGCAAAATATGGCAGGAGAACTGCTAACCTGATCAGTATCATACCGCTTGTCATCGGTTGGATTTGCATCTTATTGGCTACCAGCGTCACTACGCTTCTTGTTGCAAGATTCTTCCAAGGTCTCTGTATGGGAATGGCTACGTCCCTCGGTTCAACATTGATCGGAGAATATGCCAGTCCTAAAAACCGTGGAGCTTTTCTGATGACTATATCGATTTCTATATCAATATCGGTATTATTCGTCCATACAATGGGATCTTACATGAGTTGGAAACATTCTGCTGTGGTATGCGGTATCATAGCTATTCTAGACTTCGTTATAGTAATTTTCTCGCCTGAATCTCCGAGCTGGCTGGCTGATCAAGGACGTTATAGCGACTGTAGAAAAGTTTACAGATGGCTTCGAGGGCCGAATGAAGAAGAAGAACTTAAAAAGATGATTGATGCGAGCATTATAGTTAGAGAATCTAAAGCAGAGGCCAAAGTGTCGGGATCTTTTATAAAGAGATTACGAAGCGATATAGTATATTTTAATGTGACTATGAGAAAGAGGGAGTTCTACAAGCCAATTTTGATAATGATGCACATTTATATGATAGGGCAATGGAGTGGTGTCAATATACTAGTCACTTACGCGATAGACCTTTTCCAAAGTGTTGTTGGACCTGTCGCCAATATACCGCTCTTAGTTATTACCTTGGACTGTCATAGAATAATTGCTAATATCTTTGCTATCTATATCATAAAGAAAGTCAAAAGGAGGACTATGTTATTCACTACAGTCGCTATTAATATAGTAGCTATGGTATTAATAGCTGCGTATACATATTCAAAAGAGCACAATATGCTGCCGTTTGATCATCCCATGATAGGTGTTTTATTGATACACTCTATTATGTTTGCTGTTGCAATGGGTACATTATCGCTATGCTTTATAATCGCCGGGGAGATATTCCCGCTAGAGTATAGGAGTTTAGCTGGTGGGTTGAGCGTTTTGTTTTATTCGGCCAATTTATTTTTAACAGTTAAAACATTGCCCTTCTGCTTCGTGTATATGGGTGTCCATGGGACGTTTTTGTTGAACGCTGCGGTTGTGGTGTATTGTATGTCAGTAACGTGGTATCTGCTCCCGGAGACTAAAGACAGAACTTTGCAAGATATTGAAGACGAGTTTCGGGGTAGACCGCTGACTCTTGAGGAGTTGAAGTCGGTTCAGTCGTTGACGTCGTGGAAATCTTGTAATACGGATAAAAGATGTGGCACTCCGGTGGTGTATTAAATAATTGTGATAACTTTATTTGTAATAAAGTAGATAAATTTAGAAACACGTAGAGTCAGTATATTACAATAATTATTCATATAGGGTTACATATAAAAAGGCATTGATCTGTCTAATTTATCTCACCCAGTTTTAAGTGTAATGCATTAAATTTTGAAATTTGACAACGTATTTTAGATGATGTAGATATATTGTAAACTATACTGCATGTTCACTTGGTGAATTCGAAATAAACATGCTTAAACGTATCACTAAGACATCTAATACTAATAAAATATGTGTTTACATCTGGTGGTCATGATCCAGTTATGTACAATTGTCGTATCCCATCTCCCCGCACTCGATAATTGGACATATTTCCAAATGATATATTTTATAATGTTACATGTATAGTTAGATAAATTTTAGGGGATATATTAATTAATGAATCTTAATGATCTTTGATGATGCATTAACGATCTTTGTTCCTATTTACTTTAAGTCGACTGTAATTTTCAACTAGACAAATTGATTGAAACGAATTAGTTAATTTATCACTAATTGCTATGAGTAATGTTTACAGATATTTACTAGTTACATAGATATTTACGAATAGACTAAATAAAGTTTTTGGAGGTATCTTCGAAGGTCTTGCAATGTTTAATTGTTTATTAAACACTTTATTGGACCATGAACTCTAGGATAGCATAGAAACGCCATTGAAAAATCTATAAAAGAGATCAACGTTTTGATGTATTACTAAAAGCTAGACATTTGATAATGGCAGTAATGATTTTCAGCAACGAGCATTACTTGTTAAGGAAAGAAGGCATTTTTTTATCTCTGTAATGTAGAAAAATATTCAGATGTAACATTAGCAGCGTACTTTATGAACACATTGCTATTAATTTAGAAATAAGCAACATAATAAATATAAGGAAAATAATAAAGAAATTACTATTTACTTGGGTTTTAATTGTTGTGTGTTTTTCCCCGAGTTATATCCATGGTAATATAGATACGCAATATTTAAAATGACTTACAAAATGCAATTTAAACAGGTCAGAAATATATTAATGTACTGTATAAAGCTAAAGAATTTTAACTAACCTTAAATGAAAAATGAATTAAAATATCTTTATTTAACATAAATTATAAACACAATTATCTGTTGATCCCCGCACTAGGAAATAAATCCTGTATCGCGGGTAATCGACCAAAACCGAGTTACAAAATTTATATCCTGTTAGTGCCATGAATGTGCCAGTTTGAAAATATAATATAATAGATAATAATAAGTGCATAAATTGATCAATTAAGAAACAAAACCAAAAATAAGAAACAAAAACTATTAAATTTTTTATAATGTTATGAGCTAAAACATAAAAGTATAGCCTTAAAGTGGCAAATTTCGAACAATTTTAGTGAGCTTGATGTTTTCGCTAAATTTTGCGTAACATAGCCTACTTACTATGCATAAACGAATTATAAAATACTAGATATTAGAACTTCGTTGGCATGGTACTAAAAGTTATTTCGCTATCCCTCAGAGACGACACTATTACTTTTTCTGGATGAGAGGTATTGCCATTGTCTGTGTCACATTGATACACCGCGTCACTTAGCATCGGTTGCCTTCGCTTTAGTTCCTGTCACTTAACGCTGTTTTTGTCTGGCTCTTCAAAGTCCTAACATAATATCACACAGCCCTCCTCGATAGTTCGATTGTCAAATGTTTAGCGATTGAAGCGATGATAGCTCAGTGGTACTGTGCACGACTTCGCGTCAAGGGACGTGGGTTCGAATCCAAGCACCTACAATGAGCTTGAGCTTTCGGTAAAGGAAAACATCGTGAGAAAACCATAGCATGGTGGTAGGGCTTATTCTAATGCCCGCCTGGGTAGCTACCACCCTCAAGTTGTAAACCTGCCGCCAAATACCAATAGGTGTGTTCCGGCAGCAGCAGTTGAGAGCCAGTTCCTCCACAGGTTTAGCGTGTCTACCAACTTGGGCCGCATCGTCACTTAAGATCAGGTGAGATTATGGCCACATCGCTAAATCTTAAGTATAAAAAAAAACATTTTTTTTTTGCATCTGACTAATAAATTCTGACACTAGCGCGTTAGAACAAACCTTTCAGCTAAATTATATTAGTATAAGATATTTTATTAGGGTTTGGTGTCACAGTCAATTTAAACATAATCGAGTTTCTCTGTAAAAAAGTTATTTATTTTGTTATAGTTAATTAATCGTTATAGTTAATTACAGTGTGGATTCCCAAATAACAACTCTGTTCTCAAACTACTGAATATATAAAGATATTGTTTAATGTTTCTCATAACCGGTCCACGATTATAGACTATATCTCATTCCACCACAGATAATTAAATATGTTTCCATGTACATTTATATTATTTATATAAACGTAATATGTTGATAACCGGGAATATTTAATTTACAAAAGTTTATATAAGAAATAATATCGAAATAAAACTAATTTAAACGGATTTTATCGCGGTTATTTATTAATTATGATCCTGACGTTTCAAAGTTCATGTTACTGTGTCTACCTTCAATGAACTTTTCTGGACAAGCTACACCTCAGACCGCCCCGTGACCACGAAGGGTGAAAAGCTTCCGAAACGTCGGGATCAAAATTAATAAATAACCGCGATAAAATCCGTTTAAATTAGTTTTATTTCGATGAATAATAGTCGCGTAAACATAATAAATCATTAAGAAATAATATTTTTGTTTACATTAGTAAACATACCTAGATCATTATTTGTTAACTGCCGTTAAAACTGGCCGAACAGTTACAAGAACAAGGTTCAAATTTTATTAAAGCATTTAATGGACTTTGAGTATCTGCAAGACATTCCATCATTCTGTCTGATTCTGTTGTAGTTCAGTAAACAGTGTCTTAAATTTTCTAATTTTCGATGAAGCTCCTAAAGTATGTGCCATTGGCTTAGGATTCATGTCTAGGAAAATGTGTCTCGAAAATTATACATTGATTAATTTATTAATATACAATAACACTGTTAATAATATTATAATTGATTCTACTGAAACCGCAATTGCGGTGTGATTGAGGATAGGCGTCGTTGTTTGATATTTTTTTATATCATTTATAGGTTTTTGGTGTCATGGTTATAATCTCACCTGAAGTTAAGTGATGATGTGGCCCAATATGGTGCACACGTTAAACCTTTGGAGGGACTGGCTCTCACATGCAACTACCGGAACACACCTATAGGTATTTGGAAGCAAATTTTCAAATTGAAGGTAGTAGCTAGCCAGGCGGGCAATAGAATAATCTCTACCGCCATGCTACGGTTTCATCACGATGTTTTCACTTCACCAAAAGCACAAGCTCATTGCACGGATTCAAACTCACGTAGTTTGACGCGTTGTCCATACACACTACCACTGAGCTATTGTCGCTTCAAAATGATTATTTTACCTTATTCTGACACCAAAGAAGCAACACTTATACAATTGTATGCCAGTGCAATGTTTATATAAAACTTAATTAAAAGGATGATTATTGGAGTGAATATCAGAAGGAGGGTAGTTACTCATGCCAAGTAATTTAATCAATGCAGTGCAAATATGGCTATTATATGCATTTATAAGCGAGGAATTGAAAGTCGTACAATCCTCGTGTGATGATCGTTGCTGGAACATACCCGAAGGGACGTAAGGTTCATATCTTTCTATTATCTATCACTGTTTTCATATTTTGATGTTTATGCTGTAAATAATTATTGTGTTAGCTTGGTCGTTGATTCGTCACTTTATATTAAATATAAAATAAAAGGGTTTAAATATTTACACGTTTGATTAAAAATAACTTTATGGATTGAAATTGATTTATACATGTTTGGTTAAACATAAATTTATAAACTCAAATTAAAATGACGAGATAAAAAATATATATTAATCTATTTCTAGTATTAGCTTTATTGTTGAGCGTATCTTTATATTAATTATCATATTACAAGGGTTTAAATGTTTACACGTTTGATTAAAAATAATCTTTAAGGATTGAAATTAATTTTTACATATTTGGTTAAAAATAACTTTATAAATTCAAACTCTAATAACAAGATTTTATAAAACTTGTTTTAATAGTCTATTTCAAGTAGTTCGCTTTAAGCGCTTTTAGTTTCCGGTTGTAGCAATATAAATACGTGTTATAATACTGAAGCAGTCATAGTGGAGCTCCAGAACGAATCAGTGGACAGAAGTATTAGTGATATGAAGAACCGAATAGTACGAGCAGAATATTACACAAGACGGTTAAGACATAAGGATTTTTACAATTGGTAATGGTTTATAAAGGTTTTAATGGTTGTAGTTATTTTCCTTCATCAAAAATAAAACACAACGTTTATATGAAATGTGTTTAGATTTCATCGTGTAATTGCAAGGCATTATTAAAAAAAAAATGGTCTGTTTCTGATTGCTGTACGCATGTATTATAAAAGTCCATCGATCCAATCAAGTGATGCATCCTGTACAAATTATCATTTTACAGGCGAAGGTTTGTAGACCTGATTGTCGGCGTGGTGATACAGGCCGTGGCGACGCATCGCCACGCTGTATGTTTTTATTTTTTAGTATGCCATATTTAGTACCTGTCGTAAACTATTATTTTATGTAAATTACCTGTACATAATAATTTCTATATTTCACATCTACCAGGCGTCCCACGATGATTCATTTTTTTACCGGAACTAAAACCCATCAACGCGCCCTAAAGATATTTTGATTACAATAAAGGTGTTTGCTTAAGAATAAAACCTTATGACTGAAGTGAAACAGTTCTATATCTTTCTCGCTCCTTTAGTGATCTTGAGCTGTCTTTTTTATCCTCACGAGGGTCATATAAAAAGGTTTCTTCAAAATTTCCAACCCCTCCTATAATAAGTTCTACTTAAACAATATTCCGCTCAGTGAATTTAACTTTTTTACGACAGTTTTATAATACAGTAGAATCTCGTTAAATCGAACCTCGATAAGTTGAAAACGTCAAAATCTCGAACAAAATTTTATTTCCTTTCCTTCAAACTCATTAACCTCCGTTGTCTATAAGTCGAAAACTCTATAGCTCGAATTTTTTTGGCGTCTCCCTCGATGTTCGACTTATACAGGTTCTACTGTATATATTACAGTTAAGGCTTTCATGATTTATGATCTGTCAGTTAATAATCAGAATTAATACCGCAGTCTTGTTTTAATCGGCTGAATAAAAAACAAAACATATTTATCTATACAGTTTCAATCAATAATAATTCGTTACTCGTTAGTTTCTGTGAAATGTATTTTTTAAGACACTACATAATATATTAATACGTGATAACTAGTGAATTGGATCTATATGTTTGTGTTTTTAATATGAAAATCTACTGAAACCTAAAAGATGTCATCGTATTTAAAACAAGTAACTATTTTGCAATTTCGATCTAGACACTAAATGGAGTAAGTAACCTTTGTAGGTATATTTTTTTTTAGTTTGTCCGCATAACTAAATAACTAAGTATTCAATTGTCGATAAAACTAGGTTTTTTTTTTAAATTAAATATTCTTATCGCACTTAAAGTCCTGGAAAGATTTCGAGAAAATTAGACAAGGTTGTAGTAAATATTACAGATCAAGATATATTATAAAATACGTATAGGTCTATAAAAGGAAAGGATTCCTTTGGGTTAGACGACCAAAGTTAAAAACTATTTAGTGAACATAGAACTTTGCAAGATATTGAAGATCAGTTTCGAGGTAGACCGCTGACTGTTGAGGAATTGAAAAGATGCTATTATTTATAAAGGGCTAGATATAAAAAGGCAAAGGTCTGACTGATTTATCTTCACCCAGTTTTATCTGTAATGCATAAAATTTTGAAATTTGAAAATGTATTTTAGATGATGCAGACATATCGTATCCTGTTGATTACTGAATGTTCAGTAGTTGAATTCAAAATAAACAGGCTTAGACGTGTTACTAAGGCATCTAAAACTAAAAAAATATGTGTTTACCCTGGTGTGTGGTGGTCATGATCGAGGTATGTATAATTGTCGTATACCATCTCCCCGCACTCGATAATTGGACATAATTCCAAATGATATATTTTATAATGAAACGTGTATAGTTAGATCAATTTTAGGGGATATATTAATTAATGAATCTTTATGATCTGTGATGATGAATTAACGATCTTTGTTCCTATTTTCTTTAAGTCGATTGTAATTTTCCACTGGACAAATTGATGGAAGCGAATTAGTTAATTCATCAATAACGATTATGAGTAATGTTGTAGATAATTACGAATATACCTAATTGAAGTTTTGGGAGAGGTATATTAGATTGTCATGCAATTTTCAATTGTTTACTAAGCCCCTTTATTCGACCCTTAATTCTGGGATGGTACAGAAACGCCATGGAAAATTCTAGCAAAGGGATCAACGTTTTGTTGCATTATTAAAATCTTCATAAGACACACTAGGCATTTGATAATGACAGTAATGTTGTCAACAATAAGGAATAATATAATAGGAAGAAGGCATTTTTTCTCGTATGTCTAAAACGTAGAAAAATATTCAGATGTAAGATTAGCAGCGTACTATATGAACACGTTGCTATTAAATTAGACAAAAGCAACGTAATAAATATAAGGAAAATAATAAAGAAATCACTATTTACTCGGGTTTTAATTGTTGTGTATTTTTCCCCGAGTTATATCCATAGTAATATAGACACGCAATATTTAAAATGACCTACGAAATTCAATTCAAACACATGAGAAATAGATTTATATACTGCACTTTAAAGCTAAAGAATTTTAAATATCCTTAAAGTGGGCAATTTCGAACAATTTTAGTGAGCTTGATGTTTTAGCAAAATTTTGCGTGACATAGCTTACTTACTATGCATAATTCATTTATTAATATACAAACAATACCTTTAATAACTTTATAATTAATTCTACTGAAACTGCAATTGCGGTATGACTGAGGGTAGGCGTCGTTGTTTAATATTTTTATTTACTTTATAGGTTTTTGGCGTTATGGCTACAATATTACCTGAAGTTAAGTGACGATGTGGCCCAATCTGGTGGACACATTAAACCTGTGGAGGGATTGGCTTACAAGTACAACTGTCGGAACAAACTCAAAGTTATTTAGCGGCAAATTTTCAACTCGAGGGTGGTAGCTCGCCAGGCGGGCATTAGAATAAGTTCTACCATCATGCTATGGTTTTAATATGATGTTTGCCATCACCGAAAGTTCAAGCTTCTTATAGGTGGATTCGAACTCACGTTCCTTTACTTGGAGTCCGCACGCACTACCAACTGAGCTATCATGGCTTCAAAACTTAAAAGACAAAAGTTATACTTTGTTGGTGTAAATATAATAAACATTAATTAAATTCATTTTAACGGCTGCAAAACGGATCTTAAATTAAATACTAGATTATAATTACCAGACCGTGACAAGTGTTACAGACGGTGGAAGTTGCGTCGAATCATATTCCGATTCCGTTCCACATTCGTTATATTTTACAAAAGAACTTCCGTAATTTTGATATAACAAATATTAGTATGTTTCGGACAGTCGTCTGTACTGTCCAACATTCTTAATTCGACTGCCTCACACAGCCGCGGTGCTACCGAGAGTAACACTTAGTCAACTGACTAACTTCTTTCACAGTCAATACACTAACAGACTATGATCAATACAACAGCTTTTATAAAAGCAAAGTATATTGTTCGCAGTTGAATCATTACATTAATTAAAAGTATGTAGTATTATTATGTTTCTAGTATCATTATGTCTCCATGCCAATAATCAGTAGACATGGAATTCAACACAAGTTATGTGAAAATATAATGTAAATATGTGTTTTTAAAAGTATTTTATATCGTATCTAATTAGTACCTGCTAGTTCCTACACTTATGTATGGAAATGAGTGCTGGGTTTGACAGACGAAACATGAAAGCAAGATTATGCCGTAGAGATAAGAAGTCTAAGAAATATAGCTGGCATAAGAATGATAGATAAAGTAAGGAATAGTGTGATAAGGGAACGTTGTGGTGTGGTAGAGGTTGTAGTGACAAAGATAGAGAAAGGGATGCTTAATTGGTATGGGCATTTAGAGAGGATGGATGAAAGAAGATCCACGAAACAAATTTACAAAGTGAGTGTGACTGAGCAAGCTGGTAAGGGTCGACCTAGGCGAACTTATCTCAACCAGATCGAGGACGTTCTGGAGAAAGGTCAGGTTAAAAGTACCAGTAACCGAAGAGCATGTATGAAGGTGATTATGAAAGTAGAAGAAACGAAAGATGTATGTCAGGATCGTAGCAAGTAGAAGGATGTAGTCTCTGCCTACCCTTATGGGAGAGAGGCGTGATACTATGTATGTATTTATGTAATTAAACACACGACAATTGCTTCTTTATCATATAATATTTAACTGTACGCTAAATTTAATAATGTACAGTACTGTAATTCGCAATGTGTTTAATTTTTCTTACCTTTACTTACGATTAACATTTCGTACATTTAACTAAACATGAGCTTGCAACACGGTTGTTATTACAAAATTAATATTAACCAAGCGAGCAATATATTACTTCGAATCGATTGAGTGATCAAAACACCTACTTTTTATTAGAGATGGCAATTCTTTCTAAATATATCGATTCGAATCAAATGAATCGATTTACAAATAAATCGAAATCTAAAGAACGAAAAGCGAACGAAAGCTAATCTAAAAACGAAAAAAACACCACGATAATCGATTTTATCATTCTGTATTTGTGAAAAATTATCATTTTCAAGCTGTGAGTCATCTATATCAGTTTATGTCAGGTATATAGGGCATTGTGTCTACGTAATTTACGTAATTTTTCAGCTGCTATTGACGCAACCTATGGGTATCTAATAGTACACTGAGAAATCCGATGGTTTAGTGCGGGCTAGTGCTTGCAGCGCTTCTCAACCTATCATTCTCGACAAAGCTATTCAAGATGTTTCATCAGGAATGAGTACAACGTTGGGCCCAATTTCGATTGCTGAATACGTAAGTCCTAAAAACCCAAGGAATATTTCTATGTTCAGTATCTTTCGTCATGGCATTAGGAACTTTAACTGCCCACTCAGTCAGGTCGTATGATTTCAATGGTAGATGATTTAAATTTTATGTATTATATGTTATTGCTTTTATTATATTACATCACCTGAATCACCAAGTTGGTTAGCAGCTCAAGAAAGAAATGATGACTGCAGAAAAGCATTCTAGTGGCTTCGAGGGTACAATGAAAATGAAGAACTCAATAAATTAAGTGCAGCTTGTAGTAACAGATGATTATCATCAAATGCTCATGAAACCAATTCTTGTAATTACAAACAAGTTCAATCATTTCAAAAGTTTTGTAGTTCAAAACGACTTTTACAAGCCAAATGTGTATTATGTTCCATGTTTAGGTTTTAGAGGAATGGGCTGGAATGAATATAAAATCTCCTTACATACGATGTGCTATCGAAGGTTTTATGGGTAGGGAAAATATTAATACATCAGTATTTATTGTAGATGCCCAAAGAGCCATCACAACTTTTTGACAATACATGTGCAATGTGTAAGAAGTTTAAGAGAAGGACAATGGTATAGCTTATTATTATTGTATTGTATTATTCCGATTATACAAACTACATATTTGCACTATTGTTATTATTATTATTAATTATTTTTTGTGTTGTATTGCCGATCTATGAAGTGTCCATGTATAAAGAAATAAATAAAGTTTGTCACGTAAACGGCTGAGTTTGTCACTTTGTCACGTAGTATAAGCTCAAATATATGTATTTCTAAAACTTTTGTGACTGGCATTAAATATTATTATTATTATTATTAAGCAAATATTATTATTATTATTTTTTTTTATTATTTTTTTATTATCGTTCAACTTGTTACAGTTGTGTACAGCTATGGGAGAGTATCTAAACTATTCCCTTCTGGCTCTTCATTTTTTAGTGTCTTAATAATACATTTACACATGTTTACTGAAGCAATAGTTGTCTTGTCATTACCTATGATGATATCTGGTGAAATTTTTCCATTGAAGCTTAGAAGTTTATCGAGTGCAATCAGTTTCCTGTTGCTGTGTTTTAATGTTTTCGTATCCGTTATAACATTTCTTTAGTTACATAGAATTTTATGACTCTATGGAATTTATATTTTGTGTGTTGTCTGCTCTTACTGTCATTTTCATTGTTTTACGTGAGACCAAAGATAAGAATTTACAAGAAATTGAAGAAGAATTTAAGAGATGACTCGTTGATCGAAACAAAATTATATTAACGGAATTATTAATGAGATAATAAATTTCAATATTATCGATACACTTTTATAGTTTTAATTGTATTACATTGCTCAATACTTTTACTTTCAATAGGTCTTTTTTCTTATTGATTGTGTTTTTAATATTATTGAAAGGAATTATACTTTTCATTGATTTGTGTTCTGTATCTAATAACTCTGTTGTTACCTTATCCTAAGAATGATACCTCAAAGAATGACCTATGATAAATTGTAACAACCACTTAAAAAAGAAGTACTTTTATTAAATAATTGGATTATTAACTTTCGTACGTCTCTACGAATATTTTGTGCGTTATAAGAGAGAAAGAAAGAAATTGTTTATTTCCACCATATACACAGCACATATTATATTAGCATATATATACATTTCTACCACAATTTTTACCAACTGCATGCGTTGTGCTACGCCAGGAAAAAGACCCCAGACTTAACTGAATGCTTCCGCAACGAAAATTGCAAAAGCGCTGGTTTTCAGTCGGGGCTTAAAATTTAAATAAATCGATGATAGCTCAGTGGTAGTGTGTACGACTTCGCGTCAAGGGGCGTGAGTTCGAATCCAAGCACCTACAATGAGCTAGAGCTTTCGGTGAAGGAATACATCGTGAGGAAACCATAGCATGGTGGTAGGGCTTTTTCTAATGCCCGCCTGGCTAGCTACCAGCCTCAAGTTGTAAACCTGCCGCTAAATACCAATAGGTGTGTTCCGGCAGCTGCACTTGGGAGCCAGTTCCTCCACAGGTTTAGCGTGTCTACCAACTTAGGCCATATCGTCACTATCGTCACTTAAGATCAGGTAAGATTATGGCCATAGCGCTAAACTTTATCTATAAAAAAAAAACGATGTCACGGAGTCTGGTAGGTCATATATATAGATTGTTACACATCACACAAAGTACATATATACATTTAAAAGTAGGTAAAAAAAGGTTTACCGTAAAAGGTAATTATCGTATTGTAACTACAAATATAAATTATGTGATTGATTTTTGTAATAGGATATACTTGCAAATAGAATGTAAATCACTTAGCAGATGTCCTGCTATTTGAATAAGTAGGCTTTACTGTATATTAATCGAATTCCTAATAAATACAACTTTGAGGAAAATAATAAATTAACCTTGATGTATTTGCTTGTTTTTCGTGAATAGTAAAAACATTAAGTTAAGAGTGATGTTTAGTTTTTTTAATAGTACGTTTAGCAATTAAAGTTTTTGAACCGATGACAGCTCAGTTGATAGTGTGTAGGGACGCCGCGTCAAGGGACGTGAGTTCGAATCCAAGCACCTACAATGAGCTTGAGCTCTCAGTGAAGGAAAACATCGTGAGGAAACTATAACATGGCGGTATGTCTTTTCCAAATGCTCGCCTGGATAGAAACCATCCTCAATTTGAAAATCTACCACCTCCACGGGTTTAGCGTGTCTACCGACTTGGCCCGTATCGTCACTTACGATCAGGTGAGATTATGGTCACAATGCTAAACTTAATCTATAAAAAAATGTTCCAATAAAAAAGCCAGTAAATTCATTTGTACATTTCTAGTTGTAAACTCACTAAGGGATAATCGGACAGAATAATAAACAAATTACATCAACGTAAAAACCCAGTAATAAAAACAAAACGAACAAGGTAGCACCGGACTGTTCTTTTATAGATACTAGCTTTTAGCCGCGGCTACGCTCACGTTAATAAATGATTTTGTCAAACCAATCGAATGACGCAATAAATTTTTATATAAAGTCTATCTCTCTTTACCTCACTTCCAATAATTTCTTTACGAAAAAAGACTAGCCTATCACCGTCTCCAGGGTCCCATCTATCTCTATAGGAATATTCATTATAATCGCTTCAGCGATTTAGGCGTGACAGCATAGCAAACAAACATACAGAATCACTTTTGCGTTCATAATATTAGTAAGAAAAAAGATGTATATTTAGACGTATTTTCCTTATACAGGTAACTAAAAACAGCCATTATGTACTGCCATATAAGTCTGTAGGAAGACCAGTTTTCAAACGGTGCTGTGATGTCAGCTCTAATGTATATATACATATATATATGTATGTAAAAGGTGCAACGTCAGTCGCCCACACACGTACCTAGTTATACTATATTTGGGATGAATATATTGGATATTTGGTCATTTAGACTTATTATTGAAGACAACTCCATATTAGACAGTAGGGCCCTGTTTTATCATAATACAAAACATTCCAGAACTGACAGGGTTTTTAACGGGACGTCAGTTTATTATGTAGGTAACTTTCATTTTTATATAATACATAAATTTAGATGTTCAGCCTTATATTGTGAAATAGAGCTAGCGGGTCACCTGCTGGTAAGTGATTACCGCCGCCCATAGACACTCACAAGATCAGAGGAATCTCAGGTGCGTTGCCGGCCTTTGAGGTAAAAGTAAGCTCTCTTCATGAAGGTCCTCATGTCGAATCGGTCCGGAAACACTGACGAAGCAAGTTGGTTCCTTAAGGCAGTCATGCGAGGGAAAAAATTCCGCACGAAACGTACCGTGTTTGTTTTTTTTTTTTGTACTTAAGATTTAGCGTTATGGCCATAATCTCACCCGATATTAAGTGACGATACGGCCTAAGTTGGTAGACACGCTAAACCTGTGGAGGAACTGGCTCTCAAGTGCAGCTGCCGGAACACACCTATTGGTATTAAGCGGCAGGTTTACAACTTGTGGGTAGTAGCTACCCAGGCGGGCATTAGGAAAAATCCCTACCACCATGCTCTAGTTTCCTCACGATGTTTTCCTCCAACGAAAGCTCAAGCTCATTGTAGGTGCTTGGATTCGAACTCACGTCCCTTGACTCGAAGTCGTACACAATATATCATCGCTATCATCGCTTCAAAAACTGTTATTAGTAAACAGGTATAGCATAGCAGCTATTTGAGTGGAGCTGTGGAACCTACTTCCGGTCAGCATGTTCCCACCCTCCTATAACATGGGATCCGTCAAAAGAGGCGTGAAAAGGTATCTAAGCAAGCCAACATGACAGCGATGACTGATTGTGAACTTAAGATCAATATCAGTCACCGCTAATCTGGATTGTTCTGTGCAATACCAGGTGCTGTGTAGTCACTATGATGCGCAATATAAAAAAAAAACTATCAAAAATAGTTTCTTACAGCTGGCGGAGGTCAATGAATGCCCTGAGGTCGATGTACAATGCGGATTGCCAGCGACATTCAGTTAAGAAATACTTAACTTAATCTACTATGACAGATTGCTGTGCTAGTCTCTACCTAGCTGCTTTTATTTGAATAGACCAAGTTTCGGATTCGATTCCCGGCAAATGAAAGAGTTTTAATTAAATTATCGTTTCATTTAGTTAATGATTTCTTATGTTTACGCGATTATTATTCATCGAAATAAAACTAATTTAAACGGATTTTATCGCGGCTATTTATTAATTTTGATCCTGACGTTTCGAAAGCTTTTCAGCCTTCGTGGGCACGGAGCGGACTGAGGTGCAGGTTGACCAGAAAAGTTCATGTTACTGTTTCTACCTTCAATTTATTAATCAAATGAAGATAGATATAATATTATGAACTTTCCTGGACAAATTGAAGGTAGACACAGTAACATAAACTTATCTGGACAACCTCAGACTACCCCGTGACCATGAAGGCCGAAAAGCTTTCGAAACGCCGGGATCAAAATTAATAAATAACCGCGATAAAATCCGTTTAAATTAGTTTTATTTAGATGTTTTATTTCGTTTTACTATCATGTCAGAGCGGGAATAATGACAATAAAACGTTTTCCAAAAAATGACATTTTTGTTTTCATGATCGAGTGTTTTTTTCTGTCCCATCACCAAAGGTATCATTAGTATTACCTACTTGTCTTCGCTTTCGGGATCGGTTACTTAACACCCTGTATATTATATATGCGCGATTCATAACGTCTTATAACATAGTCTTTCGTATATATAAATCATGTCTATATAACCTTGAACCGTTTTGTATTAACATTTATTAAAATATCTTCAACTCAGCTTGAATAATTCACAACCTCAGTTAAGATCTTGCCTCTGTTTGAGGAAGATGAGTTAAATATCTTATTTATGCATAGAATTTTTCTATTTATCTTATCTTATTGATGGTGTGATAAATATTGCATTCTCTCAACTTTATAGTTAATTAATTTAACAGTGTTTTCTGTGTATTTGGCGTGACGGATTATGCTTCGGACATAACGTGTTTATATCTTTAAAAAGCAGTTCTAAACTACACGATGTCGCCATTTTTAAAACAGGTAAATAACTAAGGTTTTATTGCTCAAATATACACATGAAATAAAGATTATATTCTATTTTGTATAAGACAAATAATTTCGATTAACTTAATACATAGAAAGTTTTAACAAAACTTTAACTCAACCAAATAGGTATATATGGATATAAATATTTATTTTTTATACTTAAGGTTTAACGTTATGGCCATAACCTCACATGATCTTAAGTGACGATACGGCCTAAGTTGGTAGACACGCTAAACCTTTTATTAAACCTTAAACGCGATTTATTTTTATCTTATCCTACCTTACATTTAATAATAGTGTAACGAGTTACACAACAATATTGTGAACTTAAATTTTTTCTCTTCAATTTTTTTTTATAGTTAATGTTTAGCGTTGTGGTGATAATCTCACCTGATCTTGAGTGACGATACGGCCCAAGTTAGTAGACACACTAAACCTGTGGAGGAACTGGCTCTCAAGTGCAACTGCCGGAACACACCTAATGGTGTTTTGCGGCAGGTTTTCAACTTGAGGGTGGTAGCTAGCCAGGCGGGTGTCAGAAAAAGTCCTACCACCATATTATGATTTCCTCACGATGTTTTCCTTCACCGAAAGCTCAAGCTCATTGTAGGTAGATTCGAACTCACGTCCCTTGACGTGAGGTCGTACACACTACCATTGAGCTATCATCGCTTCATTTTAACTTCTAGAAGCATTTAAAAAATTAAAGCTTGACGTAAGACTCCAAAGTAGACATTTCCTGAAACATGGAAATCTAAGTTGATTTTTTTTTAGTGGAAACTTCCTTAAGCGCTTTAGATACTTTTGATATAGGGAAAAGTCACTCAGATATTTATAATAATACAACCTTAAAACAAATCTTTCCAGTTTTATGAAGTTACAAGTTTTTACACTTCTGATGTGCAATCCTCAGAGAGACAGGTTTATTTTTATATTCATAATAAAGTATACACTTTTATAGACTGACATCGCCGGCGTAATTGGAGATCTAAATATAGTATTTAATATATATAAATAAATATAGTATTTAATATATATTGTGGTTCTCGGGTAGGAAAATATACTGGTCTTAGAAGATCCTCTTCTAGATAACTGATAATGCATATCAGCAGTCACTATTCTAAGATCCCAGATGCTAAGTTAGCGAAGGTAAGCACTGTGGTCGGGCTTTTTCTAATGCCCGCCTGGGTAGCTACCACCCTCAAGTTGTAAACCTGCCGCCAAATACCAATAGATGTGTCCCGGCAGCTGCACTTGAGAGCCAGTTCCTCCACAGGTTTAGCGTGTCTACCAACTTGGGCCGTATCGTCACTTAAGATCTGGTGAGACTATGGCCATAACGCTAAACCTTAGGTATAAAAAAAGGTAAGCTAATCCCATACACAGCATTCTGATAGTTCCATATATAGAAAATAATTTGTGTCATTGTAAGCGAATAAACGCATTAAATTCATTAGGATTTTTTTGACAAAGCCTTCGCGACGCCCACAAGTTGACTACGTAGTTATTTCAATTAACAAGTGCTAAGTGTTACACAACAGAACTGCATTCTGTTTTTCTGATGTTACATAACCTATGCATTTTTTGGTGATAAATATTGTAATTAACATTAATATGTATAATACTAGCTTTTACCTGCGGCTTGGTTCGCATTAATTTTCATTTTGTCTAATATATATAATAGTAGCTTTTACCTGCGGCTTGGCTTACATTAATTTTAGTTTTGTCTAACAAATAAGATGACACAATACAAAGTTTCATACAAATTTTGTCCCACTCTTTGCCCCACTTCCAATAAGTTTTTCGCTAGGAAAAGTAACCTATGACTATCTCCAAGTTTCCATTTGTCTC
Source organism: Actias luna (assembly GCA_039707435.1). NCBI lineage: Eukaryota > Metazoa > Arthropoda > Insecta > Lepidoptera > Saturniidae > Actias > Actias luna. The sequence continues at coordinate 12,032,375 of JAZHAC010000010.1, forward strand.
TATATCAAAATTTATGATAATCGATTGAGCGGTTTAGCTGTAAAAGCGTAACAAACAAACTTACTTTCGCATTTATAATATTAGTATGAAGATAACATACTATATTAATGATATTAATAACAAAGTTAAAAAAAAAACACTCTTGTGGGCAAGGTTCTTAATATTACCTTTGGTATCAATTGATTTATAATATTTTGTTTGTCCATGAACTTTTTGTATGATACAGTTAATTATTTCAATATGTTTAAGTTTTTACGCAGTGGTTGTTCGAAATGAAACAATTTCATCAAGTATAAAAGTCATATTTTCATCTATGATATTTCCTAAGATACTATTTTAATTTGAATGAAATAAAGTGTTTGTGTACCGAAAGTAAATACTCAATATAATTAACATATTCGTTTAAATAAAGAATAATGCCGTGTTGATATAACAATCTTCACAGATATTGTAAACCATAAAATGTAGACATATGCTATCGCAGATTTAGTTTGAAAACTTTTTTAGAGGAATTTTTTCTTAGTTTCGTGTAACGTTAACTATTTACACAGCGCACGCCACGAAATCAAATAATCAAATCAAATCAAATCAAATCAAATAGAATCGAATCGAATCGAATCGAATCGAATCGAATCGAATCAAATCAAATCAAATCAAATCAAAAAAAAATCTTTATTCAATTTAGGCTCTAAGAAGGCGCTTATGAACGTCAAAAATTATTACGTTCCCGGAAGTAATAATTTCAACCGTTTATGTAACTTTGCTTCTATTCGTGGCAGCGTGATGTCGTATATCTCACTTTTGAATGAATATCCTATCAACGAAGCAAGAATTTTCAAAATCCAAAGGGTAGTGTCAGATTATAGTTTTTTTTTTTTATCATACCTAATGGTATTTGGTGACAGATTTTTAACTAGAGGGTGGTAGCTAGACAGTCGGGCATCAGAAAAAGTCCTACCACTTAGCTATGGTTTCCTCACGATGTTTTTCTTCACCGCAAGCGCAAACTCATTGTAGGTGGTTGGGTTAGAACTCAAGTCCCTTGACGCAAAGTCGTACACTTTACTACTGAGCTATCATCGCTTCAGAATGTCTTGACATATGTAACTATAGTTTGGCATATCATATCATTTTTAAATCAACATAATTTTTGTTCGGCTTAAAATTCAAATTTGAAATTTATCTTTATTTAAAAACATGAATTATTTTTCCTACAGTAGTCATTTGTTATTAATGAGTGTTATGTTTTCGCCGCATGTGAATCTTTTTCGTCATCGTAAATACGTTAATGATCCGACTATTTACGCAATATGAGTACCATCGAGGCGGCAACATCACACAAGCATAACGCAACATCAATGGCTTTTACGGAGCTAACACTACTAACCAACGCAATGTGTAATATTGGTTTGCCAGCTTCCGTTTTACATGGTGGTAGGGCTTTTTCTAATGCCCGTCTGGCTAGCAACCACCCTCAAGTTGAAAACCTGCCGCTAAATACCAAGAGATGTGTTCCGGCAGCTGCACTTGGGAGCCAGTTCCTCCACAGGTTTAGCGTGTCTACCAACTTGGGCCATATCTTCACTTAAGATCAGGTGAGATTATGGCTATAACACCTAAACCTTACTATAAAAAAAAAAAAAAATTACCAGTAAAATAGACGTCGTGGTAGTCTGAAAACTTTGGTCGACAACCGCAAATTCAAGGCCACTGTGGTAGCTGATAATGCTCAATCTACGGCTGAATTGATTGACATGATAGCTTGGTGTGACGTGAGTTCGAATCCAACCACCTACAATGAGCTCGAGATTTCGGTGAAGGAATACGTCGTGAGGAAACTATAGCAGGGTGGTAGGGATTTTTCACTCAAGTTGAAAATCGGCCGCTAAATCCCAATAGGTGTGTTCCGACAGTTGCACCAGAGAGCCAGTTCCTCAACAGATTTAGCTTGTCTACCACCTTGGGCCGTATCGTCACTTGAGATCAGGTGCGATTATGGCCATAACTCCTAAAGCTATACTATAAAAAAAAAAATAGCGCAGCTTTCGACGTTAGCGCCAATACAAGATTGGTACGATTGCATCCAATTGGGGAGGTAAAAAAATAATTGACACATTGATGCACCACGAGCTCAGTGATCACCAGCACGAGGTACACGTCAGGTCGTGCTCAACAGGCTTACAAACGAAGGAATTTTGAATCGCATTGTTACCTGTAACGAATAATGGATTCTGTTTGACAATTGCAAGCGTTCAGCAAATTGGTTGGATGCTGGTTCAGCATCTAAATAATGCTCTAAACGAAAGCTAAAAAAGTGATGGTCCCGTTTCGTGGTCTAGCGCCGGTGTGATTCATCATAGCTAGTTACATGGGTGTTTATTTTGATTAATAGAAATAGAAAATATAGAAGAAACTCTTGTTTCTTTTTTTTTCATATAAGACGGCAATTTCAAGACCCTTGCATGAGTATATATGACGGGAAACATTTTACCAAAAATCCGAAATATCAAAAGTAAATTCTATAGTCACAATTTAATCATGGTTAGTTCTAACGAAGGTATAGCTGTCTAGTTAGAGAGTTATATGAAGTTTTACAATATAAATTAAATTTGAGACGGCACGATGCTAAATTTTCCACCATCATTTAAACCCTGGGAGACCACAAAATGCGTGTCTGTAATATATCAAACCTAGATTCATCCACTTTGATAATTTAAATTGCTTGCCTAAAACAACACCTTTTTTAATCTTGGGAAATGCATTTACTCAGTCCCTCTCAGCCTGAGCCTGAGGGATCAAAAAGAATACATAGTACTCACCCGATGCTACCGCCGGGAATGCACTTTAAAACCCCACAGCCATTAATCGTCTTCCTAGGCTGACATGAGTTTGATCTAGCTGACACCGAGTCGCCCCAGGGATCAGCCCAACCCAACTAAGACAAGCTTTTCTGAGGAGCAGCCTGTTAAGCTGCCTTAATATACGGCCAGGCTGGTACAATGGCAGACAGTTCCGGAGACTCTCAGTTCGCATTATGGTGGCCCAAGAGCACGACCGTACATCTTAAAACTTGCAAAACCATCAGAAACGTTTTAATTATTGATTATATTTATTCATTCGCCCATTTATTGATGAAACTCTTGTATATGATCTAATTGAAAACTATACAAATAAATAATAATTATTGTTATTGTGGTTGCTTTCAATGCGGAACATTATACAACTGTTTAAGTCTAGACTGACGTTTGGGATTTTCATGTTGCATTCATTATGAACAGTGTTATTTGAACCATTAATCATTTGAATATTGTTTTCAGTGCTTCGTGACTTTCGGAGTAGCTATGAACGTAGGACAATTCGCATTTGTAATGGGTTTTACAGCTGCGCTACTACTTCAATTAGACGCTCCCAATTCGTCCATACATATTGATGATTCATCTGGATCTTGGATAGGTAATTTAATTTAACTTTAATATTAAATATGCTTACACTTATATATTTCTTGCCTACTCTGAAACTAATGTGAGTCATGTAATTCTAAAGATTATCTGTTTCAGCCGCTATTCCTTGTTTCGCATTAATTTTAGGGAATTTAACTGTCCCGACCATTATGGAGATATATGGAAGAAAAATCGCAAATATAATCAGCAGTATAATCATTATCATAGGATGGGCGTGCATCGCAATTGCAAATAGTTTGGTCCCTATCTTACTTGGCAGAGCTCTTCAAGGTGTTTCATTAGGAATGAGCACAACGTTGGGCCCAATCTTAATTGCTGAGTACACAAGTCCGAAAAACCGGGGAGTCTTTCTATCATCAATATCTTTTTTTTTGGCGTCGCAAAGTTTAATTATTCAAACGGTCGGGTCTTATATTACTTGGCAGATGACTGCAACGTTGTGCATTGTAATTAGTATTATTAATTTAGCCATAATTGCTGCATCACCTGAATCGCCAAGTTGGTTAGCAGCTCATGGAAGAAACGAAGAATGCAGGAAAGCGTTCCATTGGCTTAGAGGGCACAATGAGAAGGAGGAACTCAGCAAATTAATTGCAGCTTGCAGTGCCGGAGGACTAATACCAAACAATTGTGAGGCCAGTTCTTTTCATAAAGATCTTAAAAACAAATTAATCGATTTCAAAAGTTCTATAGTTAAAAGGGAGTTTTATAAACCTATTATTATTTCGTTTCACGTTTTTCTGTTGGAGGAATGGTCGGGAGTTAATCTGCTGTGTCTTTATGTGCAATATGTTATCGAAGGTCTTATTGGTAGCGAAAATGTTAATGCACCGTTACTAATCTTTACTGTAAATGCTCAAAGAGTTATCACAACTGTTCTAGCCGTTTATCTAATTAGGAAAATTAGAAGAAGAACAATGCTGTTATCTACAAGCTTAATGTGTATCTTTATACATCTAATTACAGCCGGGTACAGCTATGCGAAAGTATCGAGTCTTTTACCTTTTGATTCTCCATATATCGGTATCTTACTAACACATTTACACATGTTCACGGTATCGATCGGTTCTCTGCCATTACCTACGATAATAGCTGGTGAAATTTTTTCATTGAAGCATAGGAGTCTGTCCAGTGCTATCACTTCACTGTTTGTTTCCTTACACGTTTTCCTATGTACTAAAACGTTTTTATACTTGCATAGAAATTTAAGACTGTTTGGTGTTTATATTCTTTACGCTGGTTTTATAACTTATGCATTAGTTGTAATTTGGGTATTGTTACCTGAAACAAAGGATAAAACTTTACAAGACATTGAAGACGAGTTTAAAGGACGTCCTGTAAAAAGAGAGGAGGTGTTATCAGCTGAATTATTAGTAAAAGAATAAATGTCAATATTATTTACGTATCAACCATATACGTTAGTTTAAATTTAGTTAATGTTCTTAATTAAATACTTTGATACAACATTGTCATATTTTTTTTACTTACTGTACATACAAATTATATAAATAAAATTGAATCTCTATTTCCCTTTGATCATCGCAGCACGCGTGAACGGATGAAACATCTCGCTAATTCTTTGTTTGTTGTGTGAATTATTGTCAGAAGAAGGCTCTTAGGAAAGAACAAATAATGGAAGTTGAGCGGAACATTTAAAAATTTAAATGAAGATAAGCAAATTAAAAAGAACTTAACGCCAATATTAATTTGACGTGACTGTCAGTTGTCATACAGTATTACCATAATAAACATTATGTTTTTTAATATTTTTTATTTTATTTATTATTCGAATTCAATATTCATAGTTAAGACAGGACAACGTCTGTCGGGTCAGCTAGTTATTGATAAAATTGAAAATTAATTTGTTGCGTGAAACATATCTACAGGTTTTACCTAAGAACGATATGTAAACATCAATATAGTAACTTTAACATACTGTCTCTGTCCGCGACCCCGTTCGCGGGAAATTAAAAGTATATTATTCATTTTCATAAAAATACGTTATATAGTCTATGTTTTTCAGGGCTAATGAAGCATTCTAATTGTGAATTTTTGAAATCGGGTTAGTAGTTATTGAGTATATTCGTTGCAAACAAAAATACAAATCTTTCCCCTTTTATAATATTAGTATAGATTTTAATACTTTTTGCTTTTAAAAGGGATTTTTAAAATTTACTTATACAGTCAGAATTCTGTTTGTCCCGGTTTGCTAATTATTAGCTATATTTTGTTTTTATATTCTAGAATATATAAAAATTGTGGATTATTTGTGGCTCGTTTGAGAACCGGTTGTAGTCCAGTGCTATTATTACTGACGTGGCAATTTTATTTCCTTATATATTATTATTATTAATGCCTAAGTGGATAGGCATTCATAATAATAATATACTTAATAATATATGCCTACGTAATAAAAATTTATTCGTAATAAATAATAAATTCATAAAAAGGAATAAAATATTTGTTAATTCGATCGTAAAATATAATAACAACAAAGAGACAGATAGATATTTCCTATTATGAATTGTTAAGTTATACGATGTTGTATAACGAGATGATTCTTCTATTCTAAAGTGGCTTTTAAATTAATTATATGCATGATTCAACTTCCGTAAACAGATTTATTTAACATTTAAGCTGCTCCTTACTAAAATAAGGAATAGTGTGATAAGGGAACGTCGTGGTGTGGTAGAGGATGTAGTGACAAAGATATAGAAAGGGGTGCTTAATTGGTATGGACATTTAGACAGATGAATGAAAGAAGATTGACGAAACAAATTTACAAGACGAGTGTGACTTAGCAAGCTGGTAAGGGTCGACTTAGGCGAAGAAGCGATGATAGCTCAGTGGTAGTGTGTACGACTTCGCATCAAGGGACGTGAGTTCGAATCCAAGTACGTACAATGAGCTTGAGCTTGCGGTGAAGGAAAACATCGTGAGGAAACCATAGCATGGTGGTAGGGCTTTTTTATTTTTTATTTTTTTATAATAATACGGAAACTAGCAAAAGGATATACGGTTTTATAATTGGCAACATTTTTAATTACCATATTTTAAAAATTGGCAATCCTCAATGGCTGAGTACTGTTTATTTCACGTCAAATTGTGAAACATCAATTGGCGCGCTTTTGCAGTATAATCGAGCCATATGCCGTCACGGCAAACGGGATGACGCTCTCATACGGAGTCATGTCCTGTTTTATCTCTGTGAGTGTACGTATACTAAAGACTTGGATGCCTCGTTGTTTAAACTGTTCATTGGTTTTATTTATATTAATATTAAAAATGGGATACGTGTCTTTATTTGAATATGAAACCAATACTTATTATACAATGAAAGTAACTGGAGAATTATGCGTATTTGATTAGCTATTAAAAATATAAGGTAAATAATAAATAAACATGGATTACATTATCCTGGATAGCATTCCGTTTTAAACAGAAACCAGTATAGCTAGCTATAAAGAAACGGCTTCTCAGTATACTAATTGACGTATACCTTACAATACTCGCAGTGTATAACGGAACACAATCCAAATTTCTATGCTTTGATTCGTTCAGGATTATCTGATTGCAAATAATTCCACAAGTTGCAAGGTATTTTAATTAATTTCAGTACTTTTTTAATTTTTGGCTCTATGTGGAAAAATGCGGCGTTTTTCACATTTTCGAACATTATCACATACTCACGAAAAATGAGTTTGTTTAATGTATAGCGGGCAAACTAGCAAGCGTGTCACCTGATGGTATAAGTGATCACCGTCGACCGTGGACGCCAAGGTGCGTTGCCGGCTTTTATAGAAGCGACTGGCTCTCAAGTACCACTGCCGGAACACATCAATTGGTATTTGGTGGCAGACTTTCAATTTGAGGGTGGTAGCTAGCCAGGCGGGCATCTGAAAAACGTGTTCGAAAAAAAAAAGATAGTTGATCGAACTTCCGGAATGGAGCCCTCGAGCTAACCCGCTCTTTACATTCACTGAACCCACATCACCACACTGCATGTCACATTCGTGCACACTCACACATTACGTACACGGTTCTGCGAGGGACCGCCCGTGGTCCTGAATGTGATTCGGCCTTTTATTTTTTCTTGTAGTTATTATACATAATACTTCTAGTTCCTTTGTCTTCTTCTCTGTTTTTCGAATTATTTTTTGCTAGGTGCGTTCGTCACCAACTATTAGGTAGGGAGGACGCACAGTACAATCTTACCACGTCCGCCATGGCACAGTACAAACAAAATTTAGTTTTCAGATCTCGAAGGGGATGAGTTAGATTCGAATTTAGTACTTTCGATTAGGTAGTAGTCTCAGGCACCGCCAGTTAGGTTTGCATATGTACAATCCTTCGCGCCGTTACAATCACTCTTTCTATTTTTATTAATAGCTAGTACCGCGTTCGGTTTTCTCTTACTCGTTATGGCAACAGCCCAAGCCGAGGTTCGGTCACTAGGGTCACCCTTGCGCGAGTTGCCCCTCGGGCTCGAGCGGTGTCCACTCTCGCCCCCCAAGTCCGGTGAAGCTGTAAAAGTCCCTCAGGGTAACAGTGTAGGTCTCTTCGAAAAAAAATAATATCAATAGATGGTTTTTCGTTGCATCGCTATCGACTTCTATTCAGTGCACGCAATCTCCAACAAACTATATTTTCCTTATAATATCTATATGTATAACTAGCTTGTACGTGCGTATTTTCCGCACTTTTCCTTTTTTTTTCTCAACGAAAACATTTACGTTACTGGTTTTGTATATGTTTATAAACATTTTTCAGTGTTATCATGTTGGTAGGTCGGCTAGAACACGTGAAGCACTATTACCAATCGTATGACCATTTTTGAATCCCTTGTACCGCTCTTTAATTGTGGTCTTACCCAAAAAATCGTCTTCAAAAGCCTTCTGCGACATTCCTACGGTCTTCACACAACTCTTTACGAGTCTTTCCGAGTTAAACGTTACGCAGATCCGATGAGGAAAATTCTTTATGGAAAATGTACCGAATGTATCGATATACAACTATGAACAATTCAAAGCGGTATCGTAATTAGATGGTTATTGTTAGAACTTGTTAAGAATAATGATGGTAATCGTGTTGGAATCAAATTTTATCCTGCGTCTTAAAAAAAAAAAGGGTTGTTGTGCGAGTGATAGATAAGGTCTTACAGACGATAATACGGAATTTTTTCTCTCAACAAACTTCTCAGATGTAGGGTAAAGCGAAAAACTTTGTATTTGCTTCATGCGATTTATTTCACAAAATCAATATCAACACGAACGAAGCCACACATAAAAGCTAATAAGATAATAAGGAGGCAATATTATGCGAAGTCGTAGGACACTGGCTAGTTAAAATATAGCATATTGCTTGCATATATTTTAATGACTTTCAATAAACTTGATTTTCAACATTCTTTATGTCACATGACGCAAGAATGTCGAAGATAGGTCACCTTCAAACGGATTTACCAGGAGTTTAACTTTGGCATATCAATACGCGTAATTGATACCTTAAAATATAGGTACAAGAATTTTATCTTAATATATATATATATATATATATATATATATATATATATATATATATATATATATATATATATTATAGATAAGGTTTAGCGTTATGGTCATAATCTCACTTGATCTTAAATGACGATACGGCCCAAGTTGGTAGACACGCTAAACCTGTGGAGGAACTGGCTCTCAAGTGCAGTCTGTTGGTATCTTGCGGCAATTTTTCAACTTGAGGGTGGTAGCTACCCAGGCGGGTATTAGAAAAAGCCCTACCACCATGTTTTCCTCCACCGAAAGCTCAAGCTCATTGTGGGTTATTCTTATTATTTTATCAATGATAAAAACTAGCTTGTAACTGCTGCTTCGCTCGCGTATTGATTATGTCAAACAAACCCGATGACGTAATATAAAGCTTCATACAAGTTTATCACTCGCCTAAACCCACTTCCAATAAGTGTATTGCGATAAAAAGTAACCTATCATCGTCTCCATGTTTTCATCTCTCTTTATACCAAAATTCATTATAATCGCTTCAGTTGTTTAGGCGTGAAAGAGTTACAAACAAACAAACTCACTTTCGCATTTGTAATATTAGTAAAGATACTTTTCTATCAATATATTTAAGAATTTTAGTCTATTATATTAATGGATACGCATACTTTTCTCTTATGCACGTATTTTGTAACATCTCTGACCCACTCCAAAGTTGACTGGTAGAGAATGTCAGAGGCATTAATTCCGCCTTATATACAGATTGCATATAAAAGTGTAAAAATAAATTAATACATCGTATATCTTTGTATATTCTTATCCTTAGTTAATATTATAAATGTGAAAGTGAGTTTGTTTGTTTGTTACGCTATGACGCCTAAACCGATGAATTGATTATAATGAGTTTTCATATATAAATAAATGAGGCCCTGGAGACGGAGATATGCTATTTTTTCTCGCGAAATTCTTGCAGAGAGTGGGGTAAAAAGAAGATACATTTTAATACTTGAAACTTACTTTAATAACTTTAATAGCATTTGATAGAAACATCATTTCCGTGGCCATCGACAACGAGTATACGTTGACAAGATCAATATTACGTGAGCGGAGCCGCGCGTAGAAGCTAGTTAATATTATAAAGTTGATATATATATATATATATATATATATTTTAATGTTCTATTGTTAGGAACATGATTGGCGAAGGCATTGCTTTTTGTTTATACTTAAGGCTTAGCGTTATGGCCATAATCTCACCTGATCTTAAGTGACGATATGGCCCAAGTTGGTAGACACGCTGAACCTGTGGAGGAACTGGCTCGCAAGTGCTGCTGCCGGAACATACCTATTGGTTTTACAGGTTTACAACTTGAGGGTGGTAGCTACCCAGGCGGGCATTAGAAAAAGCCCTACCACCATGCTATGGTTTCCTCACGATGTTTGCTTTGCAAAAATCTATCACTGAACGTTGAAGTGTATATTACTCTGCATTATTCGGATGTTTGGAGCGGAGCGGAGCATCCTCACATCGATGCTGACCCTTCCGATGCGGGGATTTGATCATTTCATCATAGCAATTAACTGTCGGATTTTTTTTTTTCATAATGCAGTCATTTAGAAAGGCCGTAAGCGATTTAACTGCATTCCATAGCCAATAGGAGCAAAGCTGTATTAAAAAAGCTACAGTAACGGGCTAAAATGCTTTTTTTTTTATGTTGCACAGGTGTTAAGTACAGTACAATCCAGAACAACGGTGACTGGCGTTGATCCAAAATGCACAATCAGTCACCGCTGTCATGCTGGCCTGCTTATATACCTTTTCATGCCTCTTTTGAATGAACCCATGTCATAAGCGGTTGGGAGCACTCTGATCGGATGATAGTTCCACAGCTCGACGGTACGGCAAATATATAAATCAGCAAACTTTTCAGTTCGCGATCCGATAGGAGTCAACGTGAAGCTGTGACACCGAAGTCGCGCCCGCGTGGTTCTATAGTGGAACGGGGAGGAGGGGATTATATCGAAGAGCTCTTCAGGACACTTGCCGTGGTACATACGGTGGAACTCACTTAAGAGGCAATGCCCCTTCGTAGCTTCCGCGGTTCTACGGTGCTGGTGGTGTCTGCATCATTCACAATGCGGACAGCCCGCCTCTGCAACCTGTCTAAGGCATCGAGTAGATATTGAGCGGATCCATCCCAGAGGTGCGAGCAGTATTCCATGCACGATCGAACTTGGGCCTTATAAAGGAGGTACAACTGGTCGGGTATGAAAAACCGACGCACTCTGTTCAGGATTCCGAGTCTCTACGAGATGTTGTGGAGATGACATTCTCGATGTGGTCCTTGAGGTTCAGGTCGCTACGAATATTCATTCACAGAATGTTTAGGTTTTAGTTGGGTATACTGAAGAGTAGGGTCGGGTGAAAAAGGGGAGTTGCACGCGAACGAAGTCGCCGGGATCGCTAGTATATTTGTAAAGTAACTTTAATTATTTCTTTAAGTTATACAGCGCGTTTCGGGCGTTTAAAACAGTGACCATGTACTTGACAGATGGCGCTGTAACGTTCTGACGCTAATTCTGTGGAGAAAGTAGTTTTGTTTAGAATTGACAACTAATTGTAAAAAGATATTATAAAAATTTTTGATTTATATAAAAAGGAATTGACAGTGTTAAAATTATACTTTAAATGTCGTTTCTTTATTTTCAGAGCAACGTGTTGGTTCAATTTTAATCTACAATTCCATAGAAATTCCGAAATATTGTCTTATATATTTATAAATAGATACAGTTCACACAAAGAAAATAACACACAAGAATCGAGATCGTAGAGCATCATGCTTACTAATATTATAAATGCGAAAGTGAGTTTGTTTGTTTATACGCTTTAACGCCTAAACCGCTGGAACGATTATCATAAATTTTGGTAAAGAGATAAAAGAGAAAATGGTGATGGTGATAGGCAACATTTTCTCCCAAAACATTTAAGTGGGGTAAAGGGATAAATAAGCTTTGTATGAAACTTTTTAACGCGTCATCCTATTTGCTTGAAAAATTCTATATCAACGCTAGGAAAGCCGCAGGTAAAAACTAGTGGTAGCATAATAAACTCTCGCACATCCTTACCGCGCGTAGTGTATCGTGCATCATGCCGTTTTCCGTCCCGGCATATAAGTCGATTTTACCGCGAAGATGGGCAAATATATTTTTCACTTAAGACAGACAAAAGATAGTCGGTACTATTCACCCTAAAATCTGGTAAAATAATACACTTTTTACATAAAAAATGTTTTAATATATACTTAAAGTTTAGCGTTATGGCCATAATCTCACCTGACACGCTAAACCTATGGAGGATCTGGCTCCCAAGTGCAGCTGCCGGAACACACCTATTGGTATTTGGCGGCAGGTTTACAACTTGAGGGTGGTAGCTACCCAGGCGGGAATTAGAAAAAGCCCTACCACCATGCTATGGTTTCCTCACGATGTTTTCCTTCACCGAAAGCTCAAGCTCATTGTAGGTGGTTGGAATCGTACTCACGTCCCTTGACGCGAAGTCGTACGTCCGGGCTATTATCGCTTCATCCATTTCTGAAATATAAAAATAATAGACAGACAGATGAATATTTCCTATTATAAAATGTAAAGGTTATGCGATGTTATATAACGACATAATTATTCCTATTTTAAAGAGTATTTTAAATTATTCTTTGTATGATTCAACTTTCTTAAACAGATTATATCAAACATAATTACTAATTATAAATATATTTATCTATACATATTATAAACTCACTCTGCCACGGCTGTCCGTTTGTCTAAACGCGGACAATAAAAAAAAAACATATGTAACAAATATAATTTCATATTGAAAATACCATTTAAACCCTTTTGCATACCGGTAGTAAGAATCTAGATATATATTTCATTTAAGAAATGATTTAGTCTAAGACCCTATAATATTTAATAAGCGCCTAAAAAAATTATAACAGCAATTCATAATATTCTCACTTCGTATATTACGTTAATACATATTCTTGTGCTTCTTGTGTGCTTCTTATACATAATCAATAATTATTAATAAATTCCAATACGAATTGAGAGCGCTTACAAATATTTTAATCACCACAAACAATTAATTGTGAGAATCAAGATTCTTTTTAAGAAAATACATCAGAACTAATTCGCTCATATATATATATATATATATATATATATATATATATATATATATATATATATATATATATATATATTTTGTTCCCGGCTTTTCCCCTAACATGATCAGGGACTTTTTTATAATAATTTTTTCATTGTGTGCCTTTTTTTCTGTATAATTTTAATTTGAGCGCATTCTTATACTCTTATTTCAATTCTTATATTAATACAATGTCTTATTCTAATAATACATTTTTTTTTTTTTTATATTATATTCATATATTGACCACGGTACTGTCGCAGCCATATACAGTGCCTGCGACTTCCTTCGCGTTTTCCCGTAAACCACAGTTGATCCATAGATAGGTAAAATCTTAGCGGATGTTGTGAAATAAATTTATATGCCGAGTTTTAAGGTGTATCGTTTTGGAAATATGATGATAAGTGAATCAAAAATTAATCTATTTATATAGTTAGACGTAGATTATTTATTATATTTCTCTATGAGTTTCTACGAAACAGGGATTAAGATGTTGCATTACTATACAATACGCAACTACATGGCGAAAGTGTGCGCTTGCGCAAGTCGCGACGATGGCGAGAGGTCTTAGTGTTCGACTCTATCGATACCAATTTATCGATAAAAACACAATACAATTTACCTTTGATTATTGTTTCGATTTTGTCGATCTTAACACAAAAGTGATTATTATGTTCAAAGATTATATTATAATTATTGTCTAAACTTGCAAATTATATACTAAAAAAATATATAATAATTATGTACGCTACCTAATAAACTCTATGAAGACGTTGCCAAATCTAATACACGCGTAAAATGTTTAGATCCATTCCCGCGCGAAAGTTTGTATAACTTGGCTATTGCACATTAATATTGAAATTAGATTTTGAATATTAAACATATTTAGCATCTTTTATATGGTGTTTAAGTATTTATTATTTCTGTTTATCTACCTACTACAATTTACGTCGGTTTACAACTTAATAAAACTATCGACTAAGTTCGAAAAAAGGGAAAGAAAACCGTGTGCTTAAGACCTCACGACAGGAGTGAAACATCGTTATATCTCTCCCGCTTTCTTATTCACCTCGAACAGACTCTACCCGAATGAACGTCACACAAAAAGCTTACACATCAGAATTCCGAAGCCCTTAAAAACGGCACGCGCAACACAATATATTAACGAAACTTCTCAAAATGGATCGCACAAAAGAGAGACATGGAATAGCTTAAATCGTTTATAAGATGCTAACTGGTGCCCCGCGGTTTCACTCGCGTTTTTCACGCCAACGGAGCGGGATCATATTATCATAATATCCATGGATAATATAAAGTAAATAGGTCTGATAGTTTTTGATATATATATTTTTTTGTTATGATTTAGCGGTATGGCCATAATCTTATCTGTTGTTAAGTGACGATGTGGCCCAAGCTGGTGAACACGCTAAGCCTGTGGAGGAACTGGCTCTGAAGTGCAACTTCCGGAACACACCTAACGGGTATTTGACAGCAGATTTTCAACTTCGGGTGGTAGCTAACCAGGCATTAAAAAAAGCACTAACACCATGATATGGTTTCATCACGATATTTTCCTCCACCGAAAGCTCAAACTTATTGTAGGTGCATTCAAACTTGCATCCCTTGACGCAACGTCGGTACACACTACCAATAAATTTAAAAGTCGCCTGTTTACTCTACAATGTAGACCTCTCTTTTCCCCTCTATCAAAGTCGTATCTTCCCTCTCTGTCATTCATCGAAGTTAAATAAAATATCGACATTCATTACGCAAACTAAAGTGCCACCTTACTATTCGACTTAAACAGATAGCCAGTTGCATCGCGACTGTCGCGACACGCGACGAACCTCGTATTTGTTCAGATGCTTAAAAAAAAACGTGTCCACAGTGATATTACATGTAGAAGTGTTGGAAATTTGTCAGTAATCATAAATAAAAATTCTAGGAAATTCCTGTAAAATTGTAAAAAAATCCTATATAAAAATATAAAAAAATATTATTAAAACCATCACCGAATCTCGTCTATTGACGACTCTAAAAAAAATCGTTAGGACAACACAGGAGATAAAGGTAATGTTTTTTTTTTTACTTTATGTTTTGCTTTATAGCCGCAATCTCACGTGATGTTAAGTGACGATGTGGTCCAATATGGTGAAGACGCTAAGCCTAGTGCCCAGCCTTAAAATCATAATTTAATAATTTAATGCATTCATTATTGAAAATGTGAGAAATTTTTGATAAAACAGTTTCCCTCCTTTTTTATTGTCAAGGTTTAGCGTTATGGCCTGACCTCATCACCTCAATCACCTGATTTTAAGTGACGATGTTGAAGGACTGGCTCTCAAGTGCACCCACCGGAACACACTTGTAATTATTTGGCGGCAAATTTCAACTCGAGGCTGGTAGGTATCAGTTGGATGTTAGAAAAAGCCCTATCACCATACAAATCTATATAAAAAACTGGATATATCTAAAATATTTTCATCGATAACTCGAAACTCATTATCAATCACTTAACAAAGAGAAGATCATCCATCGGATCTGAGAAGGTTTCGAATTCTTTTCTATGTAAGTGTTTTAAAAACTGTCTCTAAAAATGTTTCTTTGATAAGACTTAAACTAGTCAATAGTTATAGAAAATTGTTAACAAATTTATTTATTTATTTATTTATTTATTTATTTACACTTTATGTCTGGTAAAATGGTGGACTTCATGTCATAGGCATTCCCTAACAGTCATCCTTAAGGTGGTGCAGATATAAAAGACTGTAAGTGTAAAGCAAACAAAAATTGAAAGAAAAAACTTTCTGCTAGAATGCTAAGACTATGATACATATATAAACGTATATAACGTATAAATTGATATGGATCGGTTTGTTATCATATACAGTATGAATTTTTGTATACAGGAGATATCAATTAATACCTCTAATATAACAAAAATTAATAAAAAAATCGGCAGTATATAGATACAAAATATAGGTGTATAGCAAACAACAAATTAAAGAAAAAACTATCTATTAGAATACTAAGACTAACACTAACTATGATACATATATAAACGTATATAACGTATACATTGAAGAGGATCGTTTTGTTATCATATACAGTATGAATTTTTGGATACAGGAGATATCAGTTTTATACCTCTAATATAACAAAAAATAAATAAAAAAATAGGCAGTATATATATACAAAATATAGGTGTATAGCAAACAACAAATGAAAGAAAAAACTATCTACTAGAATACTAAGACTAACTATGATACATATATAAACGTTTATAACGTATAAATTGAAGAGGATCGTTTTGTTATCATATACAGCATGAATTTTTGGATACAGGAGATATCAGTTTTATACCTCTAATATTACGAAAAAAAAATTTGGCAATATATATATACACAATATAGGTGTTTAGCAAACAACAAATGAAAGAAAAAACTATCTACTAGAATACTAAGACTAACTATGATACATATATAAACGTATATAACGTATAAATTGAAGAGGATCGTTTTGTTATCATATACAGTATTAATTTTGGTTACAAGGGATAAAATTAAACAATAATTTTCGATTCGGAGCGACGTTTGAGTTGATATTTTAATATTCAAACCAATTATCCCCGAATATATTAAGACTGAAGTCTTTTAATTTGTATATATTAAGTTTCTCAACTAAATATCTATTGTGGTTTCGTCGGTGAGCGCCATTACTGAGCTAAGTGGACGCGGATTCAATCCTCATATGCGCCTCTCTGTATGATGGCCATAATTATTCCGTGCCAAGTACACGGTACCAGTGCACTCAGCCTAGTTGCCTTTCGACTATTGCTAACATACAGAAAATACATAAAATGTATACTCAGTCGATACAGAATGTCAAAGTCACATTGAAAGGTGTCAACCCATATATTTTATGTAAACAACTCTCGCCGCGATTTCGTTCGCGTGGGACTAAAATGACTGAAGTTCGCCCGTTTTTGTAACTTTTATCAGGACAGCTTTGTCCCTATTGATGCTAGCGTGATGTTGAATAACCTAAAGCCTTCGTCAATAATTGCGCTATCAAACGTAAGAAGTGTTTTTGAAATCCGAGTCTTGGTTGCCGAGATAAGCGCGATCAAACAAATGCGACATGGTTCGCAGCACAGGTGATTTACCAATACACAAGATAAGTTTCGTTCGGAATTTAATGGCCATGTTTTGTTTTATGATACTACATATAAATCTTTTATATTTTTAAAACGTTCATATTACGAACTTGATGCGATGATAGCTTAGTTGGTAGTGTGTACGGAACCCGTGTTAATAGACGTGTGTTTTTTTATAGATAAGGCTTAGCGTTATGGCCATAATCTCACCTGATTTAAAGTGACGATACGACCCAAGGTCGTAGACACGCTAAAAACCTTGCAGGAACTGGCTCTCAAGTGTAACTGCCGGAACACACCTATCGGTATTCGGCGATAGATTTTCAACTTGAGGGTGGTAGTTAGCCAGGCGGGCATCAGAAAAAGCACTACCACCATGCTATGGTTTCCTCACGATGTGTTCCTTCACCGAAAACTCCAGCTCACTGTAGGTGGTTGTGTTCGAACTCACGTCCCTTGACGCAAAGTCGTACACACTACCACTTTGATCCCTACAATGTGCCTGAGCTTTCCGTGAAGGAAAACATCGTGATGAAACTATAGCATGGTGGTAGGACTTTTTCTAATACCGACCTAGCTAGCTACCACCCTTTTTTTTTGTTAACGCGGTGTTCAAAATCCCAGTGTTAACGGATTTCCTCAACGCAACACGCTAACGCATTATCCGGGCTCAGGCCAAAGGCGTGAAAGGCTTGTGGCGACCCATCCGGTGCTTATCACCCAACACTACCCACTAAAACGCACCACAGCGACACTTCCAATTTCTGTGTTGCCAGAAACCGCCAGGGACAGCTTTCACAATACTCTAATAACTGGCGGAAGTGGCCGCTCGGATTTGCTGTCTTTCCGGCGTCTCCTACTTAACCGGTCTGATAGTCTGCCCAACACTACTCTACGGACGAACCATGACGTACGCTGGTCGTATACCAACGCCAAGGACCTGTACATTACTGCAACGGCATAGAACTGCGGCTTGCGACCACACTCAAATTCAAAATCTACCGTCAGATACCAATAGATGTGTTCCGGCAGTTGCACTTGAGAACCAATCTCTCCTCTGAGCTTAGCGTATATCTTGATTACAAGAAAAACATGAACCCTTCAATCTTATTCGATAAAATAAAATGGTTAGCAATTCTAAAGCAGTTTTCACTTCAAAACGACGACAACGGTCGACGAACTAAATAACTGAATAAACAAATTAACTCCATACTGCTTATCAACGCGTTCGTAATGAACAAATGTACTGAATAACACAGTCGACTTCTGTTAAATGTATGTCAATGAACGTATGTGTTTACCCGCCACGGTACGGAGGCCGCGTTAATGAACGTGAGTTCGAATCCCTTCAATGAACTATATAACTTCATGTCAACACCACAGCATTATGGTAGGCCTTTTTCTAATGCCTCTCTAGTTAGCCACTAACATGTATTAGGAATTTTCCACCAAATGCCTATAGGTACGTTCCGGAAGTTGCATTAGGTTTCGCGTGTCCACCACCGTGAGGCATCATCACCATTCGCTTTGGTTAAGATGTAGCGTTATGGCTTC
This sequence comes from Actias luna, assembly GCA_039707435.1. NCBI lineage: Eukaryota > Metazoa > Arthropoda > Insecta > Lepidoptera > Saturniidae > Actias > Actias luna. The sequence goes on from JAZHAC010000010.1 coordinate 12,051,242, forward strand.
AATCTCACCTGATGTTAAGTGTCGATGTGGCTCAAGATGATGGACATGCTAAGCCTGGTAGAGGGACTGGTTCTCAAGTGCAACTGCCGGAACACACCTATAAGTATTTGGCAGCAGATTTTCAACCTCAGAGTGGTAGCTAACCAGGCGGGCATTAGAAAAACCCGTACCATCTAGCTGCGGTTTCCTCACTACGTTTTGTTGAAAGTTCAAGCTCATTGTTGATGGATTCGAACTCACGACCCTTGAGGTGGGACGCACCACTGAGCTATCGTCGCTAACCTACCCAGGACGACGCGGGTTTGAATTTGTAATCACCGGGATCGACTTAAGTATGAGTGTTGATCGCAAACACACTTTTTTCACTTTAAATTTGTATAGTGCGTTGACGTGTCACGATGAGATGGTACTTTTTAATTGAGACTTCGATGATTCCTGTCACTAGATGAGTCATGGTGGTAAACACGTCTTTATCACCTGAAACTATTTATATTGATGATGTATTGCGATGAGGAAGTCTGAAATCAAAATTTTAACACCACCTTTTCTAAAAAAAAATACCTTATTTGCAGTGATGATACTACAGTGAACTCTGTCGCCATTGTTCTTGGATTGTACTGTACTAACTCGGGCACAGTGTTGTCACTTTTCCGTATAACCCAACCGTTTCCGGTAACATCCCAAAAACAAAACACAGTCGTGTAATAGTATTACCCTGAAAAAAAAAAAATTTTGGTCACAATCTCACTTGATGTTAAGTGACGATATGGCCCATGTCGGTAGATAGGCTGAACCTATGGAGGAACTAACTCTCAAGTGCAGCTGCTGGAATACACCTATTGGTATTTGACGGTGAAAAGCATAGGATGGTCACGCCTAATCCGCTGAATCGATTAAAAATGATTTTATGTGTAAAGGTTGAAGATACCCTGAAGGTAATTTGAGGCTACTTTTTCTCGCAAACAAATTATATATCTTTTTTCCGTCTTGACGTACGCTGTTAGCCTTAGGGGCTTTGACAGGATCACCGAACTTTTTAGGGCGAGTGCTGAGGGCACTCAGCTCCGAGGCAGCGAGCGCAGGGCTGCCAGGATGGTCGAACCTCGGCTTGGGCTGCTGCCGGAAAGTGAAGAAAGGATTCGCGATCCTAACTAACCAGCAGGTCCTAACCTACTAATTTAGTGATCCCAGCACGACCTTATCGATAGTGTGACGAACAAATTATAGGAAGTTTGGTAGAGAGAGGGATGAACTTTGTTTGAAACTGTTAATTGTGTCATTTTATGAACGAAAATCCTAATCGGGATGTTAAAACTTGATAGATAGTAGTAGACAATAGTTAATAAAGGTTTTTTTTGTATTCTATCTGAAGCGACGATAGGGGACGATAGGGGATGGGACGTGAATTCGACTTCACCTGCAATGAGCCTGAGCTTTCGGTGAAGGAAAACATCATGGTGAAACCATAGACCGCGGTAGGGTTAAGTCTAATGCCTGCTTGGCTAGCTACCATTTTTCTATTGTCGTCGTGGAAAAATCCGTTTACGGACTTCCCCTTGTAATTACTAATCGAAATGCTCGAGCCGACCACGAGAACAGTGTGTTGCAAGACTCACCATGACACCGTCAAAAATCAGCCAAAAACATACCGTGTCGACTCTTAACTTCCCGTATTGTTTTGTGGACAGCTATTTCTTGTACTTGGCTATCATTCTCTAGTTAAAAATCTATCATTTAATATCTATAGGTGGACCCTAGCATTTGCTCTTGTAAAGCCAATCACAACAATACGTCTGACGAGAATGTGCCCAATATGTTGAATGTACGATATTATTGGAGCGATGATGGCTCAGTGGTAGTATGTAGGCTTTTTGTGCAGGGTATTTTCTAATGCCCGCCTAGCTAGCGACCACCCTCAAGTTGAAAATTTGCAGTCAAATACCGATAGGTGTGTTCCGGTAGTTGCACTTGAGAGCCAGTTCCTCCACAAGTTTTGTGTGTCCACCAACTTGGGTCGTATCGTCACTTAAGATCTTAATTATAATTTAATAAATATATAAAACAAATCGACTATTAAGAATATATGCATCATTGGTTGTACATTTGATTTGAAATAATTGAAGCCGTAGAAATCGGTAATAAAAAAAAATAATCATGCGGAACGAAAGGTTTGTCCGAACGCGCTTCGAATCCTTGGCCTTGAGCGAGAAAATCAGTCACTGAACTACAGTTTACCTATTTCGAAGTTATTCTAGATCGTTCTCAATACTACGCGGCGTTATGCTGAACTGAAGCGACGATAGCTTACTTGGTAATGTGTACGGTCGCCACATCAAGGGACGTGGGTTCGAATCCACCAGCAGCTTGAGCTTTCGGCGAAGGAAAATGTCGTGAGGAAAGCCTATGCTTTCCTCGCTGCTCATAATCGATTTAGCGGATTAGGCGTGAGAGCGTAACAATCAAACTCACTTTAGCATTTATATTATTAGTTATGAGAACGAAAATGTGATATATTTATTTCTTACAGCAACCTGAATACCCCTAAATTTAAAAATTACCCTCAATATTGACGCGATGCTAGCTCAGTTTGTAGTGATGTCAGTAGCGATACTAACGACTTTGCGTCAAGGGACGTGAGTACGAATCCAACCACCTACAATGAGCTTGAGCTTTCGGTGAAGGAAAACATCATTAAAAACCATAGCATGGTGGTAGGGCTTGTTCTGATGCCCGACCGGCCAGCTACCACCCTTAAGTTGAAAATCTGCCGTCAAATACCAATAGGTGTGTTTCAGCTGTTGCACTTGAGAACCAGTTCCTTCACAAGTTTAGCGTGTCTACCATCTTGGGCCGTACCGTCACTTAAGATCAGGTGAGATTATGAACGCTAAACCTTAATGAAATTTAAATACAGGTAATCAATATAATGCGTATTGATAAAATATGTATTTTTGCGGTGCTCAACAAACATACAGTTTTTTTTTTATCCGACCAGCGAACACGCGTCATATATTTGCCCGTTCACGAACCCGCCAAACTCTAAGTTGAGTACGCAAACTTCTAATGACCGGTTTTGTTATTTGTTAATTATCTACGCAAAAGACAGTCGCACGGGCAATTGTAGTCGCTCAAAATTGAATGATAAATCCGTTGGAATCATCGTGATACGCGAAATAAAGACTATCTCTGCTTTAATCGTTGTTTCGTTGACGTTATTCATAAGCCTTTTTTGCATCCAATCTCGTTATATTGCATAACTGTGTTAGTAGTGTTGGATGATACTAAGATACGTCATTATTTGCATTTGTAACGGCGAAAATACCTACATAGCTGCCTTTGTTTACTTACTTACATATCTACTTTATTGTCATGACAGATTTAAAGTATTCCGCATTGACTTGACCCTCATTATCCTTGGACTATATTACAGAGTATTGCTTACATGACATCTTGTCCTTTTAACTTCACTACTATTGCCTGTAACTGATCGCCGACATTAGGTATTCAACATTACATGTTATAGTGTGGGGTAGTTGTAATTGTGTTAGCGTGTATCGCTTTCTTCACTATCACTTCGTGTATCGGGTTTTTCGGGTATCACTTGGAATACTTACCTTCGATTATACAGGATGAGTTACTGTTGAAAACTTCGCAAGGTTATTTTATAATTTTTGGATATAGGTTTAAGGGGTCCCTTTCCAACATGAATCAGCACTCACCTAGTTCTCTTTTTTCTCTCTCTGCCAAGTGGCATTTTTTAGGTGCCTGCTAGCGCAGCTATAGAGACATGTTCTGATAAAGAAATTACTGCTGTCTTCGATTCTTCGATCTTATAGTAATTAATAGAAATTTTGCTGGTATACCTCTCGTTCCGACATCGACCACGTCTGTAAAGTAATTAATTACGCAGCTATTACTGCTCAGGTCATTTCGTAGACCTTAGTTTTAGTTTATATTTATTTTATAGTGTGGTTTTTTGGTATATTTGTTTCCCATGGTATATATAGTTAGCTCAATAAATGGAATCCCATATGAATTGGCCATATTTTGTAGAGTAACCACAATAAAATGTCCGTTTTTACCATTCAACAGACTACACCCAACAAAATTACCTTTATTAGAAAATTGCTAAGGCAGTGAATTTAAAAATTTTGTTGAAGAGTTCGCTACATTATTCTTGATGATAACGGTAATAACTGTGGTGAAGAATAAATGATGACCTCATAAAATATTCTGAATAGTTGCTTTGTGATCGAAATCTATATTTTTCGCCCCCGACATGGCTCGTAATTCTGAATTGTTAAGTTTATTTATATTATCATGAAATGGTCCTTTGCAATATCATCTTTACAGTATCGCCAAACGAAGTCATTTGGATACAACTCTTTTATATTTTTATGTTGGCCAAGAAATGGTCAGGATTGTTCCCAACTCATTTCATTGTCATTAACTCCCGAACGTAACACACGTTTAGCGTCACACGCTAAACTTCAGTTCGGTTAACATGTGAGGTGGCTTGTGGAAAATTTTAAATAATAAAAGTAATGTGTTTACTCCTTATTCCATAGAATGAAAGTACAACTAATATATTTTTACAAACGTATAGGCTGGTTGATACTTTTTTTTAATTTTAAACGTCAAGTTCCTGCATATCGGTCGTCAATGCTATTTCATACTAAATTTACTAACACGGAAACTTATGCCAACAGTTTTATGCATTAATATCCACGATGAGACATTTTCAATATAATTTTCTTTCATACAAACCTTGCCCTAACAATAACGAATACAGTAAAAAAAAATCCAATTCAATGGAATCGCTCTGAAGTTATGCGCGTACATACACTTCCGCGATTTTATATATATATATATAGGTAGATTAATGATATCTTATGTCATTTTGTTCGGTACGGTATTTTTGGTGCTCCAATATTGCAGAGAAATTTGGAATTTATTGTTAACAAACCTATTTAAAAATTATTATACTTTAATTAAAAATCCGGGAGGTGTCTCTTGTTTCAAGATTTAATAATCTGTGTTCATGAAATACCTGCATATAAATAATTAAACTGTTTGGTAGAAAATGGTTCTCTACAACTAAAATACAAAGAAAATTGTTTCAAAATCTCATTTCTCGCAAGAACCCTATAGTTTTATGGCATAAGAAGTATCCTTAATTTTAATCCGTAATATTAGCTACCACCCTGTCATATTTAATTGAAAACTGTCCAATAGTTTTAGAGCGTTGCGCTTTCAACAGGACAGAAAACGAACTTAACAGTTTGTCGTCGGTGTTACAAGATGGCGCTGCCAGTGCAACGGCGATATTTATTTTACTTATCGGTTAATTTACGCTCTTTCTTCTGATAATAATAATAAATAATGTTAATTAATACTAAATGTATATACAAATAATTTTTCATACAAAATTCATAATATTGCATACCATACAGTATAATAATAAGTATCGACGTAATAACCTGCATCGCGCTATAGATATTTTAACGGTTGTTAAGTATATATAATAATGTTAAGGTTTAGTAATTCAGAACCCTAAGAGGATCAGTTAGTTTAGACTTTCACTTTATTTTCTTATTACTATAACGTTCTCTCATAATAGATAGTACCGCGTTCGTTTTCTCTGGTACGCGATTCGGCAACAGCCCAAGCCGAGGTTCGGTCACTAGTGACACCCTTGTGCGAGTTGCCCCGCGGGTTTGAGCGCCCTCCGCGCTCGCCCCACTAGTTCAGGTGAAGCTGTAAAAGCCCCTAAGGCTAACAGTGTAGGTCCTTTCGAAAAAAAAAAAAGGTTTAGTAATTGTACATGCTTCGGAAGTACGCATACTAAAACGACAGGTTTCTTATATGTATAGGTAGGTTAGTACTAAAAATATAATATTGATAGATATATATAAGAGTAAAGGGGGTACTGTCAGGAAATAACACCCATTTGGCTGACTCACATTCTTTATTCGTGAAATGAAAACAAACTCCGAATGATCAGTCTCGCTCGCGAGTCTGCCACGATATATGCTTGCCAGCTTTTTTTTTTTTTTGTTGGGACCTACACTGTTAGCCTGAGGGGCTTTTACAGCTTCACCTGAACTCTGGGGGGCGGAGCCAGTGTTACGTAGCGCCTTTTTCTAGTATAGTGGAGCGCTGCTGTCGCGTAATTTACAAATATCCGTTGAAGTAATATTAATCATAATTCGTTGATGTACTCTAATCATGAGTCGTTGATATACTCGTAATGTACTAATATTCGTTTAAGTACTTTCATCGTATTTCCTGCTTATATAATATTTGCGCCGATATATATAGATACAAGTGAAAGTAATAGAAACGTGTTAGAATAAAAATAAGAGACGTTGTCAGCTCTAGCTCTTGTTATTGCAGCATTGTCGCAGAGTTATTTAATTAACAGCAACCACTGTATTTGTTAATATTTATGTAATAACAAAATACGTTACACCTTTCACTGCGATGCTAACTCACCTTGACCTAAGTCTAGAATTTACCGGAGGTCATGTGAATTTAACACTGATGTCCCTGCGCTGGTTTATTGATTATAATAATACGTTTAATATTGGACTAAACCTGTAAATAGAGAGTAATAAAGAAATCATTTAATATAAAATAAATATAATATATATATATAAATGAATATCTATTTCTCTTGGTCATCGCATCGCGCGTGAACGGATGGAAAAATATCGCGAATTCTTTTTTATTGGGTAAATTATCGTCAGGACAAGGTTCTTATGAAAGAAAAAATTAAGAAAGTTGCCCGGAATATCAGTAAATTTATGAAAATTTTAAAAACTTAACGGCAGTAACAATTTTACATAACTAACTGTCAGTTGTCATAGAGCATTATAATAATGAACAATATGTTTTTAAATGTTTTTTTTATTAATTATACCAATTCGAATTCAATATTCATGGTTAAGACAGGCTACATATAAAAACTGTCAAAAAAAATATAAAGACATGCTTGTCGGAACATACGGGTTGTTCGAGTCAGAAAGGGTTCTGCGGCGTGGGTATAGCGGGCGAGGAGACTGAGACATCACTCGTACAATAAACCAGTTTTATTTCTCACAATAATTTCTTATTAAAATTTAGGAAGAACACGTCGTTACAATTTAATCACACTTTGTACACTAACGTTTATTATAATACGGAGACAAGGTGTTCCGCTTAGTAACGAACACTGCGACTGCCAAACGCAAACTGAATCGCAAACTGTCCGTCCGCACGCTCTCCCTAGCGCCTCTAGCGGATGCTACGCAAAACTAATACTCAGCGCTCATTGGCTGCCGCCGTGACGCATCACTGGCCAATGAGCAACCGGCAAGCAAAGCACGTTACCAGCGTTACACCAAAGATGGCGCCACTTCCACCTTTAGTCCCCCAAAATTATACAAGGTGGCGCATAACTAAATAATTCTTAACAAACGACGCTAAGCGCCGTCACGGCCAGACTGACACTCGCACGTCCTCGGGCGACCAATTTCGATATCTGTAACAAGGCACAAAATTTAGTTCTGCCTACCGCTCGATCATTCTGACATACGATGACGACAAATTTTCAAGCAGCTAATGATGCTCTCAATCTCGGATAGGACACGCAAGTTATGTAAAATTACAGATGCCACCAGAGGAGTGAGACCGGATAACAGCGCCCCTTCGATCTACACCCCAGAGTAGAACCGGGCAACTGCACCCCTTCGACTCACTCTCTGGACTCACAGCATCAACTCATAGCCCAAAATTACAGATGCCACCAGAGGAGTGAGACCGGATAACAGCGCCCCTTCGATCTACACCCCAGAGTAGAACCGGGCAACTGCACCCCTTCGACTCACTCTCTGGACTCACAGCATCAACTCATAGTCCAAAATTACAGATGCCACCAGAGGAGTGAGACCGGATAACAGCGCCCCTTCGATCTACACCCCAGAGTAGAACCGGGCAACTGCACCCCTTCGACTCACTCCCTGGACTCACAGCATCAACTCATAGCCCGGGTAACAGCGTCCCTTCGATCTACACCCCAGAGTAGAACCGGACAACTGTACCCCTCGACTACCTCTCATAACACTGAACAGACACACCAATCAACCCCACACCTAATCCGCTGAGGATTGAGTACATCATAAAGCCCATAAAGATGCCGTCTTTCAGGCTTCTCTATAATAATGACTTAGTACGGAACATTAGATCACAAAGCTATGTACCAAATAGAAGTAACCAGTTTACATGCCAGAAGAGGCAGTCAAAGTGTCGCTGCAAGCCGACATGGTGTCGCTTAAAGCTGATATGGTACCACTTGCATCATCATCGTTATTTATGACTGCCGTCACGAGCTCATCATCATCTTCGCAATTACTCAAAATATCCGAAATTTCAGCTAAGCCAGCAAAACCTCTCGGCACCACGCGCAAATTTTCATGAGAGTATTTGTATAGACGGTTAGATCCAAAAATGCTTTTCAATTCGTAGCGATCATTTTCTAAAACGCGAACAACAATAAAGGGACCCCGAAATTTCCTATCTAATTTGGTTTGATTACGCTCGCTACATTTAATGAAAACAAAATCACCAACATGAAAGGGATCTACTCTTGCTTTTCGTTTATTAAAACGTGAAGCATCAGAATCAGCAGCTTTTTGGATGCTTTCAGATGCTGCCTTCCGAGCGACATCCAAATTTAGTCGATTGTCTAAATCTAATTGTGTTGAAATCCTCGCTTCACCAAGAGACAGAGCTGTTATACCAAACATAAGCTCTGTCGGTGAATAGCCTGTGACACGAGATCGCGTGCTATTTAAAGCAAGTTGCACATTTCCTAATTCATCTCGCCAGACTTTGTGAGGGTCATTCTCTACAATAGTGAGTAAGCTTTTGAGAGTGCGCATAACACGCTCCACTTGCCCATTAGCCCTACATGAACCAGTTGCAATAAAATGCAATTCGATCCCGTGATCGCTACAGAACTGTTTGAAATCTTGACTAGCGTAACTTCTTCCCTGATCTGCTATGACGCGTTTTGGGGCACCAAAGAGAGTAACAGCCTTCTTCAGAGCATTTATTGCACCACAAGAGTCAAGGGATGTCGTGTGTTCAAGGAGTACGTATTTGGTGAACCCGTCGATAATAACCGAAGCGTATTCTTTCCTGTCGCTTTTGCCAGTAAGTTTCCCAGTAATGTCGATATGTACAGTGTGCCATGGTGTACTAGGCTTGGGAATCGGGTGCAGTTCAATTTGTTGGACTCCTGAGGGACCTTTAGAAGCTTTGCACACAATACATGAGTCCACAAACTTCCGAACATTCTTGGACATCTGAGGAAACCAATATTGGTCGTACAACTTGTTTATAGTTTTCTCATAGCCAAGGTGCTGTATTTCACAGTGGACGTGATTAATAAGAGTCCAAATCAATGACCTGGGTACTACAGGTAGCCAAGAAGTACGTTTATTCCTTTCAATTTTTGTATACAAGACGTTATCTCTAACATCATAAGTATGAGCAATAGATTCAGGAAGTTCTTTTTCATTGCACTTATTTATAATGTCTTGGATTTCGTGATCTCTTTGTTGTTCGACTAAAAGCCAACCTTTATGCAATTCAACATAGTTCACATTTTTCTTAGGAACTGAAGGTAGTTCTTCATTTTTAGGAGGATGATTCCTGGAGAGAAAGTCAGCGTGTTCCATATTACGACCTTCGCGATAAATGATATCAAACGAATAGGTTTGCAGATCAGCCCACCAACGGTGCACTCGAGGGGTTAAATCAGTTTTCGATTTAGAGACTTTGAGAGAGTTACAGTCAGTGAAGACTGTGAAATGCTGACCATAAAGATAATGTCGGAAATGTTCTACCGCTCGCACGACTGCCAGTGTTTCCAGTTCGTAGGAGTGGTACCTCGATTCAACCTCGGTTGTGCGGCGACTAAAATACTCGATAACATGGGGTATGTTGTCCTGTTTCTGGATAAGAATGGCACCGTAGCCATCGGCACTGGCGTCTGTGTGCAACTCTACTGGTAAATCAGGGTTGAAGATGGTCAATACCGGTTCTGACGTTAATATTTTGACAATAGCCTTGTGAACCTCATCATGTTTGCTGTCCCACTTAATAGGCCCCTTCAATTTAGTCAACGGGTATAAGGGACCAGCTACCTTGGAGAAATTCGGTATGAAACGCCGAAAATATGAGGCTAAGCCCAAAAATTGGCGAACCTGTGAAGTAGTTTTAGGTGTAGGGGCCTCAATTAAGGCTTTTATTTTCCGAGCATTCGGTCTAACTTCACCAGCTTGGATAGTGTAACCTAAGTAATTGACCTCCTTATTCATAAATTTGCATTTTTGCATATTAAGAGAGAAACCGGCGTCAGATAATGATTTTAGAACCATATCTAGATGACGTAATCCTTCAGAGACTTCTGATGCATAACAAAGTACATCGTCCATATAGGCCGTAGCAAAGTTTTTGACGGGTTGAAGAGCATGATTGATGCATCTTTGGTACACAGAAGGCGCGTTACGCAAACCAAATGGCATAGCAAGATATTCGTACTGTCCATCTGGTGTCACAAAGGCAGTACGCTCAATAGAATCGCGGTGGACGAGGATCTGGTGGAACCCAGAGGCCATATCAAGTGTCGAGAAGAATTTGGCACCATTAAGGCGGTCAATCTGTTCGTCAATGCGAGGAAGTGGATAGTGTTCGGGTTCTGTATTGCTGTTTAGTTCTCTGTAGTCAACACACATTCTATCTGTCCCATCATGCTTTTTAACCAAAAGGATTGGGCTGGCAAATGGGGACTTACTTTCACGTATAACTCCTGCATCTAAAAGGGATTGCACTTTTTCTCGTACTACCTCCTTTTCGGAAGCAGACAACCTATAAGGATGCCTTTGTACTCTCTTGTTGGAATCTATCAAATTAATGATCATTTCCCCTGTATTCACTCGACGAGTAGGTATGCCACTGGTAAAAGATGCACTGTACTTAGCAAGGATTTTAAGCAATACGTTTTTATCTTCCCCCTCAAGATCTGTATCAATTTCGAATAAATCAAGTTTGTTGCACTCGTTAGAATTTTTCGATATTTTAAATTCGATATTATCATCGCTAATTTCAACACATACTCCTTGTTGGAGAATATCTCTACCTAAGATTACAGGTTCAGAAATGCTATCAGATGGGACAATGTGAAACAATACTGGAAACTTAATACCTTCAACCTCTATATCGCTGAGAATTTGAGATTCGCAGAAAACATTTCCTTGACCTACCCCCGAAAGGAATATTTTATCATTGCGCGTAACACCGGGAAATTTCACAAGCAAATCTAATTTAACCAAAGAGCATGCAGAACCACTATCGAATAAAAATTGAACGAGCTCACCCGATGATGTTGCCAGTGTACTTCTCGCCGTTTGATAGTTGCACGCGTGGACCTCTTTGACCACCTTTTCCGGACAGGCTGGAGCGATGTGGCCTGGCTTGCCACACACGAAGCAGGATCTCTTCTCGGTGCCCTCCTTGGATGTGGATGATGGGTTTGGATCTGCACGAGGATTTTTACAATCCACTTGTTTGTGTCCTGAAGAACCGCAGCGGTGACATTTGCCTTTGAATCGCCAATCGCTGTTTTTGTCATTCTTAAATCGTTTTGCATCAATGTCACTATCGCTACCTTCGGGTCTTCTTTTGTTTGAAATTCCATTCAACTTTCGAAACAACTGTGCTCTTGTAGTAATATCAAGTCCATTCAGTTCCCTTTTTATAAAATTTTCCTTAAAGCAGAGAACTGACATAATAAATCCAGTTTTGATGTCTTCCGGCATTGTTAAACGAGGAATACGTTCCACTATGTTCCATAGTCGTGTCGCAGCCTGACATGCTGTTTCTTTATTATTCATTTGAAATCGCAGGATATCATCAAAATAATCTTGAGGCAACATGGGTTGGGCGAATTTCGTAATGAGTAGTTCCTTAATACGAGGCCAAGTCATTTCTACTAAGCTAAGTGAAGTCAATGCAGTGGCCGCACGCCCTTTCAATGACTGGGTTAAGGCAAGAAGTAAATCAATGCCTTCCATCTTTCTACTCATCACAATTATTTCAGTAAGCTTGCACCAACCTTCAATATCCGCATCTTCATCATCGGGATCAAACTTGATGAACTTGGTAGAATTCTGATTCACCATTACCGGAGCTTGCGTTGCCGCCAGTAGTCGAGTAAACAGTGTCTCCATTCCGGTAAGAACGTCAGATGCAGCTGATTGATTTTGCTGGCCTTGTCGTCTCTCCTCATGGTTATGCCCTTCGAATCCCACTTCTGATGTCGGAACATACGGGTTGTTCGAGTCAGAAAGGGTTCTGCGGCGTGGGTATAGCGGGCGAGGAGACTGAGACATCACTCGTACAATAAACCAGTTTTATTTCTCACAATAATTTCTTATTAAAATTTAGGAAGAACACGTCGTTACAATTTAATCACACTTTGTACACTAACGTTTATTATAATACGGAGACAAGGTGTTCCGCTTAGTAACGAACACTGCGACTGCCAAACGCAAACTGAATCGCAAACTGTCCGTCCGCACGCTCTCCCTAGCGCCTCTAGCGGATGCTACGCAAAACTAATACTCAGCGCTCATTGGCTGCCGCCGTGACGCATCACTGGCCAATGAGCAACCGGCAAGCAAAGCACGTTACCAGCGTTACACCAAAGATGGCGCCACTTCCACCTTTAGTCCCCCAAAATTATACAAGGTGGCGCATAACTAAATAATTCTTAACAAACGACGCTAAGCGCCGTCATGCTTATTAATATTATAAATGCGAAAGTGAGTTTGTTTGTTTGTTACGCTTTCACGCGTAAACCGCTGAATCGATTATGGTGAATTTCGGTACACTGATAGATGCGAACCTGGAGACGGTGATGGGCTACTCTTTCTCGCGAAAATCTTTACTAGGTGTGCGGTAAACGGAGGGATAAACTTTGTATGAAACGTGTTATTATGTCAAACTATTTGTTCACCACAATTAATATAAACGCGAACAAAGCCGCAGATAGAAGCTAGTAAATAATAATAGTAATGTCATATAACTGCATTTCTTATAGGGTATACATCATAAAGGGCGTCCAATTCAGCATATGCTGAGGTTTCAGAAACATTCAGCGCTGATTTTCAGTGGGAACCCACACACTTTCATTAATCTAATTTTCTAATTCTAAATGATTCTGTTTTACGAATACGGACACCGGCTCGATGGATGTTACTTCGAATATCAGTAATGAGTTTTAGACTTAAACCATGAACTAAATTTTAATTCATTTACACAAATATAACTCATGTCGCTTATCAACGCGTCGGTAATGAACAAATGTATTGAATAACACAGTCGACTTATATGAAATGTATGTCAATGAACGTATGTATTTACCCGCCACGTTAGTTTCGAAGCGATGATAGCTCAGTGATTGCGTGTATGAAGGCCGCGTCAGGGGTAAGAACGTGAGTTCGAATCCACCTACAATGAGCTTGAGCTTTCGGTGAAGGAAAACATCGTGAGGAAACCACAGCATGGTGGTAGGGCTTTTAGTAACGCCTGCTTGGCTAGCTTCCACTCTCAAGTTGAAAACCAGCCGCCAAATACCAATAGGTGTGTTCCGGTAGTTGCACTTGAGAGCCAGTTTCCTCACAGGTTTCGCGTGTCTATCAACTTTGGCCGTATCGTCACTTAACATCAGGAGAGTTTCTGGCTATACCGCTATACCTTATGTTTAAAAAAAAATGAAAACGTCTGGTTAACTCAAGTTGAAAATCTGTTGCCAAATACTTATATGTTGAATATATGTTGAATTATTGTTGGTATATGTTGAAAATGTGACTAAACGGTAAACTTGTAACTTAGAAGAAACACTGGAAAGATAGAATTATATTACATGTTCAATCCAACACACTCCCGTACCGCCAGAGTCTAGGGATGCATAATAATCTAAAATTCACCATCTATATACGTTCGGTAGGACACAAATAATATTCGTGGGTTTGGTGTAACGAAGTAAAACAGATGTGATTTTTTTGTAATGCAATAGGGAGGAAACGAGCGTGCGTGTCACCTGATGTTGAGTGCCCACCGCTGTCCATTGGTACCCAAAACACCAGAGATCTGCCGGCCTTTGTTGGAGGAACTGGCTCTCAATCGTTACGGCCATAATCTCACCTGATGTTAAGTGACGATACGGCCCAAGTTGGTGAACACGCTAAACCTGAGGAGGGACTGGCTCTCAAGTGCAACTGCCGGAAACAACTTGAGGATGATAGCTAGCCAGGCGGGCATTAGAAAAGCCCTACCACCATACTATGGTTTCCTCTCGATGTTTTCCTTCACCGAAAGCTCAAGTTCGTTGTAGGTCCCATGACGAGGCGTTCATACACGCTTCCACTGAGATATCATAGTTTCACCGTACCGGTATATCTATACTCTATATACATTAAGCTTGGAAATAAAGAAGAATACACACCTATGACCACACGACTGAAGTGAATCATCACTATATATCTCTCCTTTTTTTACCCGAAAGAGCGTCACAAAAAAGGTTGCAGATCAGAACTTCAAACCCTCTCATAAAAAGTTTCACTCCTACAATGTATTAATTTCACACAGACAATGTCGTAGACCAGCGGAAATAATAACATACTAGACTTTAAATGCGGCTTCGCTCGCGTTAATACTGATTTTATCAAATAAATCTGATGACGCAATAAAAAGTTTCATACAAAGTTTATCCTTCTCTTTACCCCACTTCCAATAAGGTTTTCACAAGAAAGGGTTGCATATCACCGTCTCCAGGTTCCCATCTATCTATATGCCAAAATTCATTACAATCGATTCAGCGGTTTAGGCGTGAAAGCGTAACAAACAAACTCACGTTCGCATTTATAATATTAGTAAGGAATTACTCAGGATTTCCAAACCTAATACCAAATTAGCAAGTACCTTATATTTGTCTTACTACAATACTGTTGGCAAGCTGGAAGAAAATACCTTACGGCATTGAGCTCGCCAATTTCTATTTAAAATGGAATAGATAATGAAATTATTTATAATTAACAAATTGTAATACGTATTCAATTGACAGCACGTCTCGTTTAACCACCGGTTTAACATGAAACAATTATTTACGCAATGCAAAATTAATTGTCATATGCCCATCTTCATTGTAGTTTCATAATACGTATAGATTTTTGAAAAAAAAAAAAAACACGTTATGCAAGTGTAAGATATTTCGGGTGCCTTATGATAACCTGGAAATCTGCTACGTCACGTCGACAATCCAACGGTACTCCAGAGCAGAAGTGGCCAATTCCGCGGCCGCTAGTGCAAGTACGTACACAGTTGATCTGTAATGCGCCCGCTGCAAGATTTCCAAATATCAATAAAAAAAAAATAAAAAAAAAATTTATCATATAACCTCCACAGGTTTAGCGTGTCTACCAACTTGGGCCGTATCGTCACTTAAGATCAGGTAAGATTATGGACACAACGCTAATACTTAACCAAAGTAAAAATATATATTAAGTATAATTATTACCATGTACCGTGTACTATAATCATTTAACTATATTATTATTATATTATTATTTTTATTCGCTCTGATTAAAAAAAAAAATGCGACAACGGAGCTATAAAAAAATATGTCATTGCGCACTTCATTTGAAAAAGGTTGGTAACCGATTTTTTTTTTTTCTAACGGAATTGCTTTTTGCCTTTGCCTTCGTGATGGGCTGAGAGGGGTATGTGGGGCGAAAGACTCGCCAGTAATACCCGCTAAAATCCCACAGTGTTCTTCTGTCGCCTATTGAGCAGGAGAGCAGGATCTGTGTTTAGCAGAAGCACTTTAATTTCTTAACGTGTCACAATCTTCAATAATATACTTAGGAAGTATTTCTTACAAACCTCAATGTAATCTATTTACCAAACTATTGATTTCGAGTCCGCTGCTTATAAATGTCATATAATTTTCATTAATTATGTTAACGTATTTTTTTAACACTACACATTTTAACTATCAAGTATTTCACATTTTTTTAATATAAAAGACAACACCCGCACTAATGCTCTAGACTTGTCTTGCAGGAGACTTTAGAAATATACTATTAACGGCTACAAACTAACACCCAGACTCAAAACAGTCATCACTGTGGCACACAAAAGATTGGCCATGTGCAGGATTTGAACCCATAGTACTTAAAGCGGCGGTAGGGGTATGACGACCGCTTAAACCATTGGTGCAGTCAATTAAAAACATTATTTAAAAAGCGGATCTAAACGTGAAGATGGACGGATGACGGTAGTCAGTAAACTTCCTTTGCTTATGATGATACCAAAGCGCATCAGTCGGCCCGCGACCGTGGATGGGGTAACATCGACTGTAACGTCAGGTAAAGATATTAATTTACACGCGTTTAGTCCCCTTTTTAATATATATTTAAAACGTCACGGTTTTTTTTTATGTTAAATAACCTAAAACCTAATTTTCAATGGAATTAAATAAGTTATATTATATGTTTTTAAATTCTATCTATACAGAACGGTATGATGATTAATCGATTATGGAATACAATGAACACAATATGTTTTTTTTTCCATGACTATACACATTTCGAATACGCTGCTACCAGCAATCGATCCATTATAACAATCTAATTATTGTTTTTTTTTTTTCTCACCCGGAATCGAACCGCGCTCGTTTCCTTATTGCTTTAAAATGTTCATTTGTGAGTACATAGGCGATTTTTTTTGTCACATTAAATTTTTAATTTGTTACAACAATGAGAAGGATATTTTGGAAAATAATAACGTTTCTCGTGTAGCGAAGGACGTTGTTAGTTCGGTCCAGTTGTTTTCAACTTAGACAATCATTACGCTTTGTACTTACCGGGGTAGGCAAAACTCTCGTAGAATTATTTAAGTTTACCCTTTACTATGCAGTAGCTATGCAATAATAGCTGGATCGGATACGTTGACAGGCTCTTTTCTGTAGTTAAAACGCGACAAATTTCGCAGCGATCAGTTAAACAGTGTTGGGTTATTAACAATTTCACATAAATATACAACTAATTTTTTATCGGAACGAAGTTCCTTATCTCGCGGTACGGATGTAGGCTAAATAAATTAAAATGTAAGATTTTTCGGTCACTACCCTTTTCTTTAGTGTGTTCTATATTGTACTATATTTCTATGGTGTTGACGGTTATCCATAGCGCGCACGCTATTGGCTGTGTCCAGTCGTAGATGCGCGCTTATTGGTCAAGACAGCCAGTAAGTTCTCAACGGCTGCACAGATATAGTTTGTTTGTACATGTTAGCTGTTTCGAAGCGTATTTTATATATTATAATGAATCGATTAAATTGAATGATGTACACTAAAATATCTATATTCACAACTAGAAAAAATATATTAATTACGAAATTTCCTACGATTCCTTCATTCATTGGTTATTTCTGCGTTTCATGTAATAGCTCTCAGACGCTAGTAATTCATTTATTAATCAATAATATAACACGTCTATGAATAATAATATACTACATAGGGAAATTCTTACAAACCGAGTGTTCCACGACGCTCACTTATGTTATTTAATTTGTTTTAATTATACTAGGGGTTTTGTTTGTCTATTCAACGTTATCATTAGCTGATACTACAACTCGTAGCGACCTTATTCGTTCAGTGTCAATATGACCTTTAACATGGTCCTGACGTCTGTTTTGATATAAAAAATATCTGATGCAATAAAAATATAATCCATTGTTTACTAGGTTTTTCTTGCGACACTACGATGGCATATTGTTTAGCTGTTTGTTATATGCATTTTCGTTATTGTGATTTTTGTTAACAATTGACTAAAAAGTGGCAGGAGTTGTGATTTATCAGGATCACGATCACAATGTACTACCTAATTAGTCATAATTCAGCACATTAATTAGTTCTATAAAATGTTTTCTTCATTTATAGGTTTAGCGTTTGACAACCATCTCATCTCATGATGATGATATGATGCAATATGGTGGATACGTGAATTTAATTGCTAGAATATATAGGTAGGCATTATCAAAATTCCTACCACTGTGGTATGATTTCATCACGATATTTTTCCTTCACCGAAAGCTCATGATCATTGCAGGGATTCGAACTCGCGTCTATTGGCACGGCATCCGTATTAATGAGCTATCATTTCTGTTTACGTGCGCCGTACGTGCGTGATTACTGTTGATAAGGCAAGGTCATTGAACGGAAGGCGCGTGTTCCACTAATTTAAAAGAAAATGATTTATTACGACAATTATTATTTATACGTATTTTTTTACGTACGAAAGTGTATTTATGCATCCCCTCGCAGCCCGAAGGGACTGAGGGGTGTGTGAGACTCACCCGGCGCTAAACGCACGGAATACCCACTGAAACTCCACCGATTTCCTTGCTTTCTCAATTAATATTTTACCTAAAGGCCTACTCCAGCAGGCCGGTCCTTACCTTTCTTATTTTATTCTTTGCCGGCAGCAGCCCATGCCGAGGTCGGCCCCTATGGCACCCTTGCGCCCGCTGCCTCGGGGCTGAGTGCCCTCAGCATTCGCCCTAAAAAGTCCTGGCAAGCTGTGAAAGCGCTCCTGAATGTAAAGAGAAAAGCGTCTCTTCTCCCTCGAAAAAAAAATGGTGCCTTCCTGGGAAGACGCGGGTCTGTGCGTGCAATTACCGCGTCATTCCAGAACGCGAATTCGTTAGCGTGAAACTAAAGATTATTTTAGGTTTTTTTTCTCCTATTTGTGTTTGCGTGATAATGAATAGCCTAAAGCCTTCTTCAATTATTACTCGATCAATAAGAAAGACAATTTTTGAAATCTGTCTGGTTGTTCCTTAGGTTGTTTTATTGTTAACGTTTTAGCGTTTTCGCCATAATCTCACCTGATCTTAAGTGCCGATACGACCCAAGTTGGTAGACGCGCTAAACCTATTGGTATTTGACGGCCGATTTTAAACTTGAGAGTTGTAGCTAGCCAGACGGGCATTAGAAAAATCCCTACCACCATGCTATGGTTTCCTCACGATGTTTTCCTTCACCAAAAGCTGAAGCTCATTGTAGGTGGTTGGATTCGAACTCACGTCCCATGAGGCATTCCATGAGACGTTTCTTATTTAATTTAATACGATTGTTGAAAAATTTCCATGTATTTTTTGTTTAGTCACAATAATGCCCATTTTTATCAAAAGATTTTTTTTTACAAGTTATTCCAGTTTTCTCCCAATTTCATACTGATTCTTGCGGAAAAAAACTACATGATATCTGCCGAGGTCCCCCTCTCTCCCACGTGAGATTGGGAGAGATTTGAATAAAACCCCTCCCTCAATAAACACCTCACATAATTAATAGACGTCCCCTAATGCAAATATAGCTTTGACCATGGAGATACATTTTCTTTTATACTTAAGCTTTAGCGTTATGGCCATAATCTCACCTGATCTTAAGTGACGGTACGGCCCATGTTGGTAGACACGCTAAACCTGTGGAGAAATAGCTCTCAAGTGCAGCTACCGGAGCACACCTATTAGTATTTGGCGGCAGGTTTACAACTTGAGGGCTGGCCAGGCGAGTCTTAAAAAAAGCCCTACCACCATGCTATGGTTTCCTCACGATGTTTTCCTTCACCGAAAGCTGAAGCTCATTGTATGTGCTTGGATTCGAACTCACGTCCCTTGACGCGAAGTCGTTCACACTACCACTGAGCTATCATCGCTTCGATTGTGTGTGAACCAGCTCTGACGCATCATCGGTAAACTACAATTGTCATAAGAATCATTTCAAAGTGAAAGCTGCGCAAGTTATTTTGTGCGAAAAGAATTGGTTGACATGTTATCAAGAAAAACATATAATTTTCCATTTAAACTCCAATAATTTATGCCTCTCAGCATAATTACGACTCGCATATGAAAATTGCGGAAAATTTATTACGTAGATTGCAAACAATAGATGTGACGTTGACTTCTGAGTTCGTATGAAAAGTCTTCGATACCCGTTGAGCAGATATAAATTATTCGAGTACGTGTAACCCGCTGTCGGAATTTTTCTCACCAGTTCTTTTACGTAGATTATTCTGATCTCCGATTAATTTCGAATGTGTAGTGTTAATTATAGTTTTAAATAAAATAATTGATTTTAATGATTCTTATCAATCGCTCGTTGTTGTTCTTAAAAAAATCTTTATTCGCATAATAAATTTAGCTGGTTTTATTCAAATCGTAGCTTTAAACGATATACCTATAGGTGTAGTATACCAGTTATACTCAGATCCAGTCCTGCCACTAGAATTAGCGAGTTCACCGATTCCGGTCACATCGTCGTAACATCACGTAAGGTTGTGGCCATAACGATAAAGCCTATGATAAAAATAATTATCATATAATTATCATATAGATGTATCAAAATTAAAATGACAAAATTGGCCATGAGAAAAACTATTTTTTTTCGTTTTAATAATATTTACTTAAAATAAAGCTAGAGCGGAACATTTCTGATTGTTTTATGAAATGGGGGGTAAACGAGCAAGAGGGTGATCTGATGGTATGTGATCACCGCCACCCATGGACACCCACGATACCAGAGTAATTGCACGTACGTTGCCGGCCTTTATAGGAGGAACTGGCTTTCGAGAGCAACTGCCGGAACACACCTTACGGTATCTGGTGGAAAATTTTCAACTTGAGGGTGGTAGCTAGCCTGGCGGGCATTAGAAAAAGCCCTACCGTCATGCTATGGTTTCCTCACGATGTTTTCTTTAGCGAAAGCTCAAGCTCATTGTAGGTCATTGGATTCGAACTCACGTCCCATGACGCGGCGTTCCTACACGCTACCACTAAACTACCATCGGCTTAGTATAACTAAATAATAAACAACCATTTCTTCTCCCACAAAAAAGGTAGATATACGCATTTTTTAAATTTACTTTTAATATGTGTTCAACTTACAATATATTTTTTTATTGTAGACTACCAAATGTAAACTAATATTATAAAGAGTGAAAATTTACTAGTTTTTTTCAACGTATATTAATCTTAGGAACTACCCTTCGGATGTTTCATGTTTTGGTCTTTATTTAGCAATTATTGAGAAAGGCTTTCTATTGAAGAAGGTCATTTCAAATCTCGCTACCACTGATAGGAGATATGCTGTGTTGACAAATTTACAAGAACGGCCAAATATTATTAAATAATTATTAATTCTACGCGAACGAAGCTATGGTAGCTCAGTGGTAGTGTGTACGACTTTGCGTCAAGGGACGTGAGTTCGCATCCAACCATCTACAATGAGCTTCAGCTTTCGGTAGGGCTTTTTCTGATGTCCGCCTGGCTAGCTACCACCCTCAAGATGGACACTGTCGCCAAAATACCTATAGGTGTATTCCGGCAGTTGCACTTGAGAGTCAGTTCCTCCAAAGGTTTAGCGTGTCTACCAACTTGGGCCGTATCGTCACTTAAGATCCGGTGAGATTATGGCCGTAACGCTAAACCTTAACTATAAAAAAAAAGTTTCAATCATCGAACATATTTACATTTTTGTTTGAGGCTATTTAAAAAAAGTGGAATTGGCAGCTTGAACGAATTCTCTACACCTACACTCGACTAGTTAATTTTAAATCCACTATGTCATCAACACCACTGACAAAGTCAACATTGCTTATTTACCCATATCATATATTACGTATTCATAATAAACAAAACCAAAGTTATACAAGAATTTGATTATTCTGTCTAGACTATAATAATACACCGTACGACGGAAGTGAAAACAAACCGAGTTTGTTAATACGAAATACAATTATTACGTTTGGCAGCGAAACGTGGGCTGTAACTCAAAAAGAACGTGCAAGTCCATCCAAGTTACCGAAATGAAAATGCTGAGTTCGATGTGTGACATAACCAGGCTGAATAAAATCCGCAACGAATACGTGAGTCTTCGAGTAGAGGGAGTAGTTGAGTAGAGAGAGTAGAGGGAGTCTTGGAGTATGCTACATTACCGACGAGATGCAGGAGAGTAGGCTGCGATGGTATGTTCATGGCAAGAGAGAGTCGTCTTTGTTGAAAATGTTGCACTGTAGTTTTCCCTCGCCGGTGGAAGATCCAGAGGAAGACCTAAAACGGGGTGGAAGGGTGTAATGGAAAAGGACATCAGGGAGTGCCAAGTCTTTGATGACGATGTCGAGGATAGACCGATATGAAGGAGAAAAGTAAGGAATGCTGACGCCACTACCAGATGGGATTTAGAATTTGTAAGAAAGAGAGAGAACTATATCGTACTAATTAAAAGGTATTGGCACGCGCTTATCTCGATACTGAATTCGACTGATATGATATGATGAATAATGAATGTGGTAAGTGATCTCTGCCGCCCATGGACACCCACAACACCAGGGGAATCGGAGATGCGTTGCCGGCCATTACGGAGGGATTGGCTCTCAAGCGTCACTGCCGGAACACACCCAATATTGTTTGCCGGAAAAGCCCTACCACCGTGCTATGTCTGGTCTCATATAACTCCTGCAGAGCGAGTATAGCAGTGACGCTTTGACTATATAGCGCTCCCTTGGTTTACGCGAGTTGACTGCACCCGGAAATAATAAGAATCCTTTATACGATTTCTTCCCTGCTAATATTAATATACATATCTTTATTATGGTATTATTGAAATATTTATTGTCTTCATTTCTTGTAACAATATAAAACTTTGTTATATTTTATACAATTCCATCTGTATAAATACCTTTAGTATGTATTTTTTTAACATATAATTAAATATCATACGTGTCTTATCCGTAACACAATATAATTTCTCTTACTAGATTTTACACGCGGCTTCGTTCGCGTTAATATTTCGTCAAACAAATTGGATGACGCAATAAAAATTTCCGAAAAAAATTTTCCTCTCTTTACCTAACTTTCGATTAGTTTTGCGTGAATAGAAGTTTGCTATCTCCGTCTCCAGGGTCCCACCTATTTCTATACTAAAATTCATTACCATCGATTTACCTGTTCAGGCGTTAAAGCGTAACAAACAAACAAACTCATTTTCGCATTTATAATATCAGTATGGATGAATTATTATTCTGTAACTTGCTGTTTTTAACGTTTTATTTTACGTCACACCGAACATTTGGTAATATTGGCGAAGATGCCTACGTGGGCAGATGTCACAATATATTATAAACAACCACGATATGAAAGAAATAAAACAGCACATTTATTTAAATGCTATACAACGCACACAGAATAATTACAGCCTTACAAACCAAAACATTATAGATCATCCGAAAAGGACCCAATTTCAGCATATGATATGGCAACACTGCTATAGCGCTGGTTTTCAGCTGGACCTGTAGCTAGTTTAGTTACGTTAGTTCCCGTGCTCTTCGATCACTTGGCAACACTACACTAACACTACTTGACAACATGACAGATCAAGATCCCGCCAGAAACTCGAAGCGTTGTATGAACCCTTTTTTTACGTTACGCAGCATAGTGACTGCACTGTACCTGGTGTTAAGTAATGTACATTCCAAATCGGCGACAAATGGCAATGCATCAAAATTCACTATCAGTCACCGCTGTGTGGGCCTGTGTCTTGAATATTCATAACACATTTTAATATTCTATATAAAGATGACATAATTCATATCTATATCATAATACGAATAGTTTGTCTGTTTGTTTGAACGTGCTGATATAACCATTTTCCACAGGTTTAGCGTGTCACTTAGGTTCAGGTGAGATTATGGCCATAACGCTGAACCTTAACTATAAAAATATATATATATAAATACCAGTGGGATAAAAAAGTTTTATTTGATAGATAAATCTTTAAGAAAGGTTTTAGGCTATTTAAAATCACGTTATCGCCAATAAGAGCAAAGCTATGTTGAACAAAGTTACAGAAACGGGCAAAAATATAAAACAATTTTCGTTCCACACAAACGAAATCGCGGGCGCAGATGATTAAGTGTAAAAACAGATTGAAAACAAATAAAAAGAGGTAAGAGGTAAATTTGAAACGAGTTCTATTGAAAAATATGAATATATTACCGACTAGCTTCCACTCGTGGCTCCGCTTGGGTTTACATTGGTTTTGTCAACCAATTCCGGTTGACGATCGATACAGAAATCATTTTTCAATCAAATGCTATGAGATTATATACTCAGGGTATGAATTGTTACTGGTAAACAGTTTATCCCGTTCATTGCTCAACTTCCTATAATTTTTTCGATAGAAAGATTAGTCTTTAGCCTTGACCAGAGTCCAATCTATTTCTATACGAAAATTCATAATAATCGATTCAGCGGCTTAGGCGTGAAAGCGTAGCGAACAAACAAACAAACTCACTTTCGAATTTATAATATTAGTTGGGATATATAATCGAGGTAACACTATTAAGCTACGTGTACATTAGACGAGCGGAGCTTGAGCCGAGCGTCGACGTTCATAGCGGCAAGTGTGGACGTACAACGAGCATACAACGTTCGAGCACATAACGTAATTTTCCGCAGTGTGCTCGCGGTAAATACGGACGAACTTGCCATGCAGCGGCCGCTAACATACTACTTATTTTTTATAGTAATTCTCATGTTTTTGGTCTCATATCGTTGGATTATTATAATATAGTTTAATAAATTGTAAAGAAACATCTTCAACGTCTACCACTG
This sequence comes from Actias luna, assembly GCA_039707435.1. Lineage (NCBI taxonomy): Eukaryota > Metazoa > Arthropoda > Insecta > Lepidoptera > Saturniidae > Actias > Actias luna. The sequence goes on from JAZHAC010000010.1 coordinate 12,076,022, forward strand.
TACAAGTCCACGATCAAATTGCGAGCGCATTGCAAATCTCTTTCTTTATTGTTAAGGTTTAGCGATTAGGCCGTACTCTCGCGTGATCTAAAGTGACGATATGGCCTAGGTTGGAAGACTCGCTAAACGTCAAAACGCCTGAAATGGAGGGCATATATAAAGACAAGACTGCAAAACTTTGAAGACCATTCGATGTACTGCAATCAATGATAGACGCGATGAAGCAAGGCCGACCAGTAATCAGTTATAATTATGAGAATGGTGTCCTCACATGTTCACTATGTGCATGCACCTTTCGATCAAATATCGGCTATATAGCCACTGGAGAGCACACGGACATCGGAGCTGAGGTAGTCGCTGAGGCGGAAAACGGCCCGGAGCAGAATATATATATATATATATATATATATATAATACATGAAAAAATAACATCTTAGGTGGAGAGAGAAGAAAAAATCTACTCTGCTAATTAAAAACAGTAAAACTAAGAATGTATTTCAGCTTCAAATCCTACTATGGTACTATTAAAAATGGCTGTATTCTGGTTTTAAATGAGGTTAAAGAACTAAGAATCAAGAGGTCTAAATATTTTTCAACAGCATGATATCCGATATCAATAGTCGACTTCCGATACATGGGGCTATGCCAGAGATGGGCGTAATCGATTACTTTTGTAATCAGATTATTAATATGATTGAAAGTAATCATGATTACACCAATCTAGATTATATGATTATTTGTATTCAATATTTTAGTATTCGTTTATACCGCTAACAAATAAAAGCCCGTAGGTATTGAAGCACGAATATGTTTATTACATGAAGTAAAATGAACTTTAGGTGAATATATAAATAAGTAACCAGCACTTGAGATCCAGTCCCTACACTGGGATTAGCGTGTCGGCCGTGTTACGCCACATCGTCACTGAACAACTCTTGTTCGGCAAAAAATCTCGTTATAGTCTCATAATTCGATTCATATTAAACGAATTTGTTTTTTTTTTCATAGTTAAAGTTTAGCGTTGGCGTGTGGACACGCTAAACCTGTAAAGGAACTGGCTCTCAAGTGCAACTGCCAGGACACACCTATTGGTATTCGTCGTCAGATTTTCAACTTGAGGATGATAGCTAGCGATTCGGACATCACAGAAAGCCCTACCACCATGCTATGGTTTCCTCACGATGTTTACCTTCACCGTCACTCACGTCCCTTGACGTAACGTCGTACACACTACCACTGAGCTATCATCGCTTCTCTGCTCATGTTCGTCTAGTGTAGACGCAGCTTTATCTTTGTTAGTTGCGTGCACAGTCAATTTCCGCGGTTCACACAACCCTATCAGTTTAATTGACGTGAGATAACATACGGTCGTGTTTGTGATATTATTATATTCGAAATCGATTATCCCGCAATCGATTATTATTCGTAAAAATAATAATTATCAATTGTGGTGTTACCGACTGTGAGGCAGTACAAAACGAGAACGGCATTTTATTTTATTTTTTAAATTGCCTGTTACAGTTTTATGCTTACAAGCGTTTGTGCCCCGAATACATTCGGATACGTTCAACAAATGTGAAATTATTTTTCAATGTGAGTACTGTGTGCAGTCAGTTTTAATTTATTTTTTAAATAAACAAATTGCGAGTTCAAAATCTGCCGCGAAATACTTATAGGTGTGTTCCGGCAGTTGAACTTGAGAGTCAGTCCCTTCACTAAGCATAGCGTGTCCATAAGATTATAGATTATACAACCATAAAATATTAAAAAAAAAATAGAATTTTGTGTTTTACGCCAAATTAAAGCAACTATAATTCAATTAATCTTTAACTAAATTAAACTAACTTTAATTAAATTAAACAAATTTTAATTAAGTAACAAGGTGAAATTATTTAAGAATTTCCGAAGAATATTTTCGTTTAGATTTCTTCTCCATCTAAAGAGTCGAATAACAATTCCTCGTCCCTTAGTTAATATTATAGTTATGAAATTATAAATGCGAAAATTGTTGTTTTATGTTCGTGAGAGCTAAACCGCTGAATCGATTATGATGAAATTTGGTATAGAGGTAAATAGGCACTGCTTTTTGGAGAAAACCTTATTGGAAGTGGGGTAAAGAGAAGGTGTTGAGGCAGGCGTGTAAATAGCCGTGCTCACTCAGCGGCTTGAGAACACTTTATGGCTGAACACGGGGAAGCGTGTCAGCCTAACTTTGTCTGTTTGCTTATAGTGAGATCGTGAACGGAAGAGGGTGGATCTGGCACTCAACTCAGCACTTAATGCGTAAATTCGCTTACCGATCTTCCCTTATTGCAGCTGCCAATCTTCCAAGGTTCCAACGGTCACGGAGCTTGGTGGTCACCAGCAAAACGTTCACTCACTTCACTTTAAATAATGTTCTGCAACATCTATATTTCTATATTTCACAAGCGCTCCAAAATGGAGATGGTTTTAGTTCAAACCAAGGGTTTTGCGGCGGTATGCGGGTTAGATATCGAGAGCGGTTGTGTTGAATTTTTGCAAGTCAGCGCGTCGTTGTTAATGTCAAACGTCACCCCCCGTAAGAACACAATCTCACATAAAACAAACTAGATGGCGGGACTTCCGCCTCACCATGCTCCCCGCCTTGAAAGCTTCAGAGCTTTCAAAATAATCTAATCTACACTATAGGGGAACTACAGGGTCAAAATGAGAATGAGAAGTTTATGCGTATAGCGGAATGAAAAAATATAGGAGGACGGTTGACAGCAGTTTGAAACAATTTATAATAGCGGTCAAGATACAATTATAACGTTATCAAGAATAAAATTTAGTTTTTAGATAGGCTAAATATAAATATAGATTAAACTAAGATTAAAAACTAATATGTTAATAAGCTATAAATTAATTTATTGGGTAGGCAAAGGATACAGCTTAGTAACAGGACGTTTATATGTACCTGACGCGGTTCTGACTGAAGCGACTCGAACTATACCATCCGATCCAGGGAACACCTGAGTTATTACACCTAATGGCCAAGTTAAAGGTGGTACATTATCTTGACCCAAGAGAACGACAGTACCAATCTCTATAGGTCGAGCGGGTGTGCACCACTTCTGCCGAACTTGCAACGTGTGCAAATATTCAATACGCCATCTTTTCCAGTATGATAATACAAGCTGATCTAACAATTTTTTACGATTTGTTAAATTCCTGTTTTCTTCTGTCAGTTCAGAAGAAGGCAAGTAAGTAAGCGGACTGGACATTAAAAAATGCGACGGTGTAAGCACGTCCGGATGCGGATCTGATGATAAAACACTAAGTGGTCGAGAGTTTAAAAGACATTCTATTTGTGTAAGCACAGTCAAGAGTTCCTCATAAGTGAGAAGCTGCTTCCCTATGACTCTAAACAAATGAGTCTTAACACTTTTAATATTTGACTCCCAAATACCTCCAAAATGCGCGGCGCGTGGTGGAATCATAGTCCATTTAATGCGGGTTTTAAGAAGCTCCTGTTTAATGTCAGATTGGATTGTCGAATCTTGTAAGAACGAATATATTTCACTTAGCTGTGCCTTAGCTCCAATAAAATTAGTGCCATTGTCTGAGTACATAACGGAGACGGGACCGCGGCGAGAGATAAATCTTTTAAAAGCGGATATAAAAGTTTCAGAGGTGAGGTCTGATACAAGTTCGATATGTATGGCCTTTGTAACCAGACATATAAATAAACATATATAAACTTTCTGGGAACGTTGACCTCTGCGGCGAGTAGGTATATAAGCAATAGGACCAGCTAGGTCTACTCCGGTATGCACAAAGGCTTTAGCATCGCGGACACGGTATCCAGGTAGATCAGCCATCTTGGGTGTTGGATGTGTAGGATTTACATGAAAGCAAATATTGCATTTGCGGCAGCGAGAACGAATAACTGTCCTACCATCTAGTATCCAAAACCGTTGCCTTATAATGGACATTAATAACCCGGGGCCAGTGTGGCAATAAGTATTATGATAGTGATCTATAATTAAATCAACAATGCGGTCACGTTTAGGTAGAAGTGCAGGATGCTTGGCTTCATAGGGCAGATCAGACTTAGAGAGTCTACCTCCGATGCGTAAAATACCGTCTTCATCTACGAAAACCGATAAACTGCGCAACTTCTTGGAAGAAAGTTTGCCAGTTTTAAGTAAACTAATATCATTAGAAAAGTAAATGCTTTGAACAATTCGAATAATAAAATTTTCAGCGGTTAGAATATTTTTAACAGACTCCTGACCATGTAATCTGTTCGCGAATTTAAGGATATATACAAATATGCGCAATAGTTTATTCCATGAACAAACGCGGTTAGCTATAGTGTTTAAAGTATGAAGTGGTTCAACATTCACAGTTTCAGTAACGAATGTTTTTGATTTGAATTCTGGCAAAGTTTCACATTCAGATGGAGTAAATTTTAAGTGCCATTCACTTACGGGTTGATGAAGCCATATAGGACCGTTCCACCATAAAGAATGAGCGATTAAATCAGAAGGTAGCATACCACGTGAGAGACAATCGCTAGGATTTTCTTTTCCCGACACGTGATTAAAGCAAGCGGCAGGTAAATTTTCCTGAATTTTAGCGATACGATTACTCACGAAAACTGACCATCTATGTGGAGATGAATGGATCCATGAAAGAGTTATGGTGGAATCCGTGAAAGCGTAGACACCTACAATAGGCACACGAGTTGAAAGTTTGTCACGGACCACACGGACAAGCTTAGACAGCAACAAAGCAGCAACAAGTTCTAAACGAGCTAGTGTAGTTATTTTTGCTGGGGAAACTTTGGATTTGGCACATAGTAGCCGGACAGTGATACGATCTTCAGGGTCGGTGATGTGTAAATAAATACAGCAACCATAACCACTGAAGCTGGCGTCGCAAAAGGCTACAATATTCACTACAGATTCTCTAAATACGCCAATATGTCTCGGGATATTTAGAGAAGAGAGTGCAGGAAAATCATGCACAAAGGTGGAAAAGCGACTGATAATGGACTCCGGTGGAGTATCATCCCAGTCTATTTTAGCTAGCCAAAGTTCCTTAATAAGAATTTTAGCGTACAGTACAACGGGAGCCACAAGGCCAAGTACGTCGAATAAGCGGGCTACAAGTGAAAGAATCGTGCGCTTCGTGCATTTATTATCCAGAGGTACGGTCGTCAGAGAAAAGTAATCGTTCGCGGGTTCCCAAACTAAACCAAGGATTTTTAAATTATTAATATTATTATCCATGGCAGATATAACAACTGGTGCACGATGTGACTCGGGGAGAGTCTCCAACAAAGCGGGAGAATTGCTATTCCACTTGATAAGGTCGAAGGAACCTAGTTTAAATAATTCGATTAACTGACGAGATAATCTCATTGCAGTGTGTTCATCAGGAAGAGAGTAGACAAAATCGTCCATATAAAATTGAGTGTCTACCAATTTAGAAACTTCAAAAAAGCGGTCACTATGATCGCACGCTAGTTTACGCAATGTGCGCATAGCTAAGTAAGGACTAGACTTTAGTCCGAAAGGAACGCGGTTAAAGTTAAAGGTGCGTATGGGTTCATTTTTGTTAAAGCGAAACATAATTCGTAAATATTTGCGGTGATGCTCATTTACACCGATGCGTAAAAACATTTGTTTAATATCTGCTGTTAAAGCTACGGGAAACGTACGAAAATCGAGCAATAATGAAAACAAATCGGTTTGTAAATTGGGTCCAACGTGTAAAATGTCATTCAGTGACAACCCTGAGTGTGTTTTAGCACTAGCATCTAATACAACGCGAATGGTGGTTTTATCCGGTTTAATTACAGCGTGATGTGGTATATAGTAGCCCTCTTCTGATAATTCAGAATCGAGTACCTCTGATAAATACCCCTGAGATATATAATCGGCGATTATTTTATTATAGTCCTCGCGTAGGGTTGGTACGTGCATGAATTTACGCTCGAGCGCAAGCAGCCGACCTTGCGCCACCCCACGAGAATTGCCCAACTCAGACGGGTTTCGCGAGAAAGGTAAATCCACAAAATATTGACCGTCCTTAAATAAAACTGAAGAATCAAAAATATTTTCACAATTTAATTCATCCGGACTAATAAAACGTTGAGATGGAATGTCTTCCAATTCGAAAAATTTCTGCAAACCTGATTCTATCTCACTGTTCGCGAGGGCAGTGAATGAAGTACTGTAAGTGGGGTCACAATGACTCATAATGTTTCCCATTAGTACGTAACCAAAACTAGTCAATATGGCGGGCGGCGCACGCTTACCTGACTCAATCCTGTCTCCTAAATAAATATAAGGAAATAGTTGTGCACCGAGAACAATGTCGATTTCTCCAGGTATGTTCCAAGTTAAATCGGCAAGCGGTAAATTACTTATATATGACATGTCGTCATTTAGCGCAATGAAATTGGCGGGAAGTTTATCCGTAATGCAATCCACTACTAACGCGTGAATATAATATTTATTATAAGGATTACTGCGAGACTCTATCGTAAAGTTAATATAACCGTGTACAGGCCGTGTGGTCATACCAACACCATGCAAGAACGAGTTACTTAATTTAATTACAGGTATGTTTAAGCGTTTACAACAATCCATCGTAATTAAATTATCCTGAGACCCGTTGTCTATTAAACATCTGACTATGATCTTTTCTCGGTTATTACAATACGCATAGATTTGTGCAGTTGATAACAATATCGTCCTATGTAGCGAATGATCGCGAGCGCTGAGCGAGACAGAGCGAGTGGTGTCATGCGGCAACGTGTTTTCAGTGGACAGCGCGGGCTCGGCCGCCATGTGAACAACAGAGGTTTGAATCCGCGACGGAGGCGGCGACTGCTCGCTCCTCGGATAATCATTCTTATTGTTAGAGAAATGTAATAAAGAATGATGTTGTTTTTTACAACTTTTACAAACATTACGTGATTTGCATTTAGATAATGAGTGGGATAAACTTAAACAATTAATACAGCCGCGTTTTGACTTAATAAATTCGAAACGAGCTTGCGGTGTGTTTATGTTTTTAAATTGTAAACAATGAAACAGCTGATGCTCACCGTTATCGCATAGCTGGCAACGCGTTATAGAAGCTAGTTCATTACTCGACACAAAGGTTTTAGAACTACGATTACTATTTTGTATATTACGGCTATTAGTTACACTAATCTTTGCGCGGGGCTCGACATGAAAATTATGATTATGTGACCGCTCGAGTATTTTCACATAATCTTGAATGAAAGAAATAAATTCCTTATACGAAGGTAATTCTTTCCCGCTGACACTATTCTCGAACTGTTGTAGTGTTTGGCAATCAATTTTTCTCAACCCACAATGTAATATGACAAAGTCTAACAGGTCGGGAATATCTAATAATTTTAATGCAGCAACAGAAGCGGAATATTTTTCTATAAATGTATTTAAACTGCCGGCAGTACCGACGCAACCTTTAATGTCCAGAATGTTATTAAGATAGTGAACACCTAGACTACGCTTATCTTGATACTTTTTTACCAAACTATCCCAAATTATGTTGTATGTATCCCCTGAAGGAACAATACCAGCGGTTAATTTAAAGGCATCTTGTGTTAAATTACTAATCAAATACTGCACACGTTGCGCATCCGTCAGATCGTTATTCAAATGCACATTATTACGAAATATTTCATAAAATATTGGCCAATTGTCCATTTTCCCATCAAATGACGGTAACTGGATAGGTGGCAATTTTACAATACCCTTCTTTTGGGTGGACGTAGATGTTTTACTGTTTGAAAGTATGAGATTACGTTTGTATTTAATACTCGAATATAAATCCTCAATTGAATTTAAACACGAGTAATCAGGCGGGGTACTATTAATTTTAAATTGTAACTCGTTAATATGATCAATTATTGTTTCAAACTTGCTGTATAATTCCGTAATAGACTCAGATTGTGCTAAAAATAACTCATTTGAACGTAAATCATAACTCGAAATATTGTTCGACAAATTAAATAAACGATTCATTCGTTCAAAAATACCTTCTTTTTTGGCTATAAGTTGATTAAGTTCCATTTCATACTTATTAGGAGCCATTGTAATAGTTTATAAAATGCAGATATATGAAAAATGTAGGGTAGAAGCGGGCGGTTGTACAAAAGTATGTAACTTATGTAATATTACGTATAGCGGGATGAATATATATGTAAATATGAACTGAGATCTATCCTAGACTCGTAAGGACCAGTATATATGGTGAGGCAGGCGTGTAAATAGCCGTGCTCACTCAGCGGCTTGAGAACACTTTATGGCTGAACACGGGGAAGCGTGTCAGCCTAACTTTGTCTGTTTGCTTATAGTGAGATCGTGAACGGAAGAGGGTGGATCTGGCACTCAACTCAGCACTTAATGCGTAAATTCGCTTACCGATCTTCCCTTATTGCAGCTGCCAATCTTCCAAGGTTCCAACGGTCACGGAGCTTGGTGGTCACCAGCAAAACGTTCACTCACTTCACTTTAAATAATGTTCTGCAACATCTATATTTCTATATTTCACAAGCGCTCCAAAATGGAGATGGTTTTAGTTCAAACCAAGGGTTTTGCGGCGGTATGCGGGTTAGATATCGAGAGCGGTTGTGTTGAATTTTTGCAAGTCAGCGCGTCGTTGTTAATGTCAAACGTCACCCCCCGTAAGAACACAATCTCACATAAAACAAACTAGATGGCGGGACTTCCGCCTCACCAGAAGGGTAAACTTTGTATGAAACTTTTTATTGCGTCATCTGTTTGTTTGACTAAATCAGTGTTAAAAGATCCAGATTTTTTTGTTATTGTATCAATATACACAATTATACTGGTAGTTGACTATCATATCAACGCACAGTCGAAAATTCTCAAGCTAGAAACAATGAAAATATACTGTAATTCTCTATTCAGACTAAGAATGATGATAGCTCAGTGGTAGAGTGTACGACTTCGCGTCAAGGGACGTGAGTTCGAATCCAAGCAACTACAATGAGCTTGAGCTTTCGGTGAAGGAAAACATCGTGAGGAAACCATAGCATAGTGGTAGGGCTTTTTCTAATGCCCGCCTGGGTAGCTACCATCCTCAAGTTGTAAACCTGCCGCCAAATACCAATCGGTTTGTTCCGGCAGCTGCACTTGAGGACCAGTTCTTCCACAGGTTTAGCGTGTCTACCAACTTGGGCCGTATCGACACTTAAGATCAGGTGAGATTATGGCCATAACGCTAACCTTAAGTATAAAAAAAGAAACGTTTTTCCAAAATTTAGCTCCTAAAAACCGAGGTGGCAAATATTATATATTAAATAAACTTCAATAATTGATTTGAAATTTGACTTTAATATTACTTTCATCAAGTACATACCAAATAAGAAGGGGCATTACGATCATGCACAATTAACAGAAATAACGCGAACGAAGTCACGGGGCAACAGCTAGTCTATACAAATAAATACAATTGAAGAGTCCGTTTTTAATGTCAAAATAACAGCTTTTCACTAAATGCGTAAGAAAGAAAGTATACACGCTGCTTATATAACAAAGTTGTCTGCTTGTACGTTAGTTGCGGCTAATCTCTGAAACGGCTGAACCGATTTTGAGGATACAAGGATTCCCTAATTTAAAATTAATAAATCATTTTCAGTTCCACGCGAACGAAGTGAACAAACTAAATAGAAGTTTCGATGAAAATTGAATCTCGTCCCCTGAAAACTTTACTATTATTGCGGGAATATATTAACATTGTATAACAAATCGTTTATTACGAGCCAATGAGATAAAACAGAGGAGATAAAAACTATTTATTGGCATATACGCATATTCGCTTCTGAATATCGTCACATTGTTTTGTGACTTCCTTGTATAATCAGCTAGTAGATGTTTACGTAGGTCAGACACTTTGTGAACAAATTATTACTTTAGTAAAGCTATCAATTATTGTACTTTATACAATTATATTTAACTACGAAAACTAACTAAAGTTACAATACGGCCGAAATATAATGTTATTGATAGCTTCCGTAGTGTGTGCTGCATAGATAGTTAAGTTACAGGAAATGAATGTATAAAAACTTTTTTATTTTGTTTTATAGTTAACATTTAGCGTTATGGTTGTAATATCAACTGATCTTAAGTGAGGATACGGCTCAAGTTGGTAGACGCGCTAAGCCTGTGGAGGAACTGGCTCACAAGTGCAGCTGCCGGAACACACCTATTGGTATTTGGCGGCAGATTTTCAACTTGAGGGTGGTTGCTAACCAGGCAGGCTTTAGAAAAAGCCCTACCACCATGCAGAAAAAGACCTACGACAATGCCAATGTTTACTTTAAAAAAAATTAGTACTTGATAGCGTTTTATATTGACCTTTTTTCTCGTTTGCTCACAATAATTAATAATTTAAACTAACAATTAATAATAAAAGGTTTTATATAATAAAGTCCCAAAGCGCATTACTGAATTGCCGGACAGTAGGTTTAAGAACCATGTCAAACGGATTTGGATCTCAAAAGGCCTATTATAGGGTGGATCAATATGTGTGCGATCGTGACGTCTAGAATTGACACCCCTCTCTGTACATCCCCTAATAACTACTGTAACACATTAAACTATTACATAAAAACATAAGAATAAGACGTGAAAAAAATGCATATCCAGTTACCTGCCGGTTGTTCTCGATGACTGCGTTACCTTCCGAACCTGTAGTAATTATGACATTCATAAGCGCCTTCTTAGGGCCTAAATTGAATAAAGATTTTTGATTTGATCCAATTGTGTTCTGACATAATATTTCATTTGCGAAAACTCTGACACGGTATTAATCCTTATGTAAATGAATTTATATCCTCATAAAGTATACATAACATGACCCCGGTTCACGTGACCGAAGTCGCGGGCACAACTAGTGTATAGTTATCGCGCTTTAAAAGCGACATTGACGCCAATGTAACTATTAATTAGAGTCAAACTTCATGCGTGTTATAATCTGGCGTTCTGTATTGGCCATATTTTTTTTCATCCGCGTCCTTGTAAATTTACTATGTGCGATATTTCAATAACAGTTCATGCCTTTCAACCCGCATGTTAATATTCACTGTAGGTAAATCTCAATATACGTAAGTGAGAACAATTAAATTTTATCAGTACGTACTTACTGCTGATAACATGGTCTAAATTTCTGAGTGCATTTTCTATAAAAATACATTGATAGAGCAGTAAATATACATACATATATTTAGTTAGACCGTTCGAGTTAGTTTGAGGTTCGAGCCGAGGTTTGGACACTTTGGTACATTTTTTTTTTTAATTTGGGTGAAGTACGTTTACGAAAATCTGTGCCGCGATTGTCTCGAATAACCGGACTCGAATCACCAGGAATATATATTTTTTTATACTTAAGGTTTAGCGTTATGGCCATAATCTCACCTGATCTTAAGTTACGATACGGCCCAAGTTGGTAGACACGCTAAACCTGTGGAGGAACTGGCTCTCAAGTGCCGCTGCCGGAACACACCTATTGGTATTTGGTGGCAGGTTTATAACTTGAGGGTGGTAGCTACCGGGCGGGCATTAGAAAAGGCCTACCACTATGCATACAATAAAAGTACTTCCACGAATGTCTGTGCAATACGAGTACATCAACGAATTATGATTAAAAGTACTTCAACGGATGTTTGCGCATTACGTGACGTAGCGCTCCACTGTACTATAAAACGGTGCTGCATGACGCTAGCAAGGACTTCCGGCAGCAGTCCATGCCAAGGCCACAACGGCACCCTTGTGCCCGCTGCCTCGGGGCTGAGTGCCCTCAGCATTCGCCCCAAAAAGTCCTGCCAAGCTGTAAAAGCCCCTCCGACTTACAGCGTATGTCCTGTCGAAAAAAAAAAAACCGAGCAAGGATATATCGTGAGAGACTGCCGAGCGAGACTGATCATTCGGAGGTAGTTATCGTGAGCCAACAAGACAACTTACTTCCTGCGTGTACCGCCCACTCTGACGTATGCAATATTTTTTTTTGTACGTTAGGAATATTTACAGCTAATATTAAGGGCTGTAATTTTCAAGCAATTTTGACATAATTCCAGTTTAAAGAGACGTTAAAAAAAATTGTTATGAATATAGTAAACTTGTATATACGGACTCCAAAATGGATGAATCCATTTTATTGAAATATTCAGTTAATCTTTCAATTAGATCACTGGGTCCTCGGATGTTCGTTCCTAAGCGTTGGAAATGGAAATGAATTTATTTCCACGCGCAGTCGTAGGCAAATGCTAATTACGAGACGCGATAATATTATTACGTGCTAATTTTAAAATTATCTAAACCGGAACATTACATTTAGTTAGCCGATAAGATCGAATGTAATGGCATTTTTCATGATTTAATTGTCATTGTACAATTGATAGTATGTTTGATATGGTCGTAAAAATAAGTTGGCCGCGTATAGAATTTCTCTGTATCTATACGCTTATGGTAATATTGTAAACGGAAAAGTTTGTTCGTTTCTTTGTATTTAATCGAACAATCATAGAGGAATGCTTTCGGCTGTTTAACATTACGCTACCACTAATGAGTGCAAGGCTATTTTAAAAAAAGTTACAAAAATAGGCAAAAATAAAAAAACACGATTTTTTTTTTTATGATAGATTGGCACAACTGTTTTTAATCTTAGTACGGAGTTTGAGTTGCATCTATCATTTAGAATGAATACAGTGCTGTTTCTAATTAGATCATATCTATTATACATAACTCGCAAAAGGTACTTTGTAAAAAAAAAAACAAGCAATTAATAGGTATTATTATGAAGCATTAATTACCAAGAATTTAATAAATCATCACGAATAACATTTACTAAATTAGACTACATTGTGAAGATAAACTTTGACTCTAACAACATGTTAGATAACGCTCTAACGCATATGTAGATAAGGAATAATGCCAATAAAACAACAATATAATGATGTTGATTTAAGTTGGGGGAAGTAGTACTCTAGGTAGTACCTATATTTACTAACTGCCCAACTGATCATCATTAACTTTTGCATACACTTTGCCAGTGGTAGGGAAACGGTCGCTTTTTGTTAAGAAAAAATAATAATGAAATAATCTGAAATCCAAGCGGATGAAGACCATAGAACGCCACAAAGACCTTCCTTTCAAAGTTTCATTACTGATAGAATTCAAATTTTAACTCTAACGTTATGTTTATACAGTCGATATTCAAGTGCAGAAACCTGACGAACTCATTATTGTTTTGCTGTATCTATCAAAATAACGACTGCAATTTAATTCGTTCTCTTAATTTATGTTAAAATTTAAAAAAAGTATGAAACTAAAATTATATATAATTACTTTTGCCCGTTTTTGTAACATTTTTCATTACAGCTTTGCTGCTATTGGTGGTATCGTGATGTTAATTTTTTTTTATGATTGAGGTTAGCGTAATGGTCATAATCTCATCTGATCTTAAATGACGATACAGCCTAAGTTGGTAGACACGCTAAACCTGTGAAAGAACTGACTCTCATGTGCAGCTGCCGGAACACACATAATGGTATTAGGCGGCAGATTTTCAACTTGAGTGTGATTGAAAAAGCCCTACCACCGTGCTATGGCTTCCTCACGATGTTCCTCAACGAAAGCTCAAGCTCATTGTAGAAGGTTGGATTCGAACTCACGTCCATGACACGAAGTCGTACACACTACCACTGAGCTATCATCGCTTCAAAACTCCCTCAATGATTGCATTATCAAGTACAAAAAGAAATTTCCAAATCAGACTGATAATTACTAAAATAAACGCATTCGAATAAACATTTGCGCTTTACAATATTATTCTAATTTTACCTACAAATGTCTGCAACAAAACCTGGTATATTTACATGCGCCTATTCGATATATCGTGTAGAATGGAAAAATAAGCATTAAACGTAAAACAATTACGAATACAAAGGGCGATTGTTTGCTCGCTAGCTTGTCCTTGAATATAAACGGCGCGTTATAAGTTGACCCTCTCTCTGTATTCAAAGTAATGAACGAGGTGCTTGACCATGACGCGGAAGTTGCGGTTTTGCTTTCAGGACCTCGATCACTAATTAGTTATTTCAAAACGTCAAACTTTGATCGAGCGATAGGAATATACCTAATCAAATTTCGCAATTACAATCGCTCGGTTAGTAGTGTGTACATACGTGAGTTCCAAGTTTGAGCTTCCGGTGATGGAAAATATCCTGATGAAACTGTAGAGCTTTTTCTAATGTTCACTTGGTTAGATTCCAAGTTCAAGTTGGAAATTTGCAGCCGAAATTGTAGCTGTGTTGAGTTGAGCTTATGATCGGAAGTCTCGCATCGGGAATGGGATACACCGTGACTATGGGCGCGAGTGTTGGGAACTTTAAATAGAAAACAGCCATAGTGGATGTAAAAATGACTAAATAAATAAAACTTTTAACGTCCTAACAACGTGTTAATATAAAATTGATAGATAACGAAACAACAACTATTTTACACTTATCTTTTGCATAATTTACATGTTTAATAATGAGCGTCACGCAAGCCATTGTTACGCTGTTATTTACCTTGAACTAATTGTTATAACAAAATTTAGTATATTTTTATAGTTAAGGTTTAGCGTTATGGCCGTAATTTCACCTGATGTTAAGTGACGATATGGCCCAAGTTGGTAGACACACTAAATTTGTGGAGGGACTGACTCTCAAGTGTAGCTGCCGGAACACACCTATTGGTATTTGACGACAGATTTTCATGTTGTGGGTGGTTGCTAGCCAGGAACCTTCCTAATACCTATTACCTAATACCTATAGGAAATCGCTCTACCACCATCACCGAAAGCTCAAGCTTATTGTAGGTGGTTGGATTCGAACTCACGTCCCATGACGCGGCATTCCTACACGCTACTACTGCACTATCATCGCTCTATGATATCATTAGTATCGTTATCGCCGTGATCACAACGACATTATTTATCCACAATTATAAATCATATAAATGGTTATTGTAAACCAGAAAGTTTTAGAACTATTTAATACTTATTTCAGAACATTTCTCACATACATTACTTTTATTGTAAAGTCAATAGGTTTTTTCTTTTGAACTGACATACACTGTTAGCCCTATGGGCTTTGATAGCTTCACCGAACTTTTTGGGGCGGGTGCTGAGGGCACTCAGCTCTGAGGCAGCGAGCGCAAGGATCCCAGAATGGTCAAATCTCGGCTTGGCCTGCCGTCAGATATAATCAACCGTACGCTGCCTACGCGATAGAAGGTTTCAGGAAGAATATTTTCCCGTTTTTGCAACTTTTTTCAATACTGTTCCGTTCCTATTGTTGGTAGTATGTAATTAAATACTGAAAAAATTTAAAAAATCCGACTACTATTCCTTAAGACCGGCGTGTCCAAATAAACAAGATTTTCCGATTTATAAATTCGTCCAAAGAGTCGTAAAAATTTGTACCTACTAGATGTTACGTTACTGAACACTAAAAACACTGAAAATGATATATAATTCATCATTGTTGCAGATAAAGAAATGACTTCAGATCAAAGTGCGCCGGATAAAGAACACTCACCGGCCATCATACAACATAACTGCGAAACAAATACGAGAACACCAATAACCGCTGTCGATCGAAACGAACCAAACAACGCAGAAACTGTCAGCAATAATGGAGTTGGTGATACAAAGAAGGAAGTTAAAATAAATTATTTGCTTAACATACAGTTATCAAATACAAACGGTTTTGTACTAGAAGATAAAAAGGGAGAAGAATCGACCTTAACAAAATCTAAGACAGTTGTTAGATTCTCGCCTATATGGAAACAGGTATATTTTAAATTGTATTATTATATTTAATGTAAACGGAAGTCAGCTCAACAGACAGACATCATAAAACATTTAGGACTGAATCTAATGGATCAGGTCATGTTCCATAGAATTTTGGCAGCTCCTGCAAATGATGAAGCCAAGATTTTATGGAATTTTGTGTAATGTTCTAAGTAGTTTTTGGACATATTGGAATGTAATTACATTTTCTACATACTGTAAGGTCAGGGTACGATGGAACTAATATGTCCTTTAGGACCGAAGTCCCTAAACTGAATAAAGAAAAAATAAATAAATTATATTATAATCTTGAATTGTATGTAAAATTAATTATAATGTTTTAATACTCAATAACTACCTTCACCTCGTCATGCCCATATTACCAGGGTATTGATGCATATTTAAATAATACCACTAAGATTACCACCGCCATATCATAACCAGGTAACAAGAAAACATGCATACTTGTTAATTAACCTCCTGACTTGGAATCTTATTTACTGCGTCTAAAACAGAACCTAAAATATAATCCAACAGCATAATAATCTATGCAATATTCGACTAAGGAAATATCTCTTTTGTACGAATTCCCGCTAGTTTATTTAGTTGTTCCATAAGGTGTAATTGGTAACTCATAATAGCATATGAGCCCTTTGAAATCAGCTTTCAGGAATAGTAAATTATGATCATTGACATCAGCATCACATTCCTATCGAGTTACTAACTAATAGCTCATTAGGATCTTTAGAGTGACAGTTCATAATATGTATACCAAAAGCTGGTAATTAATTTCAGAAAAAAAAGTGCTGTTAAATAGTAACGGGGTTCTCGTACAATTTTGAATCACTTTACAAACGCAATATTATTTCTTACAGACCTTAGCAGCATCAGCTTCTATTCTACTAACCTTTGCAGCTGGCCTGACATCAGGATACTCAGCAATATTAATACCACAACTAAAACATGAAAATGGAGTAATACCATCAGATGAAAGTACAACTTCATGGATAGGTAAGAGAAAACCTTAAACTCTTACATTTACTCTTGTATATATTTGTGTATACTGTCACGTTATAAAAGAGAGTTTGCAAGTGTTTATTAAAAATACATATAATATAACCCTTGCTCGGTTAAGCAGATCAAAATATTATGTGATTTTCTCTTATTTTATATTCATTATTACCTTATAGAACCTACATCCCTGATTTAATATTACTGTGACAATTTAGTATATATGTTCTATATCCAACGGGTATACCAATATTAGGATAGTAATTTCAGATATTTTATCGTAGAACTAACTAAAATGGCACATAACAAAGTGTATCTAACATGACGTTCTATTTACATGTATATTTATATCTATTTCAGCTTCTATAGCAGCACTTCCTATGGCTCCGGGGTGCTTATTATCAGGATGGCTCTTAGAAAAATTTGGGAGAAGAACCGCACATTATATAATCTGTGCACCATTCCTCATTGGTTGGATTCTCATAGCTGCTGCCTATAACCTATCACTGATTTTATTTGGTAGACTCTTGACTGGTCTGTGTGTTGGACTGCTAGGTCCTTTAGGACCTGTGTACATAAGTGAAACCAGTGAACCACGATACCGTGGCTTCTTTCTCGCAGGTATATCCCTAGCATTATCAACAGGAATAATGTTTACTCACGTGGTTGGCACATTCATATCCTGGCAATGGACCTCGGCGATTTGCTGCCTCTTTCCAGTATTATCAGTGGTATTGTTACTTTTCGTTCCTGAAAGCCCTACTTGGTTAATTTCTAAGGGAAGAGTAGAAGATGGAGTCAAATCTTTTTACTGGTTACGAGGCTACGGCGACGAAGCCAAGACCGAATTAAAAGGCATCGTTGATAGCAAAATAGAGGCCGACTCGAAACCCACATTAACGTGGCTAGAAAAGATAAAAGATTTACAAAGCCCAGAGCTTTTGAAGCCTTTATTCATCATGATTATATTCTTTGTGACTTGTCAATTTTCTGGAGTAAATGCGATTGCATTTTACTCTATAGATATAGTCGAGAAAGCTGTCGGTAAAGGAATAGATCATTATTTAGCTATGTCAGCAATAGATATTTTAAGATTGGCCGCATCTCTAGTGGCTTGCGTGATTTGTAAGCAATACGGCCGAAGACCTCTATGCATGATCAGTGGTTTCTTTACTGCATTATCTATGATTGCTCTGTCAATGTTTCTATATTGGAAGCCTCCGAATATGTCCTGGTTACCGTTATTATGTTTGTTGGTTTACATAGTAGCTGTATCAATAGGTTTCGTACCCCTACCTTGGATGATGTGCGGTGAACTGTTCCCTACTAAAGTTCGTGGTCTGGGTTCGGGGATCAGTTCGGCAACAACGTTTATAGCTTTCTTCTTTGTCGTGAAAACGGCGCCTGGAATGATGACAAATTTTGGTGAAGTTATCACCTTCCTGTCTTACGGTATAGTGGCTTTAATTGGAACGATTATCCTGTACTTCGTTTTACCGGAGACGAAAGGAAAGAGTTTGCAGGAGATAGAAGAGAAGTTCAAAAGTAAGAAGAAAGTTGATCCTAAAGTGTAGCTATGATTAATCGTATAGTGTAAACATGTGAACAAAATAAAAATTGTGAAACAAGAAACCTCTCCTTAAGCAAAAAAAAAAAACTTTCGCTATAAGCGATTAGCTATACTCTGTGATATATAAAAAATGTACGTTACCATTGAATTAAAGTGTATTTTTTAAGCCTTTGCTTTTTTATTACCTTTTCCTAATTGTGCATTATTTTAGGTATTAAAACAATATTTTGTCTGAGTATGCATTTAATTTGGAATGCTGTGTGATACATAAACCATTTCAGCTTAATTTGATTAAAATTAAGCAGTGGTAGGTCAGTTATACGTTGTAATACTTAGATGATGAACACGTAGAATTCAAACTGCTATAGTAAAAGAAAACCGCTTATAATAATAATTAAATATTTATTATGATCAGTAACAAAATTAGATATTTATATAAATAATCAAAAAATGGCACAAGAGTTATTTAATATTAAATTAGTGTACAGTATTTTCATATCATTAACCCAATGCGCAATAATTGAACAGAAGATAATACATTTTAATTATCTTGTAACAATTAAAAGCATTATGAAAGATATTAATTAATTTAAAAAAAAAATGCAGAATAAATGCCACAGTTTAGAGAAATTAGAAAATTCAATCCACAAAAGTTGGAACAATATTAATAATCTTGACACAAATATTTTTAACTCTGTGTTGTTATGGTACAGTTTACACTACTTTGAATGTACTTTCAAGGTCTTAGCAGTACCGTTTGAAATCTTCAACTATCATCGAACTTTTGCCGCAAATACCAATAAAAGTGAAGTGAGCTCTCTGTTACAATTACTCTGTGACATCTACTATGGTTGTCAAACGAATATGGGTAATGTGTAAAATTATTTTAAATTGTTTAGTAATGTTGGTTTTCGAGTCAGTTTGCTTTGCCGAAGTTGTAAACCACGTCGTGGTGTGTCCAACGATTGCCTACTTAGTCCGAGGCTTAACGAGCCTTGAGGCTGGTGGAGCGAACTTGGCGAATCCTTGCTGATCGAAGACTGGGAGGAGGTCTCGCACCCTGGCCGAGACGGTTCCTCCCGTCACTCTGGGAACAAAGATGTGTTGCCTAAAATATATTAGAATTACACTAGCAACTTCATTCAAATCATATCAAATCAAAAATCTTTATTCAATTTAGATCCTCGCTACTCGAATCTCGATTTACATGTTTTATATCTTTTTATAGATATATATTTCCATGATTATTTAATATTTGCATTTACAATAGACATTAGCGAATGGCGCAGATAAGGGTGTCAATTCCAGACATATAAATCGCTCACATATTGATCGACCCTATAATAGTAGTTCAGTTGGTAGCGTTACGGATGCCGCGTCAAGAGACGTGACTTTGAATCCGCCTACAGTGAGCTTGAGCTTTCGGTAAAGGAAAACATCGTGATGAAACCATAGCCTGGTTAGCTACTACCCTCAAGTTGAAAATCTCCCGCCTAACACCTTTAGGTGTGTTCCGGTGGTTGCACTTGAGCGCCAGTCTTTCCACTAAGCTTAGCGTGTCCACCATCTTCCGCGAAATAATCACTTAACACCAGGTGAGATTAAAATCAAACTCTAAACCTATAAAATATAAAAAAAGTGTGTGTAATAAATAATATTCATGAATATCATTGAACTAATATTCATTGCCGTAGGTAATCTAATCTAAGTTTTAAGGTCCTTAATGAATCAACGTTTATATCAAATTAGAACGATAAGATTTACTAAAAAATTTAAATTCAGTACATCTGATAAATTTGTTATAAGGTCAATAGTTACAGCAGGTCAGTTATCCAATTTTCTAAAAAATGGGATTTAATTGTAAGACGTTTCAAAGCTATAATCCGCAACCTTGGAGAGTTACATATTATATCCATTCATCCATCCATCCAACCGAAAGACGTCTACTGCTGGACATAGGTCTCCCCCAAAGATCTCCACGATGACCGGTCTTACGCCAACCGCATCCAGCGGATTCCCGCGACCTTCACCATGTCGTCCGTTCACTTTGTAGGGGGTATACCCACGCTACGTCTTCCGGTACGTGGTAGCCATTCGAGAACCCGTTACCCGGTATTATGTTACAGTACCAGCATAACAAAAACTAGACAAGTAACGATAATTTAGAAGGAAGCGAGACCGGCAACTTTAACAAAATAAAAACTAGATCCCGACTGGTTCCTAGTTTCCAGGAAAGCATCCACTGTATAGACTTACAAAGTTTTTAAATACTCACTGAGTAGTGCATGGAATAAACCAATAATATTCCACATGAGGTCATGAAAGAACAATTAGTGTGTAAAGTTAATCAGAAACTATCAAGAGTCAAACATAGGATAGACTCCACCAAACAAATGAAGATGTAATCGTGATTGCAAAAATCAAAACTAAAATTTGTATCCAAAATTATGAATTTATAGATTTAAAAAATCAAGTAACTGACACGTAAACACTTATATACACACCTACATAATTATAAAACTTACAATATATATAGTTCACATGTATAAAATGGGATGTAAGTATACCTAGTCAACGCTTGTTCCGGTGCCGGAGGCAGAGGCTTTATAGTTCTAGTGGCGAAGTTTCTCGAATACTCAGCACGATATTTAGTAACATACCAATGTGTTTTTTGAAGTGAAACTTCATTAGAATCGTTGTTATTTCAAACCGGATGCAACGGAAAAACGACAGGTAAGAGACACAAATAAAAAAATGTGTACGATGAAGCCGGCAAATAGTGAGACAGAAATTGTTATATATATTCATCTCATTATTTTGTCGATTTACTGAAGTTTCCCTTGTATCGTGTATAAATCGCACAGACACCTTTTTTTATTTGCTTAGTAATATGCTAGTCAATAAATAATTTAGTCAGTTATATTTTAATCGGAGCCAATATCCAATTATTCGCTTGGAACTAAAAATACCTTACCATTCCAAATTGTTTACCTTTTGTAATACAGCTTGCTCCTTATGGTGGTAGCGTAATGTTAATTAGCCTAAAACCTTCTTTTAAGGTGAGTCCATCAAATACTAAATTATATTTGAAATATCATCTGGTAGTTCCTAACAGTAACATGTTTATACAACCAAAGTTTTCCTCTTTATAATATACATTTTAAAGTTAACCCAAATCTCATGAGTTAGCATTGGTAGTCATTAACTTACCTGCTGGGTTTAATCAGTTTAGCAGCTTGCGCTGGTGTCGCCAGCTCGGTTGGGAAGAACGTGGCTCCGTAGAAATCGAGGCCATTTTGCAGAAGAATGTTTGCTTCCTCGATATTGGCGAGGGTAACCCGAATGACACTCGTGGCTTCCTTCGGAACCATGCTGCTGACCAGCTCACCGTCGATCGTTGTTATGGCTCTGGACGAACTCTTTTCTAGAGGTTTCGGTGTAGACGTGCCTTGCAATAAATTGTACAAGACCAGATAAGTTTGGAAATCTTATAGACATCTTTTGCAAAAAATGGAACCGAGTAAGCATTTGATCATTTCACTACTAAAGAATTGTATTTTCTAATCCTAACAGGTAACCGGTTAAAGTTTTCGCAGAATGAGTGTTGTTAGACGAGTACACTTAAAAATAATCATCTAAAATGCAAAGTATAAGAATAGATTCATCATAGACGAACGGTTTTTACTCATTCTATCGCAGAAATTATAACTAACTTTGAGCTATTAATTATACTTGGTATCACTTCAATGAAATCTGACAGATAAGAAATAAAAACGTCTACACTTTATACGTAAGACATGTAACTTACATGTATAAAAATTTAATGTCGCAATGTTCGTTCACGCTATTCTCGGTCACTGCTCCACCGATTTAATTCTATATCGAATTGGAATTAGAAAATGCTAGATTTTTATCACTATGTTTTCGGTCATCCAAAGCTCAGGTACATTTGATTTTCTAATCATTTTATAACGTGGATGAAGCCCATAGCTTGCAGGAACTGCATTAAAAAATCCCCCCTTCACCATGTTATCATAGATTCAGATTCACTGCTCAAAGTCGTGTGGGCCTTCACACGTATGTTACTGGTTTTTCAGTTGTTCACACTAAACGAATTGCATCCGCGTTTCTTTTACGAACCGCTAAGGAGTAGAATTTACCATCAGCATACGTTTTTCTGGAGTCTTATAACATTGGGGTCTACAAACTAAGAGTGGACGAGTTTCTTTGCACAAACGCGCTGCATCTTCGGCCTCGTTTTCACTTTCCATCAGGTGTGACTCAGGCCGAGCGTCGTACAGTGAAATAAAAAAATGATTGCTATCATTGCCAAGTTGCTGTGACTGCAGGAGTGGATCACATGCGTCAAGGAGTTTTTGCAAAAGGGATGGGCTACTCGAACTCACATGATCGACGCATTACCTGTAGACACCACAGCTGAATCAACTTGACTTACCTGTGTTGTCCTCCTTCGATCCGGAGAAGTACAGGCGAACCACTTCGACGACTGAAGCGAATTTGTACAGGGCATGGCGGACGTCTTCCTCGGGCACCTCATCGGGAATGTCGTAGATGTAAATTGTAAAGGTCTTCTGCGGCCTGCATGGGATTGCGATCTGAAAACCAAACATTCTTGACAATAACACAGTATTCATAAGTAAAGACATTAGTATCTTGGCAGATTTTTTTTTAATGCCCTTTGACTAACTTTTTTTATTAGGGTGGTATTTAAAATTTAATCTTTACGGACTTCCTCATCGCAACCCACAAACATATCTCATGCTTAGATCAAGACGAGAATGGCTCTTGGGTGCTAACACTGAGTACTACCCACTAAAATGCATCACAGCGACAATAGGCCAATGTCGACGTTATGATCACAATCTCACCTGATATGAATGTGACCTAAAATGGTGATCATGTTAAGCCTGGTAGAGGAACCGGCTCTCAAATGCAACTGCTGAAACACACCTGTATGTAGGTAACTGGTAGCATAGTACCATGCTATAGTTTTATCACGATGTTTTCTTCACCCGAAAGGGGTTTTTGGCTCATTACAGAGATTCAAACTCTCGTATATCTGTCATCGCTTCCAAAAATACTATGTATAAATCATGTCATAAATGAAATCAAGTTAGATTCAAAGTAACATACAATGTTACAAAAGTGATTTTAATAGAATATAGAGCACGCTTATATATAGAAGAGCCAAGACAGGTTTGAAATAATGAAACACAAACTTGAAAATTTGTTATTATTAATAATTTTCTTAGGATTCTATTTTTCTGATTTAATATCAGGATTTCTCTATACACAATTCTATCGACGTCACATCCATAGACTTTTTTGGTATAGTTTTCCTATTTCATTGAGAAGAAAAAGGCAAAGGTATACGGACCATGCAGCCATGTCAGATCCTGTTTAAAATGCAGACGATACTTCCTTCAATAAGATGGTGACTCTCTTGTCGAAGCTCCCTTGGGAATTTTTGTGGCAACTAATATATCACGTTCCGAATGATTATTCACAATTCACTTCACCTATGCTCTTCAGCTACACTACATTACGTAAAATGTCACCCTAATTAAACAATATAGGGCTAAACGACTAAGTATATAAATTAAAATTAAAATCACAACATGACAGGTCAAAACTCGCCAAAAACTTTTTACTGAAATTGTAAAAGTTTAATGAACGAACCAACAAAATGGCGGCTGTCCTGTCAGAACAAACTGCGGTGTTTTTAAGACAACTCAAAATACATATTGCCGATTATTCTCAAGTAAACCACATAATAAAAAACCAACAAGAACGTCAACTTATATAACATTTCTGGGCCCTTGGTACACATTTTTGTCTATGGTTTTTGTTTTTGGCGGGATCTTGATCTGTCATGTTGTGATTTTATTTTTATTCATATACTTAGTTGTTAAACCCTATATTGTGTAAATAAGGTAACATTGTACGTAATGTAATGTAGCCGAAGAGCATAGATGAAGTAAATTGTGACAAATCATTCGGAACATGATATATTAGTTGCCACAAAAACTCCCAAGAGAACTTCAACAAGAGAGTCAATATCTTATTGAAGATAGTATCGTCTGCATTTGAAACAGCATCTGACTTGGCTGTATGGTCTAGATACCTTTGCCTTTTCCTTTCTCAATGGAAAGGGAAAAACTACACCAAAACAAAATGTTTATGATATGACACATGTCAACCCACTTTGACATATTATGTCATCCCATATATTTCTTGTTATTTCCTAATGTTAGAAATGCATTAGCGATTGTCGAAACATAACTTAGTTAGAAGGACTGAATTGACATTGTGACCAACACTTGGAATATAAAAGTCTCGTCGAAAACAATTAGTTATATTTGTTATTATAATATAACGAATAAACGTTAATAAATTATTTAAAATCAAAATAAATCAACATCTATATTTATATTATAAAGCGGAAAAGTTTGTTTGTTTGTTTGTTTAAACGCGCTAATCTAAGGAAGTACCAGTCGGATTTCAAATTTTTTTTTGTATTTGATAAAGCAGTTATTAAGGAAGGCTTTGAGCTATTTAACATCACACTACCAGAAACAAGAGCAAAGGTGTATTAAAACTTGTTATGAAAGAGGAAAATGTATTAAATAAAAATTATTTCACCGTGAACGAAGCCACAGGCAAAGCTAGTCCGTTTATGAAACAGAATGCTATTTTCCCATTACTTAGACAACCATATATACAGTGTTTAGGTGACGTACAAGTTCATAAATATAAGAAAGGTCCAGAACGAAGCATCTAGCAAAAATGTCATTAATTACCTTCCTATAGAATCGAGATCCGGTGACTTTATGGAAACCTTTCTTGAAGACCATCTGGTAATCGTCAACGCTGGAGAACTTAAACAGGATGCCAGTGGCCGTCTTCGTGAGTGAGAAACAGCCCTTGAACTCCATCTTTTCGCATATGGTGGAGGCCTTCTCCATGCTGAGGCCGTGGGAGGGGGTTAGGAGGAAGGCGCCCTTCGTTAGGAAGTGCTCGGAATCCGATATATCGGACTCGCTCTCCCCGCCCTTCATAAGTGTATGTATCTGTTCCTTCCACATGTATGAATCGGACATCTGTTAAGAACACCATGAATGTTACGTTTCAAATTAGAACATTTATTAAAAACGTCTAAAAAATGATTAATTACCTTTTTTTATATATAAGTTATTATTATGTTAATACGTATTAAATTTAATTCTTACTTCTAACTTGTTGCACAACTTATAATTAACTAATTTATTTTATATTCCTATGGTACAAAGTCTACCACTAATGTTATTTTCTGATTTTTGTTCGGTTTTAATAGTGTTTTTTTTAGCGTTTTCAATGATTTTTTTGTACCATAGTATGTAATAATACCGCAGTGTCTGAAGACGAAAGTCTTCGACCAGTGATGGCATACGGCACTGAGACGTGGTCGCTCACAATAGGCCTAATGAAAAAGCTCAAAGTTGCTCAAAGGGAAGAGGGCTATGCTTGGAGTTTCACTGAGTGATCTATTGCTAAACTTGAATTGCTAAACTTAAGTGGCAGTGGGCTGGGCACATTACTCGCAGAACTGATGTCCGGTGGGGTTATCGGGTTCTCGAATGGCTACAACGTACCGGAAGATGTAATATAGGTAGGCCCACCACAAAGTGGACCGACGACCTGGTTAAGGTCGCGGGAATCCGCTGGCTCGAGACCGGTCGTCGTGGAGATCTTTGGGAGAGACCTATGTTCAGCAGTGGACGTCTTTCGGTCGAATGAATGGATGGATGTAATAATAAGAAACAAAACACATGTGCTGAGAAAATTATGAAGGATGGAAAGGAAGAGGTAGGCCAAATAAAAAAAATATAAGCAATGATATCTTAGTGGTAATATGTAGGAATGCCGCGTCGTGGGATGTGAGTTCGAATCCAACCACCTGCAACGAGTTTGAACTTCGGTGAAGGAAAACATCGTGCGCGAACCACAGCATGGTGGTTGAACTTTATCTAATACCCGCCTCGCTAGCTACCACCCTCAAGTTGAAAATCTACCGCCAAATACCAATAGGTGTGTTCCCGCAGTAGCACTCGGGAGCCAGTTTCTGCGCTAGGCTTAACGTGTCCATCATCTTGAGCCACATTGTCATTTAACATCAGATGAGATTTGAACCATAGCACTAAACCTTAACTTTTAAAAATATTCGCTAGTGTTAATTTTAATTTTGTCAAGTAAATCAGACGACGCCATTAAAAATTGTATACAAAGCTTATCCCTCACTTTACCCCACTTCCATTAAGCTTATCGCCAGAAAAAGTAGCCTATCATCGTCTCCAGATTCCCACTTACGTCTACGTCAAAATTCATCATAATCCATTCAGCGGTTTGGGCGCGAGAGCGTAACAAACAAACAAACTTTCGCATTTATAGTATTAGTAAGGATATTGTGAAGTTCCAGTGTGAACCAAGTGATACGCTATCTCTTTCACACAAATTAATAATGCCATAACGACCTCTCGTTCGCGTGTTTCGATAATACCAACCGACCATTGTCATTGTCAATAGAATAACAATGAATATAATCGAGAACAAAATAATATTATTACGTAGATCAGTTTAACGCTTATTACGTTATTGAATGTACTAACAATAACCGCAAACAGGTATTACTTAACGTTGCATTAAAACACGTATCTTGTATCCTACAGTAGAACCTCTATAAGTCGAACATCAAGGGAGACGACAAAAAATTCGAGTTTTACAATTTTCGACTTATAGAGAAAGGAAGTTTTGGTTTTTGAAGCGAAGGGAACAAAGCATTTTTTCGAGATTGTATGGTTTTCAACTTATCGAGGTTCGACTTAACGAGGTTCTACTGTATTATTAAAAAAGAACATACGTTTTTGAACGAAGTTCTTTATCGCACGATACGGATGGAGGCTAGACAAATCAAAATGTATTTTATTACGTGACCTTTTGTATTTAGTGTGTTCTATATTGTACTATATTTTTTATTGTGTATTTGGTTATCCATAGCTCGAACGCTATTGGCTGTGCCCGGTCATAGGTGGGCGTTTATTGGTTCAAGACAGCCAGTTAGTTCTCAACGGCTGCACAGATATAGTTTGTTTGTACATATCAGCTGTTTGGTAACGTATTATATATATTATAATGAATCGGTTGAATTGAATGATGTACAATAAAGTGTCTATTTTCGCATATAGATTTTTTTTTATTAATTACGAAATTTCCTACGATTCCTTCATTCATTGGTTAATTCTGCGTTTCATTTAATTGCTATCAGACCCTAGTAGTTATTTTTTATTTGTATTTGTTAATATATACTGTTAGAGGTGAATTTTAGGAGGGTAGTTTATAACACCGATTAATGTATAATACCGATGCGTGCGCCGCTAAGTTTAGTCACAGAGAAGCACTCGAGGCTAGATATTCGCCGTGCGTAGCTGGAACGCTACCGAAGAGATGTAAGATTCATATTTATATATTATTGACAATCTTTTGACATAATTGAAATTTATATCATATAAACTATGTTGTAAATCATTATCGAGAATGTTTTTTAAAAGTCTGAAAGCGAGAAACACGAGCGGTTAAAGTTAGAGTTGACAATTGCCGAAAGGAGACCTCCTTAAACCAACATCCTTATGATAAATCTGTCGAAAAATCGTTTTCGTACATCGAAAATATGAAAAAAAAAAATTAGCCAGGGTGTTAAATGACAACCAACAGAACCAACTCCCAATATTTCTGGCATTTTTGTCTGTATGTCTGTGCACGCATCACTGCTACAGTAAAAAATTTATGATAAAACGTCATCACCGAAATCATAAAGCATATCCTCGAGTAACTTTCAGCTTTCGTTTCATTCAAACCGGTTAACTCAACATCAGCGTATTAGATGTTATAGCTGAAGATTAGAAGATTTTCGGACCACATCTTAGAAGAATTTTGGACAACACCTAATGAGATTGTGGAAAGAGAGATCAATAATATTGTCCCATTACATTGTCTATTCAATTCTACAGCTCTGTGTTTCTGGTTGTCGTTCAATGAGATTTGTTAGTGGAAAATACATCAGAATACAATGGTAAATAAAATTTACGTCTATAATGTTCGATAATGGCTTTACGGTCGAGCGGAGATTGAGCGCGCGTGCGCAACTCAAAATGTCTTCGCTTATACCCTTCCGTACCCAAAGTTAATTCTGTTACAGCATTGTTCTTGATTTCCGGTTGGCATGATTATTGATATACCTTCTTTTTTAATGCCAACGTTTTAATAGACGCGTATAATAGAACTGTAACCGAAACAATACTTAAAAAAAAAAAAACAAATGTATTTCGATATCTGAAACTACTTGATAGTACTAACTGTAATATGGTAGGATGGTTGTTTATATATAAAAGGCTAGCTGCGTCCGCGACTCCGTTCGCGTGGAACTCGAGTTTAATTTAATCATTTTCAGTATGAAAAATTTTATAAGGCCTATGTAACTTGGGGCTAAGTTAGCGTTCCAATGGTG
The DNA here is from genome assembly GCA_039707435.1 of Actias luna. NCBI lineage: Eukaryota > Metazoa > Arthropoda > Insecta > Lepidoptera > Saturniidae > Actias > Actias luna. Next base: position 12,105,034 of record JAZHAC010000010.1, read on the forward strand.
GAAGAATTTTTGAAATCGGTCCAATATAGGACTAGCTTTTACCGGCGGCATCGCTCGCGTTAATATTGATTTTGTCAATGAAAACGGATGATGCAATAAAGAAAGTCATATAATGCTTATCCCTCTTTTTACTCCACTTACAATAACTTCATTGCGGAAAAAAGGAGCCTATCACCATCTCCAAGGTTCCATCAATCTCTATACCAAAATTTATCATAATCGATTCAGCGGTTTACCCGTGAATGCATAACAAACAAAAAAACATTCGCATTTCTAACTTTAACAAGGATATAGGTATTTTATCCTATAAAAGGTCTTTGAAGCGATGATAGCTCAGTGGTAGTGTGTATGGCTTTGCGTCAAGAGACGTGTGTTCGAATCCAACCACCTACAATGAGCTCGAGCTTTCGGTGAAGGAATACCACGTGAGGAAAACCATAGCAAGGTGGTAGGGCTTTTTCTGATGCCCGCCTGGCTAGCAACCACCCTCAAGTTGAAAATCTGCCGCCAAATACCAATAGGTGTGTTCCAGCAGTTGCAGGGCCGTATCGTCACTTAAGATCAGGTGAGATTATGTCCATAACGCTAAGCCTTAACTATAAAAAATAAATAAAAATAAAACGAAAAGGTTTCTCCGAGATAGGACTGCGAATGTATAATTTTATTTACGTTCTTTAATGATTTGTCTTCGAATGGATACATGCTGTTAGCCTGATGGACTTTCACAGCTTACCCGAGCCTGGGAAGTGAGTGCGAAAGGCATTCAACCCGGGGCTACCAGAGTAAGGGGGCGGTGACATGTCTGAACTTCGGCTTGGACTGTTCCCGGGGACGCGAGTAGATACTGTCTATCTGACTAATCCTAATTGACTGGTCTGGTCTGAGTGGATTGCGACCGCCATACATGAACGTGAAAGAAGTTCCATACATACCTATGGTGATAGACGTTCCATGAGTCAATATCTTTTTTTTATACCTAAGGTTTAGCGTTATGGCCATAATCTCACCTGATCTCAAGTGACGATACGGCCCAAGTTGGTAGACACGCTAAACCTGTGGAGGAACTGGCTCGCAAGTGCAGCTGCCGGAACACACCTATTGGTATTTGGCGGCAGGTTTACAACTTGAGGGTGGTAGCTAGCCAGGCGGGCATTTGAAAAAGCCCTATCACCATGATATGGATTCCTCACGACGTTTTCCTTCACCGCAAGCTCAAGCTCATTGCAGGGATTCGAGCTTACGTCATTTGACTCGACGTGCGTACACGCTACCACTGAGCTATCATCGCTCGAATTGCTTGCATTAGAAGGTTATTCTAGTGCGACGTTCGGCAGACCAAAAAAAAAAGGTTTTTTTTTTTAATATAACATTTGGCTATAATTTCAAACGACCGGAACACACCTATTGGTATTTAGCTACAGAGGTACAGCCTTCTAAAATTTTTACCTCCATTGAAGGTTGCCTTGATAATCTACTTTCAAAATAATTCCTCTTTCACAGCATCTTTACTTCCAAAAATAAATCGCGTAGAAACCAATTAAATGCGAATAAATAGACGACCCACTATTATCTTCCGTATACGGCATATAATTACGCCTCAGCTCGATGTGGGCGGACAGAACCCATTAATCCACATCCAATTGTCTTCATTCGTGTATAAAACCTAATATGGTTTGAAGTGTCGCACAGTTAATTGTTTAAACGCACTTCGATAGTTAACTGAAGGTTAAATTAATTGGAGACAATATTGATACCCTTTGTGTATGCCGAGAATTATGTTCATATGTTTTTTTTGTAATAACGTTTTTAAACAACATGGCACTTTATCTTTGCCTGTGACAATTACGAGCTATAGGTAAATACAAGATAAACTCTATATAGCGATATTGCATTTTATGTCGCTATTAAAAGTTTTATGTGTATATAACATTTTTATATACACCTTAAAACATATAATTATACATAACGAATTATTTAGTTAGTACAAAGGGCGGCCTTATTGCTAATAGCAATCTCTTCCAGGCAACCTTTGGATCGATATATTCCAAGTCTTCCATATATCCAACTCTATTACCCGACTCCGCCAAGACAAGAGAGACATGAGATAACTCATTGAGTGCTAATCACACGACATTACCCACTACAACGCACCATGATGACACTTCAAACTCTCGTATCACCACAGACACAACGTTGAAGCGGTAATAGCTCAGTGGCAGTATGTACGACTTCGCGTCAAGGGACGTCAGTTCAATCCAATCACCTACAAAGCTTTGAGCTTGAAAACATAGCGAGGAAACGCCTAGCTATCAATAATCTTCAAGTTAAAAACCTGCCGACAAATACCAATTAATGTGTTCCGACAGCTGCACTTGACAGCCAAATTCCTCCACAGGTTTAGCGTGTCTACCAACTTGTGTCGTCTCGTCACTTAAGATCAGGTGAGATTATGACCATAACGCTAAAGCTTGAACTATAAAAAAAAGTCAGGGACAGCGCACACACTTCTTTCAGTAATCTAATAACCAACCTTCAGTTGAAAATCTTCCACCAAATATCTATAGGTGTGTTCCGGTAGATGCACTTGAGAGTCACACACACACACAACGAATCACACTGTCATTTAACATCAGTTGAAATTGTCGCTAAACGTTAAACCCGTATAATATTTTACAAGAGTGTATCATTACGTCGAGTTTTAATTGTATTTTATTAGGCGTGGGTACCCTTATACCGACTAATATTATAAATGCGAAAGTGTGTTTGTTTGTTACGCTTTCACGCCTAAACCGCTGATTCGATAATAATGAATTTTGGTACAGAGATAGGTGGGAACCAGGAGACGGTGATAGGATGTTTTTTCTCGCAAAAACCTTATAGGAAGTGGGGTAGACAGAGGGATAAACTTGAAACTTTTTATTGCGTTATCCGATTTGTTTCATAAAATCGATATTAACGCGAGTGAAGCCGGACGTAAACGCTAGTAGCTCATAATTCTGGAAAGTTGAGATGTAAAGCACATGAAAGACTTTTTAAATTAGATTCCTTACTTGAGGTCCGAGGGATCATTACAAGGATTTTTTTTTTATACTTAAGGTTTAGCGTTATGGCCATAATCTCACTTGATCTTAAGTGACGATATGGCCCAAGTTGGTAGACACGCTAAACCTGTGGAGGAACTGGCTCTCAAGTGCAGCTGCCGGAACACACCTATTGGTATTTGGCGGCAGGTTTACAACTAAAGGGTGGTAGCTACCCAGGCGGGCATTAGAAAAAGCCCTACCACCATGCTATGGTTTCCTCACGATGTTTTCCTTTACCGAAAGCTCAAGCTCATTGTATGTGCTTGGATTCGAACTCACGTCCCTTGTCGCGAGCTATCATCGCTTCGATCACTTTAGATAAAAGAAAATATCGATCTAAATACGTAATTCCTATGGATATAGGAAGTATAGTGATATGATATATGTGTGTTTAATTTATATATCGACGCTTTGATAAATATGTAAGGGATCAGTTTTATTTAACGGTACTAGAAGTCCGTTACTACAATGAGTTTGAAAAGTACCCTCCTTACTCTACACAAGAACAACCCTATTTTACCCTTAATTTGCTGATATTCCTCTCAAGTTAAGCTTGATCGGGCTGCGAGAGATATGAGATTCGACCCTTAGTATGTTCAGAGACTAAACCCACCCACATCCCCCCTTACTTGGTTGAGCGTTCAGACAATAAAGGTTCTACACTGTCAAATTTTGAAGCGATGATAGCGCAGTAGTACTACTTCGCGTCAAGGGACGTGAGTTCGAATCCAACCACCTACAATGAGCTTGAGCTGTCGGTGAGGGAAAACATCGTGAGAAAACCATAGAATGGTGGTAGGGCTTTTTCTGATGCCCGCCTGGCTAGCTACCACCCTCAAGTTGAAAATCTGCCGCCAAATACCAATAGGTGTGTTCCGGCAGCTGCACTTGAGAGCCAGTTTCTCCACAGGGTTAGTGTATCTTTAAAATTAAGATCAGGTAAAAAAAATAATTACACCATGGCTTTGGACTTTAAAGATGTTCTCGAAAAGTGGTTCTAAATCGGAAACGTGCTTTCCGATTTTTACAAAAAACGTTCGTAGGTTACAGTTGCCGCTTACTAACAGTAGATCCGGAAGCTCGATTCCTTCGTAAGTTTTAAAAAACACGCTTGATGTATACGAATATTAATATTTTTTTTTTGATATATTATTTATTTATATTAAGCTGTGTAGTATCTACTGTTAGATAGTTATTCTTGAACATTCTACTGTATTGAATGGTTTTTTTTTAGTATTATTTGCTTCTCGGACGTTTTCGTTAAAAGTTCTAACAATGCTGGCGACTTCGTTCGCGTGGATTTGAATTGTTTTCCATATCATTTTAACTAAGCGAACTGAGAGAATTGCATCAAAATTAATTGTGTTGTTTATTTTATTTTTTAATGTAATAGCGGGCAGACGGGCAAGCGTCTTATCTGATGGTAAGTGATCACCACCGCTCGTGGGCACCCACAACACCAGAGGAATCGCAGGCGCCGGCCTTTATAGGAGGGACTGGTTCTCAAGTGCCACTGCCGGAACACACCTATTGGTATTTGGCGGCAGATTTTCATGCTGGGGGTGGTAGCTAGCCAGGCGGACATTAGAAAAAAGTCCTACCACCATATTATTTTTTTTACTACAACATCATCAGAAAAAATCAATTAAATTCATTTATTTTAGTGTCCAATCTATATTATAAAGAGAAAAAGATTTGTATTTTTTTGTTTGTAACGAATACACCCAAGAACTACTGACCGATTTCAAAAATCTTTCACCATTAGAATATTAGTGTAGCTCTGAATAACATAGGCTATATAACATTGTTTTATGAAAACTATTAAACGAACGGAGTCAGGACACAACTAGTTTTAGCATAATCTGTCCCATAGTTTCAGACTCACACGCCTACAACAGAAGAGAAGTTGAAAATAAAAGAAAACAGTTTTGTATCGATAACTTATCAGTGCACTAGTAAAAAAAATATTAAAAAATTATAAATTTAGTTCCGTTTCTTCATTATTATACGTGTACATTGTTTACCATTGCCAAAATCAAAAGAAAATCAATAAAAGCTCGTTACCTGTCTATTATTGTCCGCGCCCTTCTGAGTCGGTGTGGTGCTTCCTTCCTCTTGCCTTGTCTGTTCTAAGTCGGAGACGGCTTCCGCTAAAGACATATTGTGACTGACTGTGGCGGTCGCTTGCAGACGCTTTTCGTTCCAGAATGAACGTTATTCACCCGTGGAGAGACACTCCTCGAATCGGAAATGTTTCAAAATACATAGAGTTACCTTCGTCTACTTTATTTTTTCCATTATTTTTTTATAGCTGACTGGCAAAGTAACGGTAGAGTATTTTATGGTAAGCAGAGTCCAATCCATTATTGACGATGATTATAAATATCTCTGAAACTTGTATTCTTGGTGATAATAAAGCTATGGAATTTGCACCGATTAAACTAAAGGTTAAAGTTATTCGTTTACAAGTTAGACTTAGTTATATTGAAACTAGTAAGCTATATATCAAAATTAGGGAACTTTATGTATCAACGTTCCATTTTTTAAAAAGAAGTATTTAATAAGGCTTTTAGACTTGCACTCAAATAATTGTGATTTCGTGATTATTGGAAAAACTAATATCACTAAATACTATCGAATCAAAATTATTTATAAACTAAAAAAAATACTCTTTCCAGTATCTCAATTACTCGTATGCCAATAATTAACACGCTGGCTTCTTCAAACAGTTAAAAATGTCTAGTCCAAAATGTTGTTATCGGCATTTTTATTTCTAATGCTTGTCAATCTAAAATTATTTCTCTTATTATTATTATTATTATTAAGATTATATTGTCTTGCTTTGAGAATATTATAAGTACATAATATTCTCTCGCTTAATAGTTTTGTTCACAGTTCATAGTGAACTTTGTGATCAGTGGCGTACTGAAAATATTATGCCGCGTGTCATTGATTCGCTGTCTCTGCCCTATATCACCATAGTTTGCATACAACATTTTTCAAAGATCTACCTCACTCTAGTCACGGATTTGTGAGCTCCCTAAAACGATGTCATAATTTGTCAATATTTTTATATAACCCATTTTTTTTTACAGTTAAAGCTTAGCGTTACGGCCATACCCCACCTGATCTTAAGTGGCGAAACGGTCCAACTAGGTAGACATGCTAAGCCTGTGAAGGAACTGGTTCTTAAGTGCAACTGCCGCAACACACCTATTAGTATTACTAAAGAGATATCCTCAACTTTTATGTTACTTTCCTATTTTCATTCACAAAGTTTACAAAAAAACGTTTACATACATTTTTTAAATTTGTTCTTAGGTTATTTAAATTATAAGGAAACTATAAACAAAAATTCGTGATTCGTTAGTAAAAAACTGCATAGTTAAATATTAAGGTATCCTTTATAAATACAAAAGTAGTAGGGGTTTTCAACGTTTATTAAAAAATGTTAACATCAATGGACTCTCTAAGGATTTTTAGTAATTTTTATGGCAGTAACTAAAAGGTAAGATGTACGTGCCTAATCTGGTATAGATTTAATAAAGTACTGTGCACATTAAATGTGAGACAGTTACACAAATTATTAGATTAGCCAGATTGGTACATCCTTTTGGTAAAATCGAAGAATACCTTTGTTACTAAATTTCACCTGATGTTGAGTGTTGATGTGACTCAAGATGGTAGACACACTAAACCTAGTGAAGGAACTGGCTGTCGAATGCATCTGCCGCAACACGCCTACAGGTATTTGGCGACAAATTTCACCTGATACCGAGTGTCGAAGTGGCCCAAGATGGTAGACACACTAAACCTAGTGAAGGAACTGGCTGTCAAATGTATCTGCCGCAACACACCTATAGGTATTTGGCGACATATTTTCAACTTGAGGGTAGTAGTTATTCAGTTAGACATTAAAATAAGACCTACCACCATGCTATGGATTCATTACAATCACCAAAAGTTTATGGGTTTTGTAGATGGATTCGAACTCAGATCCATTGATGCGGCGTCCATACACAATCCCGACTGAGCTCTCATCGCTTAAAATATTTAGACCATTTGTAAAACAGTTATTTTTTAATTTAGCTTCTATACCTTTGCTTATAAAGAAACAAGTTAATAAAATGCTTTCTTTTACATTGTGTTAGTTATCTTAAAACATTTAGATGAAAAATGTTTTTCAATTGTATATTCTCCATTATTGTTTAGAGCGACACAGCGTTGTTATTTTGACGAAATGCCCACACGTGGGCAATGGTGTGTGTCGTCTATGACATAGATTTTTGTTAACGCCCTGCCTTTGAAAAATTTATTGGCATATAACTTGGTTAAGTACGTATCTATAGATTTACGTCCACATAGAGACAAGTAAAATTATCTGTCATATTATGAAAACAATAGTTTGGAAAATCTAAAAGCGCACGCGTCATAACGTAAATTATAATTGAATGCCATAGATTTAAGCAAGTTAATTCTAAACCTATTAAAAAAGAAATGATCTTAATACATAAAGTTTTTTGTATGTAATCGCTACACATGCATACAGACAGACATCTGAACGTACAATAAAAAAAAAATCAACCACTTTTTTTTGTGTATAATGAAATAAATAAATTTAAAAGTAGTGTGATAGTGACAGTATTTCTCTTGGTAATAAAATAGAGATGGCACGATCGTCTATAATTGTTTTTTTTTTTTTTTTTGATGGGACCTACACAATTAGCCTAAGGGGCTTTTACAGCTTCACCTGAACTAGAGGGGCGAGCGCGGATGGCGCTCGAGCCGGCAGGGCAACTCGCGCAAGGGTGTCACTAGTGACCGAACCTCGGCTTGGACTGTTACCGAATCGCGTAGGAGAAAATCAAACGCGGTACTAGCTATTAATAAAAATCGAGAAAACTAAATGTACTAACTGAACCCCTTCGGGATTTGGAAACTAAATTCGGTTTGTACTGTGCCATGGCAGGCGAGGCAGGATTGTACTGTGCGTCCTCCCTACCTAGTAGTTGGTGATCGTCTATGATTGGTTTTATACTAACAATATAAGCTCGAAAAGAGAATCGAGAAAAATCGATATTAGATGAATCGATCGTTTGTATATCGATTTTTTGTGAATCGATTCGTTTCACTTCACGTCAAATCGATCCAATAATCGATATATTTCAGACAGAATCGCCATACCTATAATAAAACATTTGCATTGCCGTAAAAACACAAAAGATTTAAAATAATGATCATTGAAGTCTCGAAAATTCCTCGGCATTGAAATGTTAAGAGTAATGCACTACCTCACGAGCTTCGTGTTATAACTAAGCAATCTAATATTATTTCTAATTGAAAATACTTTTTCTACCTACAAGCTGTCTCTGTGGTTAACGCCTCGATTACAAAATCACCTGTTGTGTTCAGAAAGAGCATAGGAACTGTTTTAAGAAATACTTCTTGAAAAAAATATACATATGGACCGTTTATTTTGAAAGTGGTGTAAGTTCATTTTCTTTCGTTTCGAGAAAATTAAAGGTTATTTTTGTTGATAATGCAATTTCATTTACGACCGATTTTAAGTTGTACAAAACATGGGTTTTTTTGAGAAATTAAACACGGACTAGTTATATATATAAAAAATTTACATTAAATTAAGCATGAATTACATGATAGCTCATTTTTCTCAAAAATGGACTAACACCACTTTCAAAATAAACGGTCCATATGTGGTAATTTTTATGGTGATAAGTGAAATGTTATTGGTGTTTATTGGGATAAAAATTAGTACCTAAGTAAGGTTTATTGTAGAAACACTTTCATTGCTTTACTCACACCGGATGATAGAAGAGAAAAAAGTGTTGTAACCGCATAACTATAGAAATGAACTTAAATAAGTTAATAATACCTTTATAATTTACTTTTTTTATGGGATAAGGGGCAAACGAGTAAGCGTGTCACCTGATGGTAAGTGATCACCGCCGCCCATGGACACACGCAACACCAGATGAATCACAGATGCGTTGCCGGCCTTTATAGGAGGGACTGGCTCTTAAGTGCCACTGCCGGAACACACCTAATGATATTTAGCGGCAGATTTTCAACTGTCATTAGAAGGCATTTGAAAAGACAAGAAAGAGAAGAAGAATTAGAGAAGAGGGGCATTAGAAAAAGCCCTACCACCATGCTACTGTTTCTTCACGATGTTTTCCTTCACCGAAGGCTCAAGCTAATTGTAGGTGATAGCATTGAGCTATCATCGCTTCATATTTCTTCAAATTTTATTTATATTTAACGGTTTATATGTACAAATATCGATTGGAATATCGAATGATTCGAATCGATTATAGCCGTACAGACGCCGCGTCGACGGTCGTGAGTTGTAATCTAGCTGTTTTTAACTTAGCTTCCGGTTGAAAATTTGATAATACTTATTTCGCAGTTACTATAAAAAAAAAAGTCAATAACGAGATTTGCTTGCAAATTTTTTATAGGCGTTACTTGGTAAGATAGTTTATCGTTTAGAAACTGGTTAACATCCATTTATATGTATCGTGGGTGAATAATATGAAAAAGACTTCTAAGAAACCCCTTTATATTTATGACTCTCATCTCAACGGAACCGACCTCACATTATTAGACCCATTCCTCATTTCAAAATATGCCTCATTACATGTACGTTTGTTTCAGCAATTTATCGTAAAATCTACCAGATCATAGGTCGATCTAGGAAGTAGTTTCCTGGTGCTAGTATTTCTGAAGGCTGTGGCGTGTAAGATAGTAACCATTTTTGATAACTGAACAGAATACTGATAACGAAGTTAATATGGGAAAAAATAAATTAGCCTTCACGTTAATAGAAATGAAAGAGGCTTTTATTTTATTTCCGAACAAACATTATTACATTACCGTTATAAATAGATGGTTATTATATATGTTAATGGCGTTTTGTGCAGGTCAGAGAAACTCTGAGAATTGCTTTTCAGTGTCTTAGGTCACGTTTCCTTGAATGCAGAGAACGAAACTGAAGCGATGATAGCTCTGTGTGTACGACTTTGCGTGAAGGGACGTGAGTTCGAATCCAACCACCTACAGTGAGCTTGAGCCTTCGGTGAAGGAAAACATCGTGAGGAAACCATAGCATCCGGCAGTTGCGCTTGAGAGCCAGTTCCTCCGCAGGTTTAAAGTGTCACCAACTTGGGCCGTACCGTCACTTAAGATCAGATGAGATTATGGCCATAACGCTAAGCCATAACAATAAAAAAAAAACTAAATTCTCACTCTTGTGTGAAAAAAGCTGTCATATAGTTATTCGGTTCTGTCGGCGGTAACCTATGTGGTATTTACACCTAGCGATATTTACATAGAGACGAACTTCTTAACATACCATGATTTCACCGTGTGGATGCCGGGTTCATCGTGTGGCAGTTCCCGAGACTTGGGGCACGGATGAAGGTGTAAGAGGCCCTTTCCGTTTCCGACGCGCGTCAGCATTGACCTCCACTACTCGTGTTTCTCTCTCTCTGTTCAGACAAATTTGGAAGTAACCTATTAAGTGCAGCTTCAGAAACACGTTCTAGTACTGAACTGACGTAGTCCTAGACAGGACAAAACCTTTTAGAAGATTGTAGAGAGATTACACTAGTATACCTCTCGCTCCAACTTGAACCACGTATATATCAACCACGTAGCTCTTTTGTGAAATTGAAGCGATGATAGCTCAGTGGTAGTGTGTACGACTTCGCGTCAAGGGACGTGGGTTCGAATCCAAGCACCTACAATGAGCTTTGAGCTTTCGGTGAAGGAAAATATCGTGAGGAAACCATAGCATGGTGGTAGGGCTTTTTCAAATGCCCGCCTGCTAGCTACCACCCTCAAGTTGTAAACCTGCCGCCATATACCAATAGGTGTGTTCCGGTAGCACCACTTGAGAGCCAGTTTCTCCACAGGTTTAGCGTATCTACCACCTTGGGCCGTATCGTCACTTAAGATCAGGTGAGATTATGGCCATAACGCTACACCTTAAGTATAAAAAAAAAAAATACAGGGCAAACGAGCAAGTGTGTCGCCTGATGGTAAGTGCTCACCGCCGCCCATGGACACCCATAACACCAGAAGTATCGCAGGTTCATAACCGGCTTTTATAGGAGGGACTGGCTTTAAAATGCCACTGCCGGAACACACCTAAAGGTGTTTGGCGGCAGATTTTCAACTTGAGGGTGGTAGCTAGCCAGGCGGGCACCAGAAAAACCCCTACCACCATATAAATTTTATAGCTATTTACATCATCAGCTATTTTATTATTAGATATAATATTTATTTATTCATAATACTGTTACTTTGACGTGATTCAAGAAGAACAGTGTTTATCCGGTAAAATATTCAGTGTTTTTACACTTATTTCCTCATAATTATGGGGATTTTCTCGAGAGTATGTCTCAAATTGGTTAATTTATCTTACCTTGCCTATACTACGTGTAAATTCATGATTCTGTTTTTTTTTTTTTTTTTATTGCGAATCCATTGATTTGTCATCGGTAAGAATCTATATAAGTCAAAATGCTATGTTCCAGCATCATTTGTATATTTTGCGGTAGATTTTCCACTTGAAGACGGTAGCTAGTCAGGTGGACATTTAGAAAAAAGCCTTACCAACATGCTACGGTTTTCTCTCGGTGTTTACCGTCAACGAAAATTCAGGCTCGTTGCAGGTTTATTCGAACTTACGTACGTGGTCACGGCGTCCATATACGCTAACAACTGAGCCATCATCGTTTCTTATAAATTCGAATCGAAAATATATTGTTTTATAACCTATAGGTTTAGCGTTATAGCCACAATCTCACCTGGTATTAAGTGATGTTGTGACCCGAGATGGTGGACATGCAAAGCCTCGTGAAGGGACTGGCTCATATGCAACTGCCAGAACACACCTATAGGTATTATAGGTAAATAGGTAGCTAGCCAGGCGGTCATCAGAAAAAGCCCTACCATTATGCAATGGTTTCATCACGATGTTTTCCTTCACCGGAAGCTCAAGCTCAATGCAGGGATTCTAACATACGTCTTTTGACCCGGCGTGCGTACACGCTACCGCTGAGCTACCATCACTTTAATTATAGCTATTTAGTTGTCAATAAGTCATGTATTTAATTCAGTTTCTGTATATATAAATAATAACTGTCCTCAATGAACATTGAACTCCATTGAAACGCTTTTCCGTTTCAAATGAAACGGTTCTTCAAACGTCATGAGTTATTTTCGTGTTAGTAAAATCTTCGGTTCACGTTACGAATTAAAAATAATATACACAAAAAGTAATACACAACTGCCGGCAGTACAAGAGCGAGTTGGAAATAAAAGTTGCTTAAATAAGCATATACAGATTTTTTTTTTCATAATTATGGCATCTTGGCAGACACGCTAAACCTTAGGAGGAACTGGCTCTCAAGTGCAACTGCCTGGACACGCCTATTGGTATTTGACGGCAGATTTTCAACTTGAGGGTGGTAGCTAGCCAGGCGGGCATCAGAAAAAGCCCTACCACCATGCTATGGTTTCCTCGCGATGTTTTCCTTTATCGAAAGCTCAAGCTCATTGTAGGTGGTTGGATTCGAACTCACGTCCCTTCGTTCCAAAATCGTACACACTATCACTGAGCTAACATCGCTTCAAAAATCAAAAAATCGCGCAAAATTTATAGAGACGCTGATACACATATGTTATGTATTCAAACAAGATGAAAAATCATTATTTAGGTCCTGCAAGGCGCTTGCAGAAGTCAAACCTACCACCGGTTCAAAAAATTACTCAATCATCGACAAGATGCGATCTGAAGCGATGATAGCTCAGTGGTAGTGTGTACAACTTCGCGTCAAGGGTCGTGAGTTCGAATCCAAGCACCTACAATGAGCTTGAGCTTTCGGTGAAGGAAAACATCGTGAGGAAACCATAGCATGGTGGTAGGACTTTTTCTAATGTCCGCCTGGCTAGCTACCACCCTCAAGTTGTTAACCTGCCGCCAAATACCAATAGGTGTGTTCCGGCAGCTGCACTTGAGAGCCAGTTCCTCCACAGGTTTAGCGTGTCTACCAACTTGGGCCATATCGTCACTTAAGATCAGGTGACATTATTAAACCTTCAGTATAAAAAAGGGAGTGCAAGAAACTCGATGTGATTATATATTTTTTATGTACATTTTTTGTCAATGCTTTATTGTGTGCATTCTTAATAGTTATCAGCGGACGCACAGACAGGTATGTTAATTCCAGATATAGTTTACATATCGATCCACCCTGTCATAGACTTTTATATACATATGAAGATAACGGTGACGCAAGATGAATACTTGTTCTTTATATCAAAAGTATATGACGTCCCAAAAAAAGTTTGTGCTTCAATAAGATATATAATGTTTCTGACATTGAACCTACCAGTATATATGTATTTGTTTATTGGCTGCAAAAGTCTCAAATAACCGTGCATTTCAGACTAGTTCTGTTGATGTTATTGTGGTTCGAGTAAACATATTACACTGATCGTCGATAGAGAGAGATAGAGAGAAATCTTGAAGTTTACTTAATCAGTAATAACGTTGAGTTTTTTATACTAGATAGGACACATTATGCATTTCTAATTTTACTGACTAATGCAGTCCAATTTTTTTATGTATTAGGCGTGCACTTTTGAATTTTCGAAACTTTTAATAAATAAACGCAAATATTATAATAATAATACACAAATTTAATAAATATTCCCTTATAACTCGTCTCGTCCAAATCTTTTTATATCACTCTTCAATATATTATCGATACAAGGAGTAAGTAATGTGGATATTTAAAACCAAAGTAACATATTTAGTCACGTACGCATACCACAGATGTTGTTATAACTGGACAGTACATATGTATGAATATATGCTGGCTAATTCTCGCATAAACATTATTGGAATCTTAATTTTCTCTATATACAACATTTAGATTAGCCGTTTTGGCCTTATCGAAGACATTCACTACTTTACAGTGTTCGAATTCACTACTTCACCCCCGCGACCAATGTTGACTAGTTGGTTAGTTACGCTCGTGAATCTTTCCGGTATCAATTTCCGGTAGTAGCCCAAGCAGAGGTTGGGCCATGCTGGCAGCCTTGCGCCCACTGCCTCATGGCTGAGTGCCCTCAGCACTTGCCCGAAAAAGTTCGATGAAGCTCTCAAGCCCAGGTTCGAATAAACATTCTTCGTTGTTTTTACATTTAGGTATTATTTGTCTGCTTAAGCGGTCTTGGATTAGCTATTCCAGTACTTCATAATTCTACAGTAATATATTGTTTTTATAAACAATTTAACATGCTAATAAATAACACGAAACACAGAATTGAAAATAGTTCAATCAGGAAAGCAATGTATTTTATTCTACACCAGCTTCGCCCGCGGCCGGAGCTGCGTAATACTTTCATTTTGGCAAAATTTTTAATACTCTATAGTTATGGCGTCCACAATATCACCAGTTGTTCAGTGACGATGGGGCGCAACATGGGACTGGATCTCAAGTGCAACTGTCGGAACACACCTATAGGTATTTGGCGGGAGATTTTTAACTCGAGGGCGTTAGCTAGCCAGACGGGCATTAGAATAAGCCCTACCACCATACAATACCAGCATTTCACTACCATCACACTACCACCATTTCACTACCATCATACCAAGATAGAGATAACGTTGAGTGAAGTGCTTGACTGTTAATAAACTGATCACGATGATTTCCTTCACCCAAGCTCAAACTTATCTCAGGGATTCGAAGTCACGACTATCGACGTGGTTTTCATAAACGCTAAATATAAATACATAATGATACCAAGAGCGTTGAAAAACTATATATAATATTTTATCCAACAAAGAGGGATGTGACAAATATAAATAATACTTTTATCGTGTATTTGATTGTGGGATTTAAAAAAAAAAGGTTCCAGTAGTGGATTGACCCTCGTAATCCTTGATAATAGATAATAATAATGTACTGTGATATGGCTTTTCTAACGCCCGCCTGTTTAGCTACCACCTACAAGTTGAAAACCTGCCGCCAAATACCTATAGGTGACATATCTGTACGAATTAGTTCACGGTTTTCTACTCGCTTCAGATATATTCGGAAGTTTGCCCATCTGTATTCCAAGTTCTTCTAATCGCGTATGCAACCGTAATACATTAACTCAGCCATCAACTTAGGTTTACATAGGTTAAGTTAGGCTTACATAGTCCAGTGTTGGGCAAACTGTAATCAGATGAATGATTACAGATTATGATTACATTGTATAATCTTCAATCATGATTACAAATTAACTATAATAATCAAAAAGTAGTCATACAAGAGATTAATGATTGTTAATCTTTAATCGTAATCTGGTTTATTTTTTTTATTAATATCAAAATAATAATGTAGGTACAAGACATACTTTTATGTGGTAAATAAACTATAAGTGTATTCAATCTTTGTCACCAATTTAAATTTACCCCGATTATAAGAGATTAATCATTACAATCAATGAATTTTAGTCTTACAGGTATGTTTGAAATTATTAATATGCAACTTAAATTGGATTTCAATAGCACTCTATTTTCAAACATCTCATCTAATAATAAAATAATAGCCATACTTATGAAATAACGTTTTGGTGAAAATGCAATAACTTCAAAACTTTTATTCCATCAATCGATTACTTTTAGAGTTTTGCAGTCATAAAGATATAGAAAATGGTTACTTATTTATATAATTACCTAAAGTTCGTTTTACTTCATGTAATAAACATATTCTTGCTTCAATACGT
Organism: Actias luna; assembly: GCA_039707435.1. NCBI lineage: Eukaryota > Metazoa > Arthropoda > Insecta > Lepidoptera > Saturniidae > Actias > Actias luna. The sequence continues at coordinate 12,120,924 of JAZHAC010000010.1, forward strand.
AGGGCTTTTATTTCATAGCGGCATAAACTACTGTTAAAATATTGAATACAAATAATCATGTAATCTTGATTACGGAATACTTTAATCATGATTAATGATTACATAACAATCTTTATTAAATGTAATCAATTACATTCAATCAAGATTACAATTAATCAACATTGATGTAATCATTATTACTTTCAATCAGATTAATAATCTACTTACAAAAGTAATCGATTACGCCCATCTCTGGCATAGCCCCATGTATCGAATGTCGACTATTGATATCGGATATCATGCTGTTGAAAAATATTTAGACCTCTTTCTTCTTAATTCTTTAACCTCATTCAAAACCAGAATACAGCCATTATTAATAGTACCATACCAGGATTTGAAGCTTAAAGACATTCTCGATTTTACTGTTTTTAATTAGCAGAGTAGATTTTTTTTTCTCTCTCCACCTTAGATGTTATTTTTTCATGTATTTTTATATATATAATTTATTCCCACTTGAAACGCGTGTTATCTGTGTATAAAAATGTATGTATGTATATGCGTGTATATGAAAATCTAAGTTGAGTTCAAGTCTAGAAGGGTTCAATTTCACGTTAATTGTTGTAAACATTGTAAATTGAACACAGTTTCGAAGAAGACTTAAAAAAAAATTGTATTCCGGCTGTTGCACTCGAGAGCGAGTCCCTTCACTAGGCTTAGCGTAGCCATCATCGTGGGCCACGGCATCACTTAACATCAGGTGAGATTGTAGCCATATCTATAAAAAAAATAGAGTAAGAACTCTGCTCTAACGGTGGTGGGCGGTGACTGTTGTTTAATTATTACATCATTATTAAGATCACGTGAAGTGCGATCCCAATGCCAACTTTATATATAAAACTAGCTTTTAACGGCGGCTTCGCTCGCGTTAATATTGATTTTGTCGAACAAATCGGATGACGAAAAATTTTATACTACGTTTATGCCTCTCTTTGACCCACGGGCAATAAGTTTTTCGCGAGAAAAAATAGCCTATCACCGTCGACTAGATCCCATCTATATCTATAACAAAATTCATCATAATCGATGCAGCGGTTTAGGCGTGAAAGCGTACACAAACAAACTCACTTTCGCATATATAATATTAGTAAAGATTTCAGTGCTACATCCATAGAAAATTCATCCCACACTCTAGCACTACGCACCTACGTCTAAAATATTTCAAATGAAAAAAAAAAACAATAAACTCGAGATTTCTTCCAAAAAGTTATTACCATACGAGAGAATTCCTCGAGGGTACGTCAAAGATATGGCGGATCCTTAGTACGTCGAAAATTTTCCCGCCCAGAACCGACCGACAACATCTAAAATAGAACTAAGCGCGTTTTTATTTCGCACTGAAGGTCGATCAACGGAGATCTACGCGGGAACAACACGCGGATAATTTATATACGCAGTCTAACATCGCCGCGGTCAATACATTGAACACGCCTCTTCGAATTCACCGGATTAAAATATATATATATTTTTTTTCGCAAACATTGTTACCACATTCCGCACGCGCCAGTAACAGACTGATGTCTAAAGCGCAAACTCGACTGTCACCGTTTGTGAAACAAGTAAGTGGAATCTATATCAATATTATAAAGCGGAAAACTATGAATCTCAGGAGAAAAATTATTTTCTCCATTTGATAGGGCAATGAATGAGAAAGGCCTTAGGCTATTTAACAGCACGCTACCGACAACAGAACCTAGGCTGTATTGAAAAAAGTTGCAAAAAAAAAGCAAAATTATTAAATAATTGTAACGCACAAGATCTCGAGGACCAGCTAATGATTAAATATACATAAATAATTGAAAATACTAAATAATCAAATGACTTTTCTCCTATTTTGTACTTTTTTCTGACGAGGTTCAATGTTTATCAACAAAAAATGTTTTACCAACCTTCTTTGGTTTGCTTATACAATTGTGCTTACCGTACGGCTGGTTAACATTATGAACACGGTTATTTCGAGTGTGTTTAAAAAAACTCTATATAGCGTTATTCAATGTTGTCGGTATATGGGAAAGCGATATCATTGTATGAACGCCAAGGTAAACGGACCGAGGTTAATTAGCAGTTTAAAGAGGTTATTGTTAAATCGCCTGGCGTAGAGTTTACATTTTTTGCCATGGACACCCATAATACTAGGGTAAGCGCATGTACGTTGCTGGTCTTTATTGGAGGGGCTGGCTCTCAAGTGCACCTGCTGGAACACACCTTGAGGGAGGTAGCTAGCCAGGCGGGCATTAGAGAAAGCTCTACCACCTCCTATGGCTTCATCGCGATGTTTTCCTTCACCGAAAGCTCAAACTCATTGTAACTGGTTGGATTCGAAGTCACGTCCCACTCAACTTATGTTTATGATATCCTTTATAAAAAATATGACTTGTAGTTCGTAGTTAACCACTGACCTATTAAAATAACGGTTATTAACATACTGTTTTTAATTCACAAGAGTGTCTTTTAGACCCGATATATGTGTGAACGTAATTTTGACACGAATAAATTACAGTCCAATAACTTTACCTTGCTGTTAAAGAATGATATATGTATTTAATTACATATTCCTTTTTTCCATAAATTTAACCATATCAATGTCATTTCCTCCGGCGACGCCGCTTCGACTAACTTTACGTAAGCATCTGTTTTATGTAGTTTATTGACTTTTGAAAACATCTGATACAATATACACTACAATTGTCATTATCTACATATGTACGTATTGTGTTTCGGCTATTAGTTCTTACGTACCCTCGCGTATAGTATTTTTATTTAACCCGTGGCATTAAAATTAACCCGTACGCTGTGACGGTAAGCGGCATGACGCTCGCTCGTTAAGGCTGTCATTACCTTTCTACGTCACCTTTCTCGACTCCCTTGTGCATATACGAGCGTAAACTATACACTTCTTTCTGTACGTAATCTCCATCCATCCATTCAACCGAAAGACGTCCACTGCTGGGCATAGGTCTTCCCCAAAGATCTCCACGACAACCGGTCTTGCGCCATCCGCATCCAGCAGATTCCCGCGACCTTCACCAGGTCGTCGGGCCTTCTTGTGGGGGGCCTACCCATGTTACGTCTTCCGGTACGTGGTAGTCATTCGAGAACCCGTTGGCTCCATCGGGCATCAGTTCTGCGAGCAATGTGCCCAGCCCATTGCCACTTAAGTTTAGCGATTCTTCGGACAATGTCGGTTACTTTCGGTTACGCAGTGAAACTCCAAACATAGCCCTCTCCATACCATGAATATATTAGTTATCCATAGATTCACGGTACGGGTAAGGGATCTATCGTGTACCGGAGGGAGACTCTGACCACTTCCCGAACCTTTGGACACGGATATAGGTTTAGCCCGTTTTCGACGCGAATCTACACTCACCTTCATTACTCATGTTTCTCTCTCTGTCCAGACAAACTTGGTAGGAATCTCACGTTTGGGCCGCGTGATTTGAACACGCAACCTTCAACGTGTTCAGATCACGTCAGGGTCACCAATTTGAGGAACGATATTATGGGATCACCCGGTTCGCTTGGGTGACTTCTCTACAAAATAAAAGTACCAGGAAATAGTTTATATAGTGTTGTAATAATAGTTTAACTGTGCTACACGTACACTTATTTTAATTATAACAGCTTAATTCGGTGACAATCTTACTCCTTCTAATACCTCAACAAAGCAATATTGACAATAATATTTTTATGACATCTCCTTTCAAAAGTTTCTATTCTTTTCTCTGTTTGGTGATGGCCAGAAACAGCTTGTATATGAAGCGATGATAGCTTAGTGGTAGTGTCTACGACTTTGCGTCAAGGGACGTGAGTTCTGATCCAACCATCTACAATGAGCTTGAGCTTTCGGTGAAGGAAAACATCGTGACGAAACCATAGCATGGTGGTAGGGCTTTTTCTGATGCCCGCCTTGGTAGCTACCACCCTCAAGTTGAATATCTGCCTCAAAATACCAATAGGTGTATTCCGGCAACTGCACTTGAGAGCCAGTGCTTGCAAAGGTTTAGCGTGTCAACCAACTTGGGCCGTATCGTTACTTAAGAACAGGTGAGATTATAGCCATAACGCTAAACCTTAACTATAAAAAAAAACAAAGTGGTGCTGCCGATCAAGGCGCCACAAGTGCAGCTTTAAAGACACGTTCTAATATAGAACTTACTGCAGTCATGGACAGGCCAAGATCTTTTAGTAGGTTATAGAAATATTTTGCTGATACACCTCAAACCTGGTGTTAACTTAAACTTTTCTTCGAAATTTGTTAATTTTAGATAGATAGATTCTATGTCATTGTCTGGGGGAGTGTCGTATTCAAAAGTAATTAAAAAGTTATGGAAAACTATTAGCAAATATATTTACAATAGACTTTACAATTGGCGACCGTGATGGATTATCTAAAGACAGTACAGTTGCTAGACGATTTTCCACTTGTGCGAAAAAAGATTTGCTAAAAGCATTACAAGAACACACGCCTGATATTCACGCTCTATTTAAATACTGTACCGACAAAGCCGATTGTTTATTTAAAATGTACAAACGAATTAAAGAGTCTTGGTTTCGATGATATTATTTTTTCTGATCTAGAAACTACAGAGGAATATAAGCGCCGATGGGCCGTTTAAAGCATCGAATATAAAAAAGATAGGGACCAATAATGGAGCTACGGTAATATCAGATAACAATGGTAACGCAGTACGTATTTTTAGGTTACCTGAATCAGAATTAAAAATGTTCGACGGTCAACCCATTATCTGGCTTTCTCTCTTGGGTCATTTAAAAAAAAACACGTCAATCTAAAGATAGACGATTTTGACAAGTTTCGATATCACATAAGCAACAGAACGAGACTTAAAAGCACGTCGATTATTTGAGAGCTAAGTTGTGTAAGAATTACTTTAAATAAATTGGTCGAGATGATCTTTTGATCGAACATTATATCACGAGCATTCTGCAGCTAGTATTAGCCAAAAATACAGAGAGCTTGAAAATAGAAACATTATATGATAAAGTATTGACACAATTACATGCATTGGATTCCCTCGGAGTGACATCAGATAATTATGCAGCAATGCTTCTACCTATGATGGAATCTGCAATTCCTTCAGACGTTTTGAAGGTTTGGGAAAGGATTCACGATAAAGGCGAAGGATCTCAGTTGTTACAGTTATTGGATTTCATTAAACTAGAGGTTAAAGTGAAGAGCGAATTATATCAACCAAGGATGGTTTTGTAGATAACGAGAACAAAAATACAAATACACAAAACACAGTCCATGTGTCATGTTTATTTCGTGACAAAACTTTACATCACACTTTAGCGTGTTACAAAAAAAAAAAAAAAAACATTAGAACAGAAAAGAGATGTTGTAAAGAATAAAAATGCCTCTTTTGTCTGTTGAAAAATGGTCATAATTAAAACCGTCGAAATTACACAAAATTTCCTCAATGTGGTAAGCCTTATTTTATTATTATGTGTTACAAACTACACTTTTGCAAACAGTTATGAGAAGAATTGATTTTAATAATAATTAATTATTAGTATTAGGGATCTTTTAGATAGCGGTACTCAGAGGTCTTACATTAAACAGGATTTAACTAAAACTTTGTGTGAGACCAATTAACAATGAAGTTGTCTTGAATAATGATGTTGTAACTCACTACTTATTCTATGGCATTCAAACTAAAAAGGGTGTGTATAAAGTTTACAATTTTCCTATTGCGAATTTGAAAGGTACATATCAGTTACATATGTCTTCTTTAGGTAAAAGTTACATATATGGTCCACTGACGCAACCAATGGATAGGGGTTTGATAAACAAAATATAACCATCCATATTAGTGACAAGGGAGCCGGAAACAACTAATGTAGAATCATTACTAGGAGTCAATGTATTTGGATTTATATTAACTGGTAATTAAATATATATAGAAGGTACTTTAGTAGCTATTGAGATAAAACTTGATGTGGCTTTGCTGGATTCAGCATCTAGTCTGCAGACTTACAACGAAATAAGTTATTTCAAGAATAATTTGTCTATGACAGAATTTTGGGACTTAGAAAATGTTAGGTATTAGGGACGCGGCTGACTCAAAAGATATTGAACAAAGTCAACGTGAAACACTTAAGTTTTTCAAAGACACCGTGTAAAGATATAACGGGGATCGTTATGAAGCATACTTGCCATAGTATATTTTATTTATTAATTTTTGATTTAAAAAAAATGTAGTTAAGTGTGTGGCCAGTTTGTTGAGGGTGGGGGTTGTTAATAACTCTTAATATAAAACTTCTTCGTATTTATATTTAATTTTAGAAAAGATGGATTCTATGTAATTATAATATAGAAATTGAATACGGGTCAAGCCAACTATAGTGTTGCGGTGTCTTCGTTACGGAGGGCAGTTTCTAGTAACTACCCTCATTTGCTCATTATCACTAATGATGTTACTACTTACTAGTTACTGTTGTTACAAGTGATAATGAGGGTAGTTAGTGGAAACTGCCCTGCGTAACGAAGACACAGCAACACTACAGGCGGCTTAAGCACGGCCTATGTAACCAGGACGAAACGTCAAGCATTTATTAAAAAGTTAATCGAGTTTTAGACCCATATTTAATTTCTATACTATAACGGAAACAATACGCGAAAGTTTCGCAAGTTCTATGGCATTGTCTTGAAAATTGTCGTATTCGAAAGTAATAAAAAAGGTTGTGGAAAATTATTAGCAAACATATTAGTGTAACATTCATACACGTATTCCTGATCTAAGAATCTGAGACTTTACAAACAGACAAGTTTACTTTCCCATTTGATAATATCATTATAAAAAGCTCTATTAAAAAACGTTGAGAGGTGTCAAGGGACATCCGGATGGAACGAAGTTTCTTTCGATTAATTAGTGAAGGAATTGTATTTTTTTTTTAAGTTATTATTATTTACAAAAAACCTGTATACACTCAACAAAAATAATCGTCACGACACCACACTGTTCAATGCGAAATAGAAATGAAAATATCTGGCTTGCTTTCTATAAGAGAGAGAGAGACAGAGAAACATGCGCACGCCGCACAGCTTACAATAGCTTACCATAGCAAAAAGTGTCGTTACAACTTTTCGTGAGAATTTTTTCCGTCTAGCCCCCTTTCACAACGCGGGATAAGGAACTTCGTTCCAAAACGTTACAAGAATGACTAAATAATTTTCAGTCCCACGGGAAGGAAGTCGCAAGAGGACCCTTAAGTGTTACTATATAGAGTCACCAATACATTTAATGGTTTTATCGTCATTTCAGTGCTTCGTGACGTTGGCAATAGGCAGCAACACTATAGGCCATGGCTGTATGATTGGCTTTCCTGGAGTATTGTCACCGCAGCTCCACAAACCAGACTCCAGCATAAAGCTGACGATGGAGGCTGATACATGGATAGGTGAGGTTTATAACAACTCTTACTGAATCCGCAGACATTCTTCTGTCTATCCAGTAGTTGTTAGCTCGATTGTAGCGCCAGTTATCGCTTTCAGGAGTACCATAAAAACTAAATCTTTTTGTTATGATGTCAGTTATTGAATTGAGAGAGTCGTAGCAAAACCCGTTAAGAAGTTGGTTTAACTGGATCATTTAACTGTTATCTTATATAATATAATGTATGCTAAATGCTAATCTGTAATATTCGTAATCATTCTGATACGTTTCCTCAAAATTTATAAAGTAGTTTCACATGGATTTACATACAAGTGAAAAGATATTGCTAATATAAATAAACTAAACTAAATAGTGGAAAATAAATTATAAACTATTTTTTGGTTTTCTACTACTTCTAAACAATTTAGTTTGGTTTATTTATATTAGCAATATCTGCTCACTTGTATGTAAATCAGTGTGAAACTACTTTATAAATTTTGACTATTATATAACTAAAAAACACGCTTTTATAGAAAACCGCACTAAAATATAGTAAATAAATTTTAATAAATTTCAATTATGAATAGTGTATTTTTAGAACAAAATATAAATAAATTATAGTGTAAATAAGAAAAATATATATAATTTAAAAAAAAAGTGTGGAATGCGTTTTAAGATATTATCGAAATAATAATCTTTCTACGCGTATCTGTCAATAAAATATTTATAACTATTGTCACCATGCACCCCACGCTTTTATTAAAATAAATTATTTATTTTTCTTATTAACACTATTATCAATTTATGTTTATTAAAAATAATTACACTATTCTTAATTCAAATTTATTTTCTATTTTTAACTGTGGGTTATTCATAAAAGCGTGTTTCTTTTTGTTTTTATTTTTTATACTATTATTTTTATTAGAGAAAAAGTCACCATTTGTTACTATAGCGAACAAGGCTCTTTCCTCCAAAATTGTTAATTAAAATTCTGACCTATTTTGTAGAATTAAAATTCTCTTTGGTATTCGAAAATTTGTTAATATTAATAGATGAAAGTTATATAAACTAACAAATCTTATTCCGCAAATTAAATAATGTCATCGATTCTCGATAAGCCTACGAAATTTAAATGAAATCTGACCGTTGGAAAGTGGGTCTAAATCAAGTCTAAAGGAGTCTGTTACAAACATACAGACAAATATACAAATGAAACTAATAGAAAACGTGTAAAAAATGGGACCATACAAAATGTCTGAGATTTTTTCACGTAACAAACAGGCATACAATTAAACCGTTTTTTACATAAAATAATAAAATTTTCACGTAGATTTTCTCCCCCCTTCCAGCTGCAGTAATGGGCATCGCCATGGTTATAGGCAGTCAGCTGATGCCTCCCATCATGGGACATCTTGGGAGGAAGATAGCCCACTTCACAGTTACAATGCCTATAATCATTGGGTGGACAATATTAATTATGTCTACAAGTGTAGAGGTGAGTTATTGTGAAGCATGTACAAAATACTAGCTGATGCTCCAGACTTATTTTACGTTGCTATCGCATCTTCTGAAAATTAGTTCTTTGCAGACGTCTATATCGTGAAAGAGGTATCCAAGACGAATTTCAAGTCTGTCTGTCAATTATAATAAATGAATGAACTCCCCCTAAATAGATTATGAGCTATAACTGAGGTCTCTATATTATTATTTCTGAAAATCATTTAGAAGCCTTCAAGTTATTTTTTATTAGATTCCATATCCGATATGCGGAAGGCAACGAAAGGCACTAACGTTTTGTAACGTTGTGTGAGTCATTTTCTAATTTAATGTGTTGAAAAAAGATTAAGTAAATTAATTTAAATTAACTAAATAAGGGTGTGTTTTGTAACGTTTTAGTAAAGGTCACTAAAATGTCATGTCACGTAACATATCACGAGAAATTGCTGATTTAAGAACAGAGGATATACTGAAGGGTTTAATGGTGTGGCCGATGCAATTGTCGTTAAAAGCCACTAAGCAAAATGTCGGAAAAAGCGTTATAAGTAACCATCGTAGGCGCCGAACAATTGACCGAGAGTCGACAGTGTAGTTTCTAGGACATGTCACATTCACGCACATTTCGTTACGAGAGGGATATGAAAGGAATTTATTGTTGTTAAATTTGCAGCCGCAACTTCTCTTCTAACGTAGCACGATAGCACTTTGGCACTGAAAATTACATGACGTGTAATCTGATGACATATGTTATTGCAGTAAAATCTTTTTTAGGCGCGGTCTGTGATCAGTGAACCTACTAACTCGTGTTGGTACCGCTGAATCGAGTTTAGACGGCTCCAGTTAACTTCAAGTGTGCTCGGCCTCTTGACGCACTGTATCTTACACTAATAATATAAAGCGGAAAAAATTTGCGCAGCAACCCAAGCCGAAATTCGGCCATCCTGGCACTCTTGCGCCCTCAGCACTCGCCCCAAAAAGTTCAGTGAAGCTGTCAAAGCCCCAAAGCTAACAGCGTACATCAAGTCACGAAAAAAAGGAAAAATTTGTTTGTTCTAATGTTTGAATCTCCCGAGTTCATTTTCAAAAACTATGTTTGTATTTGATGGAACAATAATTAAGGAATACTAGGTTATTTAACATTACGCTACCACCAATAGCGGCAAAGTTGATTTAAAAAGAGATACAAAAATGGTTGAACATGATTACATAGTTTTTAGTTTCACGCGAACAAAGGCCTATATATTCAGTTCGAGTCATCATTACTCACGTTTTAAGTTTCCGCTTCCACCGACAGCCCTCAATGATTTCTTACTTCTTATTTTTTTTTATAGTTAAGGTTTACCGTTATGGCCATAATCTCACCTGATCTTAAGAGTGACGATATGGCCCAAGATGGTAGACACGCTAAACCTGTGATGGCACTGGCTCTCAAGTGCAACTGCCGGAACACACCTATTGGTATTTCGCGGCAGATTTTCAACTTGAAGGTAGCTAGCCAGTCGGGCATCAGAAAAGCCAATTTTTTTTGTATGTGCTTCTATTATTACCTTTAATACGAATACTTCTCTATTATTATATTATGTATACACGTACGTAAATAGTACCTTTTTTATATTTTTAAACTTCATTTGAATCTAAGCCACTCCCACCAATAAAGGTCGATAACGCACCTCCGATTCCACGCTTGCTCCATCGCTCCCTATTCCATAAAAAAAAAAAAAAAATTGCAATGTTGTGTTAAAATAGATTAAATAAGTTCTCTCCTTCAAAATTATTCATAAATCGTCGATCTATAAATCACATGGTATGTTTCCAGGCTCTGATCGTCGGGAGGTTAGTGCAAGGTATATCGTTCGGTATGATGTTACCACTACGCTCCGTACTGATTGGCGAATACACAAGCCCAAAGAATCGCGGAGCATTCCTGACAACAGTGTCAGCGACACAGGGCTTCGGTATCTTCTTAGTCCACCTTCTTGGATATTTACTGAAATGGAGAACGACTGCGATGCTGTGCTTATTCTTCCCTATTGTAAGTTTGGCAATGATTTTTTACTCTCCAGAATCACCGAGCTGGCTCGCTGACAAAGGCAGGCACGAGGAATGCGAGAGAGTATTCCGATGGCTTCGAGGCGACGAGGAGGAAGACGAATTAGAAAGAATGATAGGCAGCAAACTGCTTCTTAGAAATGCGAAGTCTCCCGGCAAATTCACAGACCTCTTACGTGTAATAAAACTGAAAGAATTCTACAAGCCCATCGTGATTATGGTTCATATATATTTCATGGGAGAATTCTCTGGCGGTGCGCTATTGGCTTGCTATTCTACGAAGGTTCTTGAGATCACCACTGGGAAAGACATAAACGCCAACCTCTGGATGGTGGAATTAGATACGCAGCGGATAATTTCGAATATGATCGCAATTTATATTATCCATAAAATAAAACGGCGTACGATGTTCATTTTCACCGGGAGCTTATGTGTTTTCTGCCATATAGCAATTGCAGTCTACGTTTACCTTAGATCATCAAATATCTTCACCTACAGCGCAATCTGGCTTCCAATAACTCTGATTAATATACAATACTTCACTGTCGCGACTGGGATGATATGCCTCCCTTATGTTATCGCTGGTGAAATATTTCCGATGCAATACAGGAGTTTCGGTGGCAGTTTCAGTATTTTGTCTATCGCGTGTGGATACTTCTTAGTGACCAAAACGTTTCTCACGTTAATCGAAACGATAGGCTTCCACGGGACATATTTTGTGTACGCCGGTGTTTTGGCGTATTGCCTTACCGTTGTGGGTCTGCTCCTGCCTGAGACAAAGGGGAAGACGTTGCAGGAGATAGAGGAAGAATTTAAGGGAAAGACCGACGGTCAGGAAGAGATTGAACTGACGCAACACGTGAACATAGAAAATGGAAACTGTAAACATTAACTTTTAATAAAGTACCCTCAGGACTATATTACATATTCCAGCTGGCTGGAGTGCAGATATTGCAGGAATTATATTACATATATTTAATGTTAAATCGAAGTTGTTTTGTTGTATTGTTAAATAATGGGGTAAATGTTGCAATAAATTATTATTATTGTTGTAATTTAGTCTTTTAAATTGCAACCTTTTTGGTGCTCTCGTAAACTGCTTCGATGATTTTCATACCCACAGTGTCTAGCACTTGGTCTGACAGAAAATCTCCTGTATTTTCCAGTAGTTATTTATTCAATCACATCGTCACATCCAAGAATGGCATACCTTCAGTAAGAAAAATGATATAAGTGCTAGATTTCGTGCTAGATTTCATGCTGATAGCTACACGATGTTGCATTAATGATTTCATAAGTAGAGACAGAGAAAGCATCATAATGAGTCAAGAAGTTCGTTTAGTACAAAAAATAAATTTTCTTTCTTGGTTAAATCATTTTTTTATAGTAAAGGTTTAACGTTATGGTTATAATATCACCTGATCTTAAGAGTGACGATATGGCCCAAGTTGGTAGACACGCCAAACCTGTGGATGAACTGGCTCTCAAGTGCAACTGCCGGAACACACCTATCAGAAGATTTTCAACTTGAGGGTGGTTGCAATCCAAACGGGCATTAGAAAAAGCTCCACAACCATGCTATGGTTTCGTCACGATGTTTTCCTTCACCAAAAACTCAAGCCCATTGTAGGTGGATTCGAACTCACGTACACACTACCACTCAGCATTTGATCGTTATGTTTTTTTGGGATAAAAACATAGAATTTATAAAGCGACTCCTCGCGGCTTTTTACTCTATGGGTAAAAAGTATAATATACGTTGATAAATAAATAACATTCATTTCTTTAATCTTGATCTGTCAAGTTCTGATTTTTATACATATACTTAGTTATTTAACCATATATTGTGTAATTTAGGTGACATTTTACGTGGTGTAGTGTAGCTGAGGAACATAAGTGTAGTGAATTATGCATAATCATTATGTACTTAATATATTAGGTTCCACAAAAACTCCCAAGAGAACTTCAACAAGAGCGTTGCTATCTCGTTGAAGATAGTTTCATCTGCCCAAAATGCACAGTGGTAGTGTGTACGACTTCGCCTCAACGGGCGTGAATTCGAATCCAACCACTTACAATGAGGTTGAGCTTTCGGTGTAGGAAAACATCGTAAGGAAACCATAGCATGGTGGTAGAACTTTATATAATCCCCGCCTGGCTAGCAACCACCCTCAAGATCAAAATCTACCGCCAAATACTAATAGGTATGTTCCAGCAGCTGCACTTCGAAAGCCAGTCCATCCACAGGTTTAGCGAGTCTACTAACTTAGGCCGTATCGTCACTTAAGATCAGGTTAGATTTTGGCCATAACGCTAAACCTTAACTTTATATAAGAAAAAAAACCATGAGATAGCAGAGGAATATCATTTATTTGGAGGAAGATTGTACAATTTATTAGCTTCTTCGTCAGTTACCGAAAGATTTTACTAGACTAGGTATGTTCGAAACATTAATAACAACGTAAAAATTCTTAACGCTTCGACCAGTCTCTGATAAGATAAGCAGAGATAAAACATTACGTAACTATATTCTTAGTGAAGGTAAACTAATACATATTCATTTTTATAATTCACTGTTTGCTATTTTCCTGTTAATGTTTCTTAATTATGTGTTTCTTGTTATTGTTTCCTAATTATATGTTTCTTGTTATTGTTCCTTAATTATGTTTCTCTTGTTATTGTTCCTTAATTATGTTTCTCTTGTTATTGTTCCTTAATTATGTTTTTCTTGTTGTTGTTCCTTAATTAATTTTCTCTTGTTATTGTTTCTTTATTATGTTTCTCTTGTTATTGTTCCTTAATTATGTTTCTCTTGTTATTGTTCCTTAATTAGGTTTTTCTTGTTATTATTTCTTAATTATGTTTTTCTCGTTATTGTTCCTTAATTATGTTTCTCTTGTTATTGTTCCTTAATTCTGTTTTTCTTGTTATTGTTCCTTAATTATGTTTTTCTTGTTATATTGTTCCTTAATTCTGTTTTTCTTTTTATTGTTTCTTAATTTTGTTTTTCTTAATAGTGTTCCTGAATTATGTTTTTCAGAAACTCAATCAATCACAGATTTTTCTGAACATGCTATACTGATTAACTTACAAAATTATGATTTTCTTTTATTATTTAATAATATGTTTCTAAATATTCATGAAATGGACCGTTTATTTTGAAAGTCCATTAAAGTCCAAAGTAAGTCCATTTTTGAGAAAATTGAGCTATCACGTAATTCATGCTTCATTTAATGTAATTTTTTATATATAACTACTCCGTGTTTAATTTCTCAAAAAAATCCCATGTTTTGTACAACTTAATATCGGTCGGTAAATGAAATTGCATTATCAACAAATATAGTAACCTTTAATTTTCTCGAGACAAAAGAAAATGGACTTACACCACTTTCAAAATAAACGGTCCAAATATAAAAATCTACATTTCCCTCTAATGATCTTAACGATAAATAGATATTAATTACATAAATTAATAAATAATAGTTCAGGGGAAAAGTTTTTGCATAAAGTATGTATAAACCTATAATGTAATCTCTTTGGTTGAATTCATAGATAATAACTTAAATCTTTTTCTATTTTATTCTTGGTAACTCAGTCGTCTTTAGAGACTATTACTGCCATTTCGAGTGATAAGATTTCGCCATTTTGGGCAGATGAAACTACCTTCAACAAGATGGCGACTCTCTTGTTGAAGTTCTGTTGGTAGTTTTTGTGTGAACTAATATATCTTGTCCCGCATGATTACTCATAATTGACTTATGCTCTTCAGCTACACTACATCACGTAAAATGTCATACACATTACAGAGCTAAATAACTAAGTATATGAATTAAAATAAAAATCACAACATGATTGATAAAGATCCCGCCAGGAACTTGTAGATTATAACTTATATAAGCAAGAGGTGAATTATTTGTATGTAGCTGGTTTTGATGACATGAAAAAGTTTACATTTCGAAAAAAGTAAATAATTAGTGAAATGATGTTTTCAGCTATTTTTTAATATTTTTTTTCTGTTTATTAAAATTTATCAAATTCATTTAAATTTTTAATCGAAATGGCTGAATCTAAAGAAGAAAATCGATACATATTTTAATTTTATTACCAAATAGGAAAAGATGCAACACCAGCCACGAAAAAAATTGTGCCTTTGTTGACCTTATGCAGTGTCAGTAAGAGTAGCACAAAGTTTAAGCATTTTGATTCCGGGAATTTTAATGTCAAAGATGCACCTCGTTCTTATCACCCTATAACGGATAAAGTGGACGGCATTTTTAACAAATTGGATCAAGATCGTCATGTCAGTAATTATGATACAGCTAATAAACTGGTAATTGACCACAGAAAACACTTTTGACCCATTTAAAAAAGGTGAGTTTACAGTAGTTGCTTACAAAAGCTCTATATTTGGGTACCACAGGATACCTAAGAAACGTAATATACCGTGTACATCGTGATTCTTTATTGAAACGTAATGAAACCGAACGGCTATTGAAGAGGTTCATAGCTGGTAATGAATAGTGGAAGAAGATAGGAAGAGGTAGAGAAGAAGGTTTTGAAGCGATGTTAGCTCAGTGGTAGTGGGTACGACTTCGCGTCAAGGGACGTGAGCTCGAATCCAACCACCAACAAGGAGCTTCAGCTTTCGGTGAAGGAAAACATCGTGAGGAAACCATAGCATGGTGGTAGGGATTTTTCTAATACCCGCCTGGTTAGCTACCACCCTCAAGTTGAAAATCTGCCGCCAAATACCAATAGGTGTGTTCCGGCAGCTGCACTTGAGAGCCAGTTCCTCCATAGGGTTAGGGTGTCTACCAACTTGGGCCGTATCGTCACTTAAGATCAGGTGAGATTATGGCCATAACGCCTAAACCTTAACTATAAAAAAATAGCGACCGCAATTGACCAATAAAAAGGGTGTGGCCTTATATCACGATAACACTAGACGCACACACATCTTTAGCCACACAGCAAAAATTAAGTTATACATTATAAAAGCTATTTAATTATAACACTATTTGATTTTAACAACAGTGTGAATGAATACGGAATAATAAAACAACTAAGATCAGTAACAGAGGAGGGTAGTTCAACACTGATTGCTATATAAGTGCGAGGTGAACGCGGCTTTAGGTTCAGTCACAGCGAAGCACTCGAGGGCAGATATTTGCGTAAGATTTATATCTTCTACTATTGACTGGACTGTTTTGATATGTTTGATGTTTATGGTATAAATCATTATCGGGAATGATTTATACTGGACAAAGAGAGAGAACCACGAGCGATGGAGGTGTATTGACGCGTGTCGACAAAGGGTCCTCATAAACGTATTATCCTATTTGCCACAGCTTAACAATATTAACTACACGATTATAGTTATAAATAATAATGTATTTTGGTATTTCTATTAACGAAACAAATATAATAAGTATATGATTATTATCATAATTGATGTATACATCTAGAGTAAAATACTTGTTATGGTTTTGGACTTTTCAAAGTGTTTTAGGCATTGTCAGGTTAACATGAAGAACTTACTGTCAAAACTACTGTCTTTATCAGAAGTCCCGAGATTTCTATAGCAACGGGATCATGGTACTACCTACAAGATAGCAGAAAAGTATCGAACAATATGGCACATACTTACTGGCTAAATGTTAATTACTTTAAAAAATATATGTTTAGTTTTCATATAAAATGCGAAAAACTTTTCCCTGCAAGCTAATATTACTAAATTAAATTACAGTACGGCTGATTCCAAATTATTTAAATGCGTACTGCTAAGGCATCGTTCATTTACGAAACAGTAAAATACAAAAAAAATATAATAGAAAGACTAAATATTGTGTAAAATCGACGATTGCTTCTGTTCACTTCAAAACCAGCGACGATATAATACGACATCCTCACGCCACTTTACACACGTTGATAGATAATTTAAATTTACTTTTACCGAAAATAATTTGATATGAAACCTCACACAGGCAATATGTTTACTTGCAAGGCGTATAAAAGTGTTAGTGGAAGGAAAAATCATCAGTCGTACAAAACTATGTTTTAGGTTATAATCCTTGTTACGAAAAATTGCATTCATTCTCACTATCGTCGATCGTATTATTAGTAAATTCACAAACGAGACTGCACTTCGTACTGTAAAACAGTTTATTATTTAGCTAAAAGATATTAAAAATAATGGCGTGTCAAAAATTATCACCTTTTGTGAAACAGGTACGTGATTTTTTTAAATTATAACACGGTTTGAGTAACACGTAATATCTAAATAACATCAACGTCGACTATACAACTATAACTCTACAGAATTGAAAAGCAAACTTATTATCTTATACATTCTAAATTGTCTGTGTTGTTTATAATAGCGTACAACCAAAAAAGAAACATGACATCTATAATACGCAGTTTCTTGTCATTGCAAAATTTAGTCCCAAATTCCAACAATAGATGGCGTTAAAACCAATATTTATAACTGAATATATATTTTGCTTAGGTACGTATTAGTTGCGTACTGGCATCAAATATAATTCGATCACAATGTCTTTACTTGTTATTGTATACGCTCGCTAGATGGCAGTGTAAATTTAGAATAAAATTGCATTTCGTTCGTAACAGGACATCAAATCTAAGCCCTTTTTTTCATGAAACTTGTAAGGTAAAGTTGTTGTATCACTCCCATAATGAAATATAAACATTACCGGAGAAAAGTTCGGTTAAGCTGTCAAAGTCATTAAGGCTAACAGCGTATCGAAAAAAAAACATGGGAAAATGTACTTACGCATATTCTCCCATCCCGGATGGACCGAGACATACACACTATACCTATATATAGACACGCTAAACCTGTGGAGGAACTGGCTCTCAATTGCAGCTGCCGAAACACACCTATTTGGTATTTGGCGGCAAGGTTTACAACTTGAGGGTGGTAGCTAGGCAGGCGGGCATTAGAAAAACCCTACCACCATGCTCTGCTTTTCTCACGTTGTTTTCCTTCACCGAAAGCTCAAGCTCATTGTTGGTGCTTGGATTCGAACTCACGTCCCTTGACGCGAAATCGTACACACTACCACTGAGCTATCATCGCTTCAAAATGTAGGACGCATCCGTCGATAGCCGTCGGGAATATTCATTAAAACCGCACGGACATGTGTCGCTAGCTGGGGCGACGCGGGTTCGAACTTACAATGACGGCGTTGCCCCAACGACCGACCTGTTGGTGGTAAGCCGGGCCTCCATCCGACTGTACTGGTCCTCGTACCCACCCCTCCCAGTCCACCTTACGGTGACAGAAAGGACAAACAGAGAAGATGAGCGTGAGAATCCACCAAGACAACTGCCTCGCTGAAGACCATAATTTTCCATGACCTAGCAACCAAGTACTAACCTAGCAATAAGTGATTTTTTTATAGAAGTTTAAAACGATGATAGCTCAGTGGTAGCGGGTACGGACGCCGCGTCAAAGGACGTAAGTTCGAATCCCTACAATGAGCTTGAGGTTTCTGTGAAGTAAAACATCGTGATGAAACCATAGTATGTTTGTTAAGGCTTTTTGTAACGCCCGCCTGGCTAGATACCACCCTCAAGTTGAATAAGCACCACCAAATACATATAGGTATGTTCCGAGACTTACACTTGAGAGCCAGTACACAAGGCATAGGTTCACCATCTTGGGACACATCGCCACATTACAATCTCAGGTGTGATTGTTAGGTCCTATAGACTATTAAAATAAAATACATATAGGTATGTTCCGAGACTTACACTTGAGAGCCAGTACACAAGGCATAGGTTCACCATCTTGGGACACATCGCCACATTACAATCTCAGGTGTGATTGTTAGGTCCTATAGACTATTAAAATACTATTATTTCAGTGTTACGTCACCTTGGCCGTTGGTATCAACCTGATAGGTCATGGAGCGGTGATGGGATTCCCAGCAGTCCTGTTACCACAGCTTCATCAGAAGGATTCATCAATAACTATAACGGACAATGGTGATTCCTGGATTGGTCAGTAAAATTAATTTTTCTAGTAATATCTGTTCACAATATCAACTGATGTTAAGTGACAGCGTGGCTGAAGATGGTGGGTACGATGAGCCTAGTGGAGGGACTGGTTATCAATATGCCGGAACACATTTATACGGATTTGGTGACAGATTTTCGACGTAAGGGTGCGTAGGTGCGGATTAGAAAAAGCCACCATGCTATGGTTTCCTCACGATGTGTTCCTTCACCGAAAGCTCAAGCTCGTTGTGGGTGGTTAGATTCGAACTCACGTCCCTTGACGCCAAGTCGCACACACTACCGCTGAGATATTATATATATATACTATGGGAGCAAAGTCGTATTGCAAAAAAAAAATACAAACACCGTTACAAATTAATGTTTAGTTTCACGCAAACGAAGCCGCGGTTACTAAAAGTTAATTATTATTGTGTACATATGTACCAAAAAATTATATGAATACGTTTGAAGCGATGATCGCTCAGTGGTAGTGTGTATGGACACTGCGTCAAGAGACAAGAGTTCAAATCCAACTACAATGAGCTTGAGTTTTCGGTGAAGGAAAACATCGTGATGAACCCACAGAATGGTAGTAGATCTATTCTAATACCTACCTGGCTAGCTACCACCCTCAAGTTGTAAACCTGCCGCCAAATACCAATAGGTGTGTTCCGGCAGCTGCACTTGAGAGCCAGTTTCTTCACAGGTATAGCGTGTCTACCAACTTGGGCCATATCGTCACTTCAGATCAGGTGAGATTATGGCCATAACGCTAAAGCCTTAAGTATAATAAAAATAAAAAAAACATGTTGCACACCTCATACCATGAAGCGGGTAAGGCAGTTCTCTCCTCTCGAGACGTCAAGATCAAACAACTTTTTGTTCTTAAAATGCCTCTATCACTACCAATTTGCATTTACACGATAATATGAGTAGATGTATTTCAAGACAACACTTCAAATAATTCCTCTCACGTGTACCACAAAAAACTAAGAATAAAATTTTGATGTATATTATTTTTTTTTTTTATAAGAGTTGGTTCAGGATAACTCCCTAAAAAGTTTTCTTATCGAGATTTCGTTTATTATCTTTACAATAACATCGATCAGTTATTGCATGTCTCATTGTTGTACTATTCTCTTGTCTTCTCTGTCCTAAGTCATGTCTACTAATAATGTGTTTTACCATTTCAGCGTCTGTGATTGGAATAACCCTTTTCATTGGAAACTTCATGGTTGCACCCGTCATGGGACCTCTAGGAAGAAAAGTCGCCCACTACATTATCAGCATCTCCGCTATATTAGGGTGGATGGTCACTATTCTCGGAAACACTATAGAGGTATAATAAATTAATTTATTTAACGATTACCTGATCACCAATAAACATAGTTCTTCAGGCTTCGCATTGGGAAAATTGTGTACAAAGACAGTTGCCGCAGTAAAAAAAACGGTGTGTTCTTTTGAAGCGATGATAGCTCAGTGATAGTATGTACGACTTAAGGGACGGGAGTTCGAATCCAAGCACCTACAATGAGCTTGAGCTTTCGGTGAAGGAAAACATCGTGAGGTAACCATAGCATGGTGGTAGGGCTTTTTCTAATGCCCGCCTGGCTAGCGACCACCCTCAAGTTGTAAAACCTGCCAACTTGGGCCGTATCGTCACTTAGATCAGGTGAGATTATGACCATAACACCAAACCTTAAGTATAAAAAAAAAAACAGAAGTGAATCAATCACTGTACCTATTTATATTTCTCTCGTTCCCTTAGCCGCCTCGAACCGACTTTACCGAGCGAACGTCACACAAAAGGTTGCGAATTTGAATTTCAAACCCGTTATATAAGGTTCAATTCAAAATTTTTACATTAATGTTTAACATTATTAACTATTGTATGACCTACAATATCAGATCTTTATGTATTATTTCTAAAATCTTTAGTTTGATTAAACAGAAGTAAGCTCTTATTGTAGTTACTTATTTAGAATAGTCCATAACTTCGTAAGTCACTAGGTTTTTTTTTGTCTTAACATTTTTAATTTCACTTCCTTTTAATTTCTGTATTAACAATAGACCAAAATGTAATATATATATATATGTCTATACATGATTCTGTGGTAATTTTAGAATGCGAAATAAAAAACCTTGATTTTCATTACAGGTGATGATCATTGCAAGAATAATTCAAGGCCTGTCCTTTGGTATGATGCTACCTCTACGTTCGATCCTTATCGGTGAATACACCAGTCCGAAGAACCGAGGCGCCTTCCTCACCACTGTCTCACTCAGTCAAGGCTTCGGAATATTCTTCGTTCATTTTATCGGATCGTTTCTAACTTGGCAGTACACTGCCTTAGTTTGTGTATTCTTGCCGTTCGCGAGCCTTGTCATGACGCTGTTCACTCCAGAGTCACCGAGTTGGCTGGCAGCTAAAGGGAGATACGAAGATTGTCGAAAAGAATTTCGATGGCTGCGCGGTGACGACGAAGAGGCAGAATTAGAAGCGATGATACAAGCACGAGTGGATTATGATAAAACTAAAGTTGATGGAAAGAAACTTAATATCATTACAACAGTCGCAAAGAAAGAATTTTACATACCTATTATTTTGATGGTTCACATAAACGCTTTAGGTCAACTATCCGGCGGCGCGGTCATGGCATCGTATTCAACGAGAGTTATAAAATTAATTATGAATCCGGAAGTTAATGCGGAAGCGTGGATGATAGGCTTAGACGCTCAGAGAATCTTCACTAACACTCTGGCTGTATACGTTATAAACAAAGTTCGCAGAAGGACTGTGATGTTTGCGACCGGTGCTTTATGCCTTGGCTGCCATATCGCTATTGTCATCTATGTGCTTCTTAAAAATGCTGGCATGTTAGATGACCAAGCTACTTGGCTGCCAGGAACTTTAATCACTCTGCAATTAATTTCCGTTGCCGTCGGCATGGTACCATTACCGAGTGTGCTCGCTGATGAAGTTTTCCCTTTAGAATACAGGAGTATCGCTGGTAGTATAAGTCTAGCTGCTTTAGCTGGAACACTATTTTTAGTGTTGAAGACTTTTCCGGGATTAGTTGAGTCTGTTGCGATTGAAGGTACGTATTGTGTCTACGCTGGTCTGATAGCGTATTGCATGGTAGTCATTTGGTTCTTATTGCCGGAAACGAAAGGGAAGACTCTACAGCAGATCGAGGAAGAGATAACTGGCAAAACGTATCGAGTACAAGATGAGAACGTGGAGAGTGATCCCTTGAATGCAGAAGAAAATTAAACTATCTTAAATTGAAATTGAATTTTATTTTTAGTCTATGTCTCATTTGCAGGTTTACTCAAAACATTATCCATATTTAAAAATCTTTCGTACATCTGCTAATGAACTTTGAACTGTTTCACTGAAGTCACGTTCACATAAAAATTTCCAACCCGTTCGTAGATTCGCCTAAATATTAAGCCAACCAGTATCGTAACTATAAGGTGGCAGATCAAGCAAAAATCTACGGGCCCCGCGCCGACCAGACGGGGCACCGACACCGACGGGACTTTGGACCCAAGATGCCACGAACTTAGAAGTAACCTAACATGTTTAACAAAAATTAGTATATTTTTTTATATTGGTACTTGAAATCAATTAAAGTTACACACCATATATATATAAATGCTTTTATAAATATCAATTTTAGAATTTCAATGGATAAATTATACAAGTGGGTGCGAATTTGACAATTATATCTATTAAAGATTCTATGACCTGATTTAACTTTCATGATGTTATAGATACTTTTACAGGACAGAAAGCTCGAAAATAAAAATTTTGTTTTAGTAATATCTACAATTATAATTTTTTTTTATTAAATATTTAACTAAAATACACATAATATTCCAAATACTTTATGGGTAATTACCCTAGTAATTCATTAAAATTAAATTAAAACGTGACGATTTTTTTCTTGGGCCCATATATTGAATTTGCCACAGGCCTTAGATGGTATAGTTATGCCACTGCAGTCAGCATGTAAAAAAAAAAACATTTTTTGTTATTAATACCGTGTATACTTACACAGGCATTTAGTAATACGCTGTGAGTTTTTTTTTGGTAGCAAAAACTTCTTGAGGTACGCCGAGCTTTATATTTTTTAAATATTTAATGAAACTGAGTCGTTAACGTATTGATACGGCACATACAGTGTTTAAGTCAATGCTGATGCGTAATGCCCTCATATGTAACGTTTGCCGACCAAGTAAATCAATGTCACGTTGACTAAATGTATTACCTTTACTCGTACGAGTGTTACATAGTCGAGTGGGACTACTCAAGGAGTTATCAGAAATAAGAATCATTACATGTCGAACTAAAATCTTGTTAGACTTTTAAAATACTGTTTATTTTACATTACAATAATTTACTTACAATTCTATTTATTTGTAAACATTCATTTTCTCAACGGACTATCTATAACCTATGTATAACCAATAACTAGGGCCCGTGGGTTTCGTTCTTTTTTTTATGTTGCGCAGAATAGTGACTACACTGTACCTGATGTTAGGTACAATACAATCCAAATCAATGGCAACTGGTAATGAATCACAATTAGGCCACTTTTGAAGGACCCAATACCATAGGAAGGGGGAAACACGCTGACAGGAAAATGATTCCACGACCTTACAGTGCAGAAATAAAATTAGGCAGACTTTTCGGTTCTCGATGCTATAGGTGTCACAGTGTAATTGTGGACTGAAATATCGGCCCGCTTGGCTAGCAATGACCCTCGAGTTGAAAATCTGCCGTCAATTATAAATGTGTTGCGACAATTGCACTTGAAAGCCAGTTCCTCCACAGGCTTAACGTGTATACCAACTTGGGTCGTACCGTCAGTAAAAATAGGTTCGACAATAGCAAAAACGCTAAACCTTAGCTATAAAAAAAACCTTCAACCACGCGTGACAGTGTTAAGAGGACGTTTAAAGGAATATCAATATTAAATGCTAGGTTAATATTTCTGGTATTATTTTGGGGACTTCGTGCATGTTGGTATGGATTTTTCTAATGCCCGCCTGCCTAGCTACCACCCTCAAACTGAAAATCTGCCACCGAATACCTTTAGGAGTGTTCCGGCAGAGGCACTTGAGGACCAGTCCTCATATAAAAGCCGGCAAAGCACCAGCGATTCCTCTGGTGTTGCGGGTGTCAATGGGCGGCGGTGATCTCTTACCATCAGGTGACACGCTTGCTTGTTCGCCGCGTATTCCATAAAAAAATGAGTACGTGAAAAAAAGTGATATCATACAAAAATTCATGTGACAGATACTATTCAAATACAAGAAATGACGTCACTGCAGTCATGCGTGATCTTAACGAAGCGCGTGAGCGAGCTCAATCGCATTGAATCAATAAAGATTAAATAAAGATAGTAGGCAAATATAATATAATATATTTAAAGTCAATTACCCCGTCATAAAAATGTGACAGCAGATAAAGAAGCGAGTACATTTCACACGGCGCGTTTTTTAAAACGCTAACCGTATGCGGCGTTTTAATTTGCGACCTCAAATTACTATAGAAATTACTTAAATATTGTTGTATATGTTACCGCAACACCGGCGGCCTTACAGCCATGTTGCTGACGTTGACAAAAGGTTTGCCAAAAAGGGCTCGTTCTCGTTTACTAATTATGCTGTAACACAAGGATTATCCTGAACCTTTATTTTTATTTATTAATTAATTGCATGCACGGCTGACGTTGTTCTGCTATGTTGTATGCTAGTGGGTAATGAAACGACTGCCGCGCCATCTATCACGTTCAGGTATAGTACAAGCCAATTAAAAAAAAAGAATGTTGGCTCAGTGGTAGTGTACAGACGCTGCATCGATGGAAGGGACAACCAAAACACGGTGGCAGAGTATATTCTAATTCCCAGCTAGCTAGCTACGTCCCTCGAACTGGATGTCTGCCGCCAAATAAATGCGTTCCGGTAAATATACTTGAGAAACCAGTCTCTCTACTAAGCTTAAGTTTTCTTTACATAGTTATGGCCACAACGTCACCTGATGTTAAGGGACAGAGTGGCCCAAGATGGTGGACTCCCTAAGACTAAGGAAGAACAACATCGACTATGAAACGTTGATTTCTCTAATATAGTTATAATTTTTTTATTGTGTTTATTGTTAAGAATAAAAAATTATATACGATCATTAGTATTTTTTTTTAATACTCATCTTATATGAAGTTAAATAATAGACACGGTAAGCCTAATGTAGACATTGACTCTCAGAAGCAACAGCCAGAACACATCTATAAGTATTTGGAGCTAGGTTTTCAACTTGAAGATGGTTACCAGACAGTAGGCATTAGAAAATCTACTACAATGCTATAGTTTCATCCAGATTTGAAGCGATGATAGCTCAGTGGTATAATGTATAGACTTTGCTTTAAGAGACAAGAGTACGAATCCAACTACAATGAGCTTGAGTTTTCGGTGAATGAAAACATCGTGAGGAAATCATAGCATGGTTGTAGGGCTTTTTTAATGCCCATCTGACTAGCTACCACCCTCAAGTTGAAAATCTGCCACCAAATACCAATAGGTGTGTTGCGGCAGTTGCACTTGAAACCCAGTCTCTCCACAGGTTTAGCGTGTCTACCAACTTGGGCCGAATCGTCACTTCAGATTAGGTGAGATTATCGCTGCAACGCTAAGCCTTAACTATTAAAAAAAAAAGATGGTTTACTTCACCGAAAGCAATTCATTACTGGGATTTGAACTCACGTGTATTGACGCGGCATCCATACGCAATACTAACTGAACCATCGTCGCTTTAAATAATACAAAATTTATACGAACTTTGAACACATTAATAAATATAATACAAATTCCATCGACTAAATACACTTTATTACAATAAACGTGATGAACAACTATACAAACATATTAATATAATTAATTGTGTTTAATAGATTTTATATAAACATAAAACATTTGTTCCAGCGACTACACTTCTGTGACTCTCCCCCGCATCATGTTCGGTGTGTAGCCATCTTGCGTTCCAGAACCACAATAACAGCTGATATTACGGCCCAGTGTTGGCAGACTCGTGAAAAATTATTAAAATTTCATAAATTTAATAATTTTCAATAAAATTATTGTACTTTGTAAAATTATATTAAATTTCTATCTTATACTATTATTTCTTGATAATGTAATTTGTTTTACTACGTCAACATTGATTAGGGTAAAACTAAGGGGTAAAAGAATATATAGTTGTTATTAGCTGATGCTGTCTACAAAAAGATTGTATACGTAGGATTAAAGGTTGAAGAGATCGTGAAATTATGGTACATGTACAAAAATGATTGTACGTCTGCCAACACTGCTCCGGCCGAAAGTAAACCTTATAAATAAAACAAAAACGCGGCGTCAATATCGCCAATGGAAACGGTCCTTTAGATAGCAAATATATTATTTACTCTAATCCATTGAGTGCATTGATGAGATAAAGTGTTTCGAGTTATTTGTTAAAAATTCTCTTTACAATGTGACAATAATTATAAGGCGGACAATAAAATGTAACTTCTCGAATCTATAAGCTGTTAAATGCCCGGTGATTGTTATAAAGAAAAAATGTGATGTCAAAAAGTTGTGTAAATACGTAGTGGACTGTGTATAGTTGACTGTACATTTCATGATTGATTACTAAGTAATTAGTCTTTAATTTATTTTTTATTTACAACGAATTCGTGTTTGCGAAATAACGAAATCATTGTGAGGTGATAATTTTTTTTTATTGTTCACCGACAATGACGAAGAGCAAAAGTAAGATTACGCCTTTTATGAAACAAGTAAGTTATTGTTTTTTTTTGTCAATCACGACATAGTGACTGCATTACATCTGATAATAAAGACAGCATAATGTGAAAGCCCTCGGTGACTGAATATACACTAGGTAATTTTCAAACGCGACCAATTGAGTCTTTGTGACGGATTTACAACCAAGTAAATGGCGATAGCTTGTGAAGATCAATATAACAGTTGATAGCTTTGAATAGCATCCGATATTTTTCATTATATTCTTACGTACCTATATAAATGAAATAGGTAGAAGTTTGTGAGAAATAGACGTAAGATTTCTGTGAAAGATAAACAGGTTTTGTTAATCTACAAAAATGGAAATGCGTGTAAACATAATACATATTCTCTTTTGAATATAGAGTTCCACTCCATATTATATACCATACTCATAACTCAAAATTTATATTTAAACCAGCATAAATTCTATCAAACAGTACATTTTATAAATAAAACAATTATATGACAGGCTCAACTATCAAAGAAATTACTTCCGGATCCTATATACAACTGTGTGACAATAAAAACTAGTATAATCCAATATAAAAACATATAACGTATAGGTACAAATACCATTGAGAAATTGAAAAAGATTCGTTGTCAACAAACAATTTGTTTGCATTGTAAACAATACAGATTAAGTTATCAATACTCGACATAGTTTTCGATAAATACCTCTAAGGTTATAGAACAAAGAATCTTTGGACACAGTATATGTCTTTGTATTATATAGAAATTCATACACAATTAAATACATTCTACACAATATGTACAGAGCTAATGGTGAATTTACCAGTATGCTGAGTAAGCTGGAGCTTAGGGCGGCATATTTTAGAGGCGACAAATTGATGGTGTTACTGTTTTGTTTTGTAGAAACTGAAATGATTCATATTTATACATATACCTACTTAAATGTTGATAGATATTCACCACTTACAATGTGAGAGTTGTATCGATTTTTTTTCTACAATTTACGTAGCCCTATGTGGAATCTAATTGTAGGGGTAGGTAGGGACAGCAATATTTGAATAGCCTAATACTAGACAGCGCAGTTGGAATTAGGAATGGTAACTCTAAATTCGAGAATTCATCTTTACAATATTTCGTTATAAGGCCTAATTTTACGTAAGATTTTAACGTTCCACTAACTAGTCGACTATTTCTCGTAGTAATAGGAAATTTCAGCTACGTGCCGGGGGGCAAGTAATCAATGATATATTGTAAACGCTAGATCCTTCTGATTAGCTACAATCTTATTTGTTTCGCCGCTAATTATATCTATATATTGATAATAACTGAAATATACGATAATGCTCTGTTGCTACGCTTCAGCAGGACAAATAAATATAAACAATAGAGAATTGTGCCCGATTCGGTTGCAATTGCCGAATCGAAATAAAGATGTGACAGAACTTTTAGTTGATTGTGTTATCCAGATACCAATAAGCATGCTACAGACATAAAACAATTTTATTTTGTGTTACTTTATGTCATATACCTAACTCTCCCACACTCTGACCTGATGTCAAGTGTCGATGGGTGTCCGTATTTTATTTTTGTAAGGTTAAGTGTTATGGCTGTAATCTCACTTGATTTTAAGTGATGATGTGACCTGGGTCTGGATGTCACGTGCAGCTGCCAGAAGACACCTATAGATATTAGGCGGCATTTGCATTTCTAGGTCGCTGTTGATTTTAGAATGTACTGTGGTGCATTTAAAAGAAGACTTATTAATATATTTGCAGTGTTTTGTGACGGCGGCAGTCGGCAGTAATATTATAGGCCATGGCTGCAGCATCGGGTACCCCGCAGTCTTACTACCTCAGCTTCTCGCGGCCAATTCACCAATACCGATGACGACAGCCGCTGCTTCCTGGTTAGGTAAAAACTTGTCTTTGTTGCTACGTCACACAAAATATTATATTACGTGAAATAAACAAATACATTTGCATAAATATATATTAGTAGAAACCGGTAATCATCGTAATGCTGGTCCCACTAAATATTGTTTTTTTTTTAAGTGAACGCCTCCGATATCAATAACGCAACAAGTGACACTGCTACAATAGTAGCATCTTTTATGATTTTTGTTCGACATTATTTTAATATTAGTGTTCCAGTAAAATAAATTAAAAATAGTTTTTTTCTATTCTTATCTTTGTAATCGTATGTTCTCTATATTTTTGAAATGAAATTCTAATCTGTAATCTTATTGTGTGACCCCCGTTCGAGTAAAGTCGGCTCGAGGCGACTGAGGAAGCGAGACAGATATAGTGATGTCACTTCTGTCGGGTGGTCTTAAGGACATATTGTCTTTTTTCATTGCTGTCGAGTTATCTCTAATATAATTCCTTGTACACACACTATACATCAATATTAGATAACTATCTATGATCTGACATATTTTTTTTGTCTTTCTGTACATGCAGTGTTTCTCAACGTGTATGTCGTGAAGCCTCTTTAGAGGGGTCGCGAAGCTTCTATAGCGGAGTTGCAAAAGGTTGCTAAAGCTACTGCAGTAAAAAAAAAACAATAAAGCTTAATGAGATTTATTAAGAAAACTGTTGACTAAAAGACATAATCAATTGTATGAAATAAACAAAAAAAAACCTTATTATGAGATCTCTTCCAATTTAAACATTTGTATAAAATTAACGAAATATAAACTTATGAGAACTCTTAATGCGAAGGCTGCGCTGGTTTGTCATTAACCAATGTCTTTCATCGTGGATCCGTTTTTACTAGATGGAGAATCAAATTGTTTTCCAAATTAAAGCGATTTCTTTCCATACATTTTATTTGGGCCATTGATGAAAATGTCAACTCGCATAAGTACGAGGTGGCAAATAGAATTAAACACTTCAAAGCTTCTATTGTTCATCCCGGGTATTCTGATTTCCTTTTTAATCAAAAGGTATACTAATTGACAGACTTAAATACCATTTGCAGCATCGACAGATAAATCCAGCCGATTTTCTTTGAGCTTGCTTGCCAAATTTGCCTCATTTATAGCTGCATTTAAAAACGGATTTAAGATCCACCTTTGCCGAGTATTCTTCGATATCTCTAGCAATGAGAAGTAATGACAGAGTTCTTTGTTCGTATTCCGGCAGCAGTCCAAGCCGAGGTTCGGCCATTCTGGCACCCTTGCGCCCGCTGCCTTAGGACTGAGTTCACTCAGTATTCGCCCTAAATATTTCGGTGAGGCTATCAAACCCCTCTCGCTAACAGCGTATGTCAGGTCGAAAGAAAAACAGTTCTTTTAACATTTCTAACTCCATTTTCTTATCAGGTATAAATTCCTTGATGTTTATCTCTCATCCGACTTCTGCAATAAAAGACTGTGCCGAAGAAAATGAATTGAAGTGGTTTTGATTTAGACACGATGACCAAAAGTCAATTTTGTTTGTAAGTTGCGTTATTTATTGGCAACGCATTTAATGGTAGTGATAAAAGTGTTTTACGTACTTAATTATGTATATATCTGAACCCTAATTATGACAATGAATAAGTTGGACTGAATATTTGTCACAAATACATGAAAAAAAACCAACGGGTAGGTGGGTCGCGAAGTATTTCTTCATACTAAGGGTCGTGTGATGAAAAAGATTGAGAAACACTGCCGTAAATCATAAGTGGTTTTATGTATTTCTCTTAAGTTTCAGTTAACTTATCATATCGATACTTGAGTACGAAACGATGTAAAAACAATATAAGATATAAAGTTGCAGTTGCAAGAGATTCTTAGATAAGAATTTTATTTTACATACATAGGTATAAACAACAGTTTAATGCATTTTTCTTCTCTATGTATCAAGTGATATTCTTTTTGTATAGTAGTCATTCTATTAACGTGTTTCAGCTTTAATTTCATCAATAAAAAAATATCGGAAAATGTTTACTTCTACTTATACAAGAATCATCTCAACTTTGCAATAACGTTTACAATGAAAATACAACCACTGCCCTAACATTAATATTAATAAATGTCATTCATACAAATATAACAGGCAACACGAACAATGAACTGATTTATATTTAACCTTCATTTGTCTACAATTGAAGAATTGATACAAGAAAAATATTAGCTGTAACCTAAAAGGTGTGGCAGTAATGTAGGCGAATGCAGTGCAGACGTCCTAATAAAATAAATAAACCGATAATAATAAATTGACATAATCCTATTAAAGGAAAAGGCGGATACTGTAATATCGCAATATTTATAAATTTGATAATAACTAATATTAATAAAATAATTTTTTAGAATAACAATGATAAAATTGATGATTTTTTATACTTTACAGGTTTAGCGTTATGGCTACAATGTCATCTGATATCTGATGGTGGACACAATAAAGCCTAGTGGAGGGGCTGGCTCTCAAATGCAACAATAAGTATATAGCGGCAGACTTTCAACTTGAGAATGTTGGGCTTTACAAAAAGAACTATGGCTTCCCCACGATGTTTTCCATAACCAAGAGCTTCCCGGTTTAGCTCAAGTTTTTGCAGGTGGATTTGAAATTACGTCCATTGATACGGCGTCTGTTCAGACTGCCAACTGAGTTATCATCGCTTCATATTGCGTTTAATATCTATTTTGTTGTTAATAACAGCTGCCGTTCTCGGCATAACTCAACTCATCGGCAGCTTCATTACACCTCCGATTATGAGCAGCCATGGGAGACGTCTTGCCCACTTCGCTGTCACCATCCCGGTCCTCGCGGGATGGTTCATCACAGCCCTGGCTGAAAACTTTGAAGTGAGTTTCGAAGATGTGGCACTTAACAATGTTATCATCTAAATATTCTATACAGTTGGTAAGCTATAAAAAGCATGTAAAACAACATTCTGAATATTTGTATTCCTAGCTAAACAATTAGTTAAATCTTTACTAAAACTGTTATGTTAATCTGACTCAAAAAGAATCCTTGCCTTTTAAACTGAGGTAGGCTTTTATTCCCATCGTACGCAGTTTCTCGCCAATTTGCTGATTAAAACTAAAATAGATACATCCGCCTCTAGTGCCGTTTTAGTTACGGCAAGTTCAATATCCCAAATTCGCTTAGAACCAATGCAAAAGCGATTCCTGATCTCAGGCAAAGGGAATATTCCCATATTATTAGGGTATTAGTGAGCATTAATAGTTCTTACCAGCGAAATCTGCTGTACTTATTCCGGAACCTGATTATCCGAGAGAGATGAGTATGGATTTATCCAAGAAAAAAGGTGTCCTTTTAATTGCTCATTGCTCTCTTGTTTCTGTGTGTGGATAAGTTAACAAAGTACATGACATTTCGTTTCGGTGTTCTAAAGTCCTCCCTTATTCCTATGTCCTATCAAATAATTCATATTAAGGCTCCGTTTTTATCAAATAAGCTTTATTAAATACAGTGCAACTATATTTTACAGGCTCTACTAGCTGGGAGAATACTTCAAGGTCTGTCGATAGGCATGCTGTCTCCGTTACGATCGGTCCTCATAGGAGAATACGCGAGCCCTGTAAACCGTGGTGGATTCCTCACCACGGTTTCTCTAACACAGGCTTTCGGCATATTCTTTGTTCACCTCGTAGGATCATTCCTAGACTGGCAACAAACAGCGTTGGTCTGCGTATTCTTTCCATTCGCAAGCCTAGTCATGACTATATACTCACCAGAGTCACCCAGTTGGCTAGCATCGAAAGGAAGGTACGATGACTGTCGAGAAGTCTTTCGGTGGCTTCGTGGAGATGGGGAGGAAGAAGAGCTCGAGGAAATGATAAAAGCCAGGATGCTGTGCGTCGAAATGGAATTAACTCAGAAAGTCGGTAAGAAAGTCAATCGTTTTGATGAAATGATGACAACAGTGAAAAAGAAAGAATTCCATAAACCGATTATATTAATGATGCATGCGTATTTGATGGTGCAATTTGCGGGAGGGACCACAATGGCTGCCTACTCGACGAGAATAATAGGGCTGATATTAGGACCGGAGGCGAATCCATACATGTGGATGATAATACTGGACACACAGAGACTGATATCAAATTCGATAGCGGTTTTTGTGATAAATAAATTAAAAAGACGGACGATGATGTTCGCGACCGGCGGTCTGTGTGTTTGCAGCCAGTTGGCAATTGCAGCGTATACATATATGAAGCAAGCTAACGCGTTGCCTTATGACGCTCTATGGATTCCAGCTTTGTTGATTAATGTCCAATTCTTCACGGTTGCCACGGGGATGTTGCCTTTGCCCAACGTCATCGGAGGCGAGGTCTTCCCCTTGGAATACCGGAGCATCGGTGGTACCATAAGTTTGGCTACTATGTCTACATCATTTTTCGTAGTGTTAAAAACGTTTCCAACTCTAATTGAAAGTATAGGTATTTATGGAACGTATACGGTGTACTCTGGACTACTGAGTTACTGCCTGTTTATTATATGGCTATTGTTACCAGAAACCAAAGGGAAGACTTTGCAACAGATCGAGGATGAATTCCGAGGTAGACCGTTGAACAGGCGGGAGATAGAGGAAAGGGAGATCTTCCGATCTTGCCCAGTCCTCTCGTATAAGAGGAAAATGTCCATGAGGAGGTGCAGCAGCGCCATACTGCATTAGACATTGACACAAATACTTTCGCATATCCCGTTGAAGGTTATGCGCGTTAGTGATATGTTATCAAATCCTATATTACGATATTTCTTTACACGAGATCGATAAATGGTGTCAACATGAATTTTACAACAGTTGCGTGCTAAGATATAGGGCGGCAAACTGAAAAAGACTTTATTGCATTGATATAGGTCCCTTATTGGATATTTGCGGTGAGTTTGCGTAAATGGCTGGCTTATGCTGTGGTACCGTGATGATTGTCTTCATATAATTTCTATCGATAAGATATATCTGTGAGTGTATTGATATTATTTATTATTTAAGTGCTACTAAATAAAAGTAGGATACTTTTATCGATACGATGATACTTTGAAAGGATATAAACAATTATATCGCATAAAGCGAAGTCGTCTGATCAAAAATTTGCTTTTGAAGCTGTATCTCGGTGTTTTTTATTCAACACTGTCACTGACTCGGTGTATATTGTTCAACACTGACGAGTGGAACTATCACTGTAATTTTAATTTACCTGACATTTGTTATTACGATCTCCTTGTTTAATAATATCAAATGTTGCCATGTCAAAAAAAAATAAAACTTCAAAGAGTATATTTTTTTTCTATATTTTTTTTCTCTATATATAATTTGGTACAACTTATACCGTCGATCCGTCCAATTATACGCGGTGCTTTGGCTTGATCGTTAATCATACTGATTAATTTAGAGAATATAACTTTAAATCTAGCAACTTTATACATTAATAATAATCGCCGCCGACCACCGGTATTATTGGACAAACGACAAACTTAACTTTAATACACGTATTTACAATAATAATTAATATAATCTTCGTACATAATCAAACACTTCAGATCGGATAATATAGTACGGACTCCATACATCGCACAGGAGAGATCAAATTAACATTATACAAAACAAGTGAAAACCAATTTTATGTCTATTTAACTTATAAACAGCCATTTTCTTAAAAAAACAATTATTAATTATATGCCGCCGGCTTGAAATGCATATAATTACCAACATCACACCCTAGACAATAATAATTACAATTAGTTATTACGCAAGAAACAGTTAATACTTGTCAAATAAAATCTCTGCAGCAGCGAAACCTAACCATCGACAGTAGACGAATGAGTAAGATTTAAAAAAAAACACTGCGTGCGACACGAACAATTGAATACGAGATAGCATTTTTGACGGGATCTTACATCTGTCATGTCCTGATTATATTTGTAATTCGTAAATTTGTTGTTATAAAATATTAATGGAATTTTTCATGATAGCAAAAAATAAGGCATAAATTAATCATTAGTAACTAAGAACATGTTCTATTCCTTTTTTTATTCTTGGCAACTCAGTCCTCAGCCAGGCAGGTTTTGGACGTTTTAGACAAGATGGCGGCTCTCTTGTTTAACCTCTCTTAGAAGTTTTTATGGCAACTAATATATCATGTTCCGAACGATTAATTACAATTCACTTCACTTACGCTCTTCAGCTACACTACATCACGTAAACTGTCGCCTATATTACACAATACAGGGCTAAATAACTAAGTTTATGAATAAAAATAATAATCACAACATGACAGATCAAGATCCCGCCAAAAACTCTAAGAACAGATCTTGTGAGTTGCCACAAAAAAAAAAACATTGGACGGTTTGAATGAAAGTGTCGCCAAGTTGAAGCGTCGTGGAACCCTACACGTTCCCAGAATATTCTTATTATTTTACGTGATATTGGCATGAGCGTTTATAAATAGTTCGCCATTAAATAATACATGCCATAAAATATTTATTGCATCGAAATAAAACTAATTTAAACGGATTTCATCTCGGTTATTATTATTAAGTAATAAGTAACCGCGATAAAATCCGTTTAAATTAGTTTTATTACGACGCATAACATTCGCGTAAACAAAAGAAATCATTATATTTATGGCGTTCTTTAATTCATTCAAGTCGTATAGAACATTTGAAAATGATAATACTTTCACAAAATTATGTTTTTTAGACTGCACCGTATGTTATAAAAACTAATAATGGTACTAGCGGTACTGGAAATCTTCTGTATTCGTGTATATTTAAATTTTAGTTCCAATTAACGAAGAATTTGACCTTGAGCAATTCGTTAAATATTGATAAATGTTCTCAATTTACCGTATAAAGGAACACACGTAATTTTTCATTACCAGTAATTTATAATAAACTATACGCTGTTATCTTATGCAAAGAATTTACATGTCAGTAGATATATCATTAACCTTTTTCAATCTAGACATTTTCTTGGTTAAAACCACAATAATGAATCACCTAATGCGGTTACTCAAGTAGCACAAAGAGTTGATAAGAGTTATAATATGTGATGAGGGGGGGATAACTTTTTATTGCAAGCTTATCGCCAATTATAATCCAGATAATATGGAAGTCATAAAAATAACATCTTTACTCTTGCCTTGAGTTATCACTTACATTCCGAACGTAAGTCCATATTATAAGCAATTTTCCGTCCACTCGATAAACTGTTTATAAATTATTATGACGTCACGGTACGTGCGTAAACGGAAACACGTATGCATATTGTAAAGAAGCTGGCAGTTGTAGCCAATGAACATAGTTCTTGAAGAAAGCTCAAGAGCGCAGTGTCAAAAGCGTGTCACAATTAACTTAATCATTAAAGGAGAGGTTTAGTGACTAATTTTTTCTATGAAACCCCTCGGTTATCAATACATATAACAAGAATGTAAATTTAACATGCCTGTACTTTTTAGATTTATGTAAACAATATTGCATATCAATAACAGTGTGTAATAAAATATTTTTTTTATAGATCGTAGGTTTTGACGTCAGGGCTATAATGACACCTGATTTTAAGTGACGATACGGCCCATGTTGGTGGACACGCTAAACCCGTGGCTCTCAAGTGCAGATGCCGGAACACACCTATTGGTATTTGGCGGCAGATTTTTAAGTTAAGGGTGGTAGCTAGCCAGGCGGACGTTAGAGCTAGCCCTACCACCATGCTATGATTTCCTCACGATGTTTCCTTTCACCGAAAGCCCAAGATCATTGCAGGTGGATTCAAACTCACGTTCCTTGACGCGGCGTCTGTACACACTACCACTGAGCTATCATTACTTCAAAATCATCCATCGCATTTACATCATTATTAGAAATGTCTGTTTGTTTGTTTGATGAAATGATGAAACTTCACCAAGAATAATCATAAAGCGCATCTTCGAGTAACATGTAGTCTTTGCTTCGTTAAAATCGGTTAACTCTATCAAAAGTTATTTTAGTTTGAATGACAGCGCGAGATTAAATAATTTTAGTTCCACGCAAACAAAGTCGCAGGCATAGCATAGGCATAGGTTATTACCTTGAAAAATACTTAGCTATATTGATGAAAAAGGTGTTTATAGAATAACATATACATAATCGCGAAACGTTTATGAAATTAACGCCCTACAAGATCGTAGCACTTGAATGTATTACAAAAATAAATAACTGTTTATTATTCTAGCGTATTTGCCAGCTTGGATCTAGACTGTAAGGGATGAAAAATGAAGTTTTTCTTCGAGCACAAGACATAGGTGTTAACTTCCGCAAGGCGAGGTTAATAATACAACTATAACGGATTGGCAATGGCGCGTAAAGTGTTTAGGGTTCGTTTTCATTGGTCGATAACTCAGTTGTTATACAGAATGCGGGGAGTCCCTGTACAAGGCCTAACATTCAATTAAATTCATGGGGTCGGTGTTAAGCAAGCGTGGTACGGGTATTCGGTTTACTCTATTACTCGTGTACCGTCTACTCAGTCAGACTGTTTAAAAAAAAATGTGCAGTGAAGCATATCTAGCAAACCGTAACGACTAATGAAAACGGTTACCGCATGCGGTTCTTATGGCATGCGTGAACGGAATCTCTCGCACCCCGAATGCGGCCTGAAAAGACCAACGAGTATGAGTCCTTATGTCCACGTCAATTAAAAAGAAAATAATTTGTTAGCGTCTGAATAATATTGAACTTAAATTAAAAACTTTAAATCGAATGAATACGTTTATTAATTTTTTTTTAATGTCATATATACAGTATTATAAAGTTATTAATGAAAGGGTTTAAATTTTACAGAGATCGAGACGATTTTTAACAAAATTTTCATATATATCTCTCTATTGAACATAACCACGATGGAAAATATGGGAGTCACATGTAAACCTAACTTCATTTGAAACAAAACAGCGGTTCAAAAATTTTAATACATTTCTCCGCTCACACATAAATGGAAATGACCCGATAAACAAAACCTCGACCAAACCGTGCAAAATTTGAATTAAAAAAAAATACAATAATTATTCATAATGTTACTGTGATATGCGAAAGTTTGATTTATATATATGATATTTATTATGCAAAATGACACGCTACTTTGAACATTCCCGAAAACATATATCAATATACGTTTGCAAAATTCAATCCATATACATTAAAAAAAAGTTTTTGATGCGTCATGAAAAATTTTGAGACATTTTTTTTTTGTATACTTCATGTTTAGCGTTATGGCCTTAATCTCACCTGATCTTAAGTGACAATACGGCTCAAGTAGGTAGACACGCTAAACCTGTGGAGGAACTGGCTCGCAAGTGCAGCTGCCGGAACACACCTATTGGTATTTGGCGGCAGGCTTATAACTTGAGGGTGGTAGCTAGCCAGGCGGGCATTTGAAAAACCCCTACCACCATGCTATGCTTTCCTCACGATGTTTTCCTTCACCGAAAGCTCAAGCTCATTGTAGGTGCTTGGATTCGAACTCACGTCCCTTGACGCGAAGTCGTACACACTACCACTGAGCTATCATCGCTTTAACTTTAATTTGTTACTTAGCGAGCACGCACCGACATGTAAATCGACACCACGAAGTTACTCTTGGTATTACGTGTTCGTGAGGAGCGATACATATACGGATAGAGACTATATTCTAACCTGTCATCTTAATACTAGCTATGCCCTCGACTTCGTTCGCGTGTAACTATAAATTAACTGATAATTTTGCCTGGTTTTGTAACTCTTTTTCAATACAGCTATGCATCTATTGGTGAGAAAGCCTTCCACAATTATTGCTCTATCAAACACTATAAGATTAGCGCGTTCAACAAACAAACAAACTTTATAATATTGATAACAAAATAAATTGTCAAACGTGTTTCAGATCAGTACATACATAAATACATACACACTTTTTATGTTGCAACGATGAGTTTGAAATAACCCTCATTAGCAAATGTTGTGACTTTCATTTGTATTATAAATAAATGTTCAATATCTTTAAAGAAATCATATGAAGGGTTCTTAAATGGTACCAGTATTCATTTAATAAAAATTCTAAGACAAACTAGAGTATAGGCAGGGACGTAGTCAGGCAGAGCAACGGGGGTCTGGTTACACAATGACAGCTAGCTCTAAACCCCTCAATTTACGTGTGGCAACATTATTATCTATGGAAATATATATCAAAAAATACTATAATGTCGAACGCAGCGATAAATCTTTCTCTTTCAAAACCCCAAAAAAATACAAGACGTGCCAAATCGTACAGTAAAAGAGTGCATACACGCAATTATACCAAATAGTAAAAATAAAAATTACTATCAACACATACTACGGTGAAGAATACATCAAGAGTCATAATAATAAAAAAAAAATACTATACATATATCTATAAAAAGTGTAACACAAAACAACCTTAACGACAATATAGGCGACGTGTGTACGTCGCAAGCTCCTTATGCCGTTCCCACACACTCGGAGTCGCGCTCGCACGCGACACCGCGCCGCCCACTGTGCGGGACCGCCTTAAAAACCTAATAAGGCCTTCGCCTCAATATACATCGAACTACCTCTATTTATGTACACGTTCAATTTTTTTTCTCTACAACGATACAGAATTTATGAAATTTAGTAGAAAAAAAAAAAAAAAAAAACAAAAAAAACCTCAATACGGTGACTTTCGTGATATTAAAATATGAAGTGCTGCATATATAATTTAATATGGATAATTATAACTTTACATTTTACAACAGTTTGTGAAACGAGAGATTTGTGAAAGTGGTTTAATTTAAATGTCAGTTCACTCGGCTCAATCTGTTAATACTATTTCTTCATTTTTATTATAATCCCCTAGACTTTTAAAACGTTTATAAAAACAAACGATTAAGATAAAACTTTCATTAAAGTGCGAAAGTATGGAGTTTTCTTTCCCTAAATCTTTTTTTTTATTGCATTTAATTAGTACACTATAAATATAAATACAAAGAATGATAATGGTGTTTATCCTAAAAGTAATGTAATGAAATAAACAAGCGAACTGATTGTGATAAATTGAACAGTAAAATCATTTAATCCAAGCAAACAACTTATAATTGACTAAATTTGTATATTAATAAAACAGATTCACCTCAATGAATGGACTTAAATAATAATTACAAAACTGAGCCAAGCTGTGAACACATACATACACATACAAAAACCTCTCATACACACACAACACATACACATATATAATCTACTTAGTACTATCAGTTTCATTGAAAATATCTTTTCAGTTACAATAAAAAAGTGTACTAGAGTTTAAAAAAATATTTACAAAACATATCTCCGAGGACCGAGTCCCCTGTATTATCGACATCTATCTCCGAGTTTATCGAACGCATCCCAACTCTAATTCGTGACCATAGACTATTTCAATACTTAATAAGTATGTGGCTTTAAGTATATCTGCACATGGAACACAGTGGCATGTATTCGAATCACTTTAGTCATACTTTGTGACAAAAGCGAATTTATGGGTTGCTTTCAGGATAGTA
Organism: Actias luna; assembly: GCA_039707435.1. Classification (NCBI taxonomy): domain Eukaryota; kingdom Metazoa; phylum Arthropoda; class Insecta; order Lepidoptera; family Saturniidae; genus Actias; species Actias luna. The sequence continues at coordinate 12,161,238 of JAZHAC010000010.1, forward strand.
TGCATGTTAGCATAGTGAAATTATTCAAATTAGAAAGAACATGTTTATTCCTAGGATAAAAAAAACATTTAATATTAAATTTAAAGTAAAGTCTCAAAAAGAATACTCCGGAATATACAAAATATTGGGTGAGGTTATTATTTAATAGGCAATAGAAAAAATATCTCATACTTATACTTTTGCTTTAGCATTTTTTTAAATTATTACTTCTCTTATGTGCATGCGTTTGTGTATAAACTGATGATAAATATTAATATATACCACCCTGCAACTGCTCAAGCTGAGGGTCAGCCGTTTTATGGGTCCCTTATGAATATTGCCATAGTACTTACTCTAAAGTTCAATAAGGCTGTGAAAGCCCTTAGAGTAACAGAATATGTCAAAGCGAACAAAAAAAAATAATCAGTCCACATAATACAAGTTTAAAGTGATATGATCATTTATATTTAAAAAGCAGTAGAATAGCAACTTTTATATTATTGAAAATATTAAACAAACACATTAATGAAATTGGGTTTTGTTTCAGAGGAGGAATACTTGGTCAATTTTAATTGGCAACATATTCTAGAGTTTAGTTTTTAGCTCTAAATTTGCTCTTGATAACTTTGATTCATAGTTAATTCATACACAGTTCTAAGACACTTATCGTTTCATTGTGTTCCTCAACATGCATAAATTAAAATTATCCCCCAATTTTTTGTAAATCATCATTACAATAATTGTAATAATTGTCGAGTAGAAAAAGATGTTAGCATAAGCAGAGTAAAACAATAACACATTGGTCAAAATATGAACAGGGAATAGTTACTCCTACATTTCAAATTTACAGGTAACCTCTCACAGAAAGTATTTCCTAATATTTTATCAGACACACCCTTAGAGAGACAACAACGCTGGCAACACATTATTCAACATTAAAACATGGAGAGAATTTGTAAATTTCATCTAAATATTTATAACACTGAGAACACACAAATTTGTAACGAGCTACGGAATATTTAGAAATTCAAAAACCACCTTTAACAATATTTTCTTCTAATTTTTAATGTCAAAATGACAAATCGATATTGCAACTGTGTAATGTGACAACTTCATTGAAAATAGATTTTCATATTACATATTGTCACGTCTATTTATTTATTGGCTCCTTCACTGTCCTTTTCTGACTTTGCTGAATAAGAGTTGACCAGTTTTACATTGTAAGTTATATATTTAATTAAATATTGGATAGAACTGAGATCCCTGCAAAGTTTACCCTCAAAATATTCTACCCTGATAATATAGGCTGTATTTAATTTTTATATGCAAATTGAAGTTAGTATTTTCTGTCATTATGAAAATACGATTGATTGAAATGTATTTTCATGAAACTATACTTGGCTTTTTGCTTTGTATCTTTCAATATAAGTTACATTGAATATTTTATATAACATTTTTTTTTGTGCTAACAAAAACATTACTTATAATGTTTTATTAAATGTTTGTTATTGTTTTTTAAGTATTTTCCAGATGCAAAATGTAAATTTTATACATATTTTATATAAAGATTTTCGATAACGGAAACATTTTTCGATTAAAAATAATTGAGAGCCATTAAGTTATAAATATAGTATTTATTAATTTTAGGTATTTATTGTAAAAATTTCATTTACCTATAGCTGACTTTCCACAAATATAGTCACCTTAATGAATAAAGGCCCCGTTACGCCATGGTATTAATTCAAATTTTCACTATTCACATATAAAATACCTAAAAGCACCGTATTTCATATACAATCCATTATAAAATTTCAATTATTTATCCATATATCGATATTATGACCGAAATTAAGTTGTTGTTAATTGGCACAACACATTCTATTATTGCTTTGCTGGATGAAAGAAAAAATGATAAGCGAGATCTGTGAGAGCAGTAGTAAGTATTGTTATGTGTATATATAATATGTGAAATTATAGTACTAATACCTAATCCAACAAATAATGTCATTTTCAAATCAAAACTCAAATATCGCTTACACTAGCCATGTGTAAACTGTAAGACTTTAAAAAACCTACATTCATTTTTAATACATTTCGATTAATTATACAATAAATTAAGAACACATTTCCTTTTTTTAACAGATCATACCCAGTACTACACCTATGAAAACATACCAAAACGTATATATGTATATAATAAGTAAGATCATATATGAGTTTCTATCATCCAGCACTCGCATCAACGATTCTATTAAAATAATGTCACATTTGTATAACTATCTACACATGTATTGGGTAGCCTATAACTATAGACTTACCGACATCGTGTATACATTACATAGATCAACCCTCATCGTGTTACAGATTATCTACTTACGCGGATACGACAGTCTTAATGCCGGTCGCAAAAGTTGCCACTTCGTAGACGCGCAAATTGACACTCCACTGTTGCGCAAATAGACACTTCACTGTTGCGCAAATATACACTACACTGTTGCGCAAACTGACACTTCACAGATAAGCGCGCAAGTTATAACGATGTATGATATCGATTAGGATCGAGCGCATAATCGATTTCAGCGTAATCGATTTGAGTGTACCGACGGGCGCGGTTCAGTTGTGCGGCCTGTCGGCGCGGTCGGCGCGGTCGTTGCGGTCGTTGCGGTCGTTGCGGTGCGTGCGGGCGGAGCGGGCGCAGTTCCCGCAGACGTAGTCGTCGTCGTCCCGCAGCGCGGCGCGGCTGAGGCCGACGCAGTGCATGTGGAACCACTGGTCGCAGCCGCCGTCGCACTGGACCCAGTCCACCTTGCCTGGACAGTTACAATTCACTGTATATCATATTTATTACATATATACAATATTACATTACATGGATGAAGCGATGATAGCTCAGTGGTAGTGTGCACGACTTCGCGTCAAGGGACGTGGGTTCGAACCCAAGCACCTATAATGAGCTTGAGCTTTCGGTGTAGGAAAACATCGTGAGGAAACCATAGCATGGTGGTAGGGCTTTTTCTAATGCCCGCCTGGGTAGCTACCACCCTCTAGTTGTGAACCTGCCGCCAAATACCAATAGGTGTGTTCCGGCAGCAGCACTTGAGAGCCAGTTTCTTCACAGGTTTAGCGTGTCTACCAACTTGGACCGTGTCGTCACTTAAGATCAGGTGAGATCATGGTCATAACGCTAAACCTTAAGTATAAAAAAAAAATGGAATAGATATTATATAATAGAATATGTTCTATGAGATTGCAGAAGCGTCGGCTCTAGCAATATGTATAATTTTCATTGATCAGAGAAGTTAAATATATCCGTAGCACCAAATATTCACACGAGTTCAATGCCCTTAAGATATTTGAATAAACATATTACATACACAATACAATTATTTAGCAAACAAATTTCGCCTTTCTTGATAAACTTTGCCGTATCAATTTTTATAACCAAACTTATCCCTTCCCCCCTGGAGCGGGTATGTTTGAAGGGATGGTATCGAAATAAAACCAATTTAAACGGATCTTATTGCGGTTATTTATTAATTTTGATCCCGACGTTTCAGCCTTCGTATTCACGGGGCGAACTAAGGCGTAGGTTGTCCAGAAAAGTTCATATAAATCTATCTAGTTTCATTTCGATGCCCAATAATGATTTACAAATATAAACATCAAAACAGAACCAATAATACAGATATATAAATCTTACATCCCTTCGGTGATGTTCCAGTTACGTGCGATGAATACGCCTCGAATGCCTCGCTTACACTGAACTCATAGCTGCGCATTTATATAGTAATCAGCGTTATAAACTACCCTCCTATAACTATACTCTACCATAAAACACCCACCATATAACTGTAACCCTATATATACACTATAACCAATACAGAAAGAAAGAAAGAAAGAAAGCTTTTTGAATCATTTAAAATATTTATGCAGATGGTATATAAATGAAGTTACCAGTAGGTCGGAGACAGTTGGTCGCTGCACAGTCTTCGTCATCATCAGCCGAGGACATGGACGAGGAGCTGCTCCGACGTGATGCGCTTATCCGACGGCTCGACGTACTCTGGGAACCGCTATCACCTGCACACATCGTAAAGTGTATATTAGTGTATATATATATATATTTGTATAGATAGAGAGAGAGAGAGAGAGAGAGAAAGAGAGAGAGAGAGAGAGAGAGAGAGAGAGAGAAAGAGAGAGAGAGAGAGAGAGAAAGAGAGAGAGAGAGAGAGAGAAAGAGAGAGAAAGAGAGAGAGAGAGAGAGAGAAAGTTTGTTCGTTTAAACGCGCTAATTTTAGAAACTACCAATAGGATTAAATAATGCCTTTTTGATATTTCATAAAGCAATCGCTGAGAACGGCATTAGACTATTCAACATCACGCTATTCCCAATAGAAGCAAAGCTGTATACAAAAAAGTTTTTTTTTAATGTAATACTGGGCGAACAAGCAAGCGTGTCATCTGATGATAGGTGATCACCGCCGCCCATAGACACCCACTACACCTGGAGAATCGCAGGTCGGTTTTAGGACTGGCTCTCAAGTGCAATTGCCGGAACACACCTATTGGTATTTGCTGGCAGATTTTCAACTGGAGCGTGGTAGCTAGCCAGGTGGAATGGAAAAAGCCCTACCACCATACTATGATTTCATCACGACGTTTATCTTCACCGAAACCTCAAGCTCATTGTAGGTGGTTGAATTAGTACTCAAGTCCCATGACGCGACGTTCCTACTCACTACCATTGACCCATCATTCATCATTCAGACATTAATTTAAAATAAATGCTATTTGCTATATAATTATTAGTAGAATAGTCACCGAGTCTGCCGGCCCCCTTGCCGCGGTGTGAAGCCGCGAGACCCCGTTTCCGTCGCTCCTGTCGCGCCATGTAGTGTTTCCTCATCATCAGACTGGACCCTGAAGACACGCCCTGGGGAAAAACGAACATCATTATTTTATGAATTCTTATTATACCTTTCCCGGGTTAGCTGTTTTACCATTTGGGATGATCCATAAATTAAGTCCGACATTAAAAGAGGCGAGGGGGTCAAGAAGCGAGGGGGTCGAGGAGCGAGGGAGTCTAGGGGCGAGGGGGTCGAGGGGCGAGGGAGTCTAGGGGCGAGGGGGTCTAGGGGCGAGGGGGTTAATAAACTGTGGAACGTCTCACTTCAAAATCGGATAATACATTTAAGCAGTAAAAAGCGAAATGTGATCGACTATCAGTAATTTAATTCTATGAGTTCAGTTATGTAAAATTATTGTAAGTTGTGTGACGTCACACTATGAGGGAAGGAGTAGTTATATATATGTGATAAGCACAGTGGGTCATTCCAAAAAATCAAGTGACGTAATCTATGGATGACCATTGCCAAGTAGGTCAATAACATGAACATTATTTTTTTCTTCCTTCTATAGACACCTGGAACTAAAAACCACCTAGATCTATTTTCATATAGATAGGTCAAATTGTATTAAAAAAATTACATTTTAATCCCATACAAGTTTCAAGGAACAAACTAAAAGGTGAAAACATTTTCGGTGCATATATCAGTATATACAGTATTGCATGTCCGCATGTTTTATTGTCGCACCTGCACCGAGATTTTCTCACTAATAATGTTTTTAACTCACTTGTTTCCTGTTTAGGTAATTAGTAGCTGTGTTCGTCGCCCGTTTCAATGTAGTTTTTGTCGTAGTCGCACCTAAGGATAATACAAATGTAATATAAGTACCGTAAATAATATAATAATATAAATAATGCAATTGAGGCGGATGTTGTAATATATGGACCGTTTATTTTGAAAGTGGTGTAAGTCCATTTTCTTTTGTTTCGAGAAGATTAAAGGTTACTATATTTGTTGATAATGCAATTTCATTTACCGACCGATTTTAAGTTGTACAAAACATGGGATTTTTTTGAGAAATTAAACAAGGACTAGTTATATATATAAAAAATTTACATTAAATTAAGCATGAATTACGTGATAGCTCATTTTTCTCAAAAAAGGACTTACACCACTTTCAAAATAAACGTTCCATATAATGCATGAGGTGGTTACAATCAGGACGGTTGAGGTGATGTCGATTGGTTTCAGAGTAATGTGTCATTTAGAGGATGAACAAAAAAAAAAATTTGTTAACTAAAATTATCAAATTCTTTCAACGCTCTCGTTATCATTACAACAAATACTGTAACGATGTAGGCATATTTTGTAATAGCCTATAAAATTTTGTAATAACTTATAAAAAGAAAGTCAGTGATGTATTGTTTAAAGATTCATATTGAGAAATTATGTATTTTTCGGAATTTTTCATTTGATGTAATTAAATTTTATTGTGTTTTAGTTATACATCTAGATTGTCTTGTTACAGTTTTTCTAATAAAGTCATAGATTTTTAAATATATGGTACTATAGGCCTATTAGTTTATATTGTCTTGATATAATATATTCGACACGTGCTAAACATTGCACTGAAAGTAGATGCCATATGATATCAACCATCGCCTGAAACATACACTGAGGGCAATGTCAAATATGCATGTTTGTACAGTAGTCTTTCTAAGCGCGCTAGAGTTGACTCGCTTATTGCTGTTTCTTTCATTCTCGTCATTATACTATCTCATCATACTGCTATATAATATGTCTAATATATATTTATGTAATGGTTGTTTGTTGTGTATATTATAAACGTTACACAGTTGAGGAGTATATATTTATGTTATTACCGTGATGGTGTCGCGTGCGCGTGCGCTTCACCTGGTGGTGGTGCCGCGGCTGCCGGCTCGCGCGCTTGCGACGCCCCGCCTCCAGCAGCCGCGCCCCGCCCCGCCGGCCCGGCCCCGCCCCCGCGCCGCCCGCCGCCGCCCCGCCCCCAGCGCCGGCCCCGCCCCCGCCCGCCGCGCACTGCCCCGCGGCCGCGCGCGCGCCGCACACGGCCGCCCACACTTGCGTCTGTTCCTCCAACCGCACCTGTGACACGATATACAGTTTATACCTTTAATATATATTAATATTAAGACTAGCTTTTACCCGTGGATTTGCTCGCGTTAATAATGATTTTGTTAAACAATTATGATTCCGGTACTCGCTATTTACATATAACATAAGGAGACAGATACAAAAACATTTGTGCTCGTAGTCATTTATACGCTAGGCCGGTCACTATTTTAGGTGACAATGGTTTACACATAAAATTTAGATGTAGTAGAACCTCGTTAAGTCGAACCTCGATAAGTTGAAAACCTCCTAATCTCGAAAAAATGTTTAATTATCTTCATTTCAAACACCAAAATCGCCATTCTCTATAAGTCGAAACTCTACGACTCGAATTTTTTGGCGTCACTCTTGATGTTCGACTTATAGGGGTTCTAATGTATATGCAACCACAGGCTTTTTGTAAAATTATTTAAGGATAAAATTTCCATTATATATTATATACGTGTAACTCTAACAGTTTTTGCAGCGTACGCGAGAATAGCTCGCAGATTGCAGTATTTTTTCCTAGTTACTTGTACACTTATCGTTATATTTTAGACAATTAACACAATATCTTTATAAATTATATATAGCCTATGTATTACTCTGATGCGTTAGATATATTATTGTAAAGTTTCCTCACAATCAGTTTCAGTATATTCAATTAATATATTGAATATATTGAGTTTTAGTATAGTTTCAGTTTCAGTATAGTAAGTCAGAATTCAAATTCAGTAGCTTTTGCGTGAAAAATTAATAAATATCCATACATCCATACTTACAAACATTCGCTTTTATAATGTCAGTAAGGAAGTAAGGATTATGCAGAATAAGAGCCCAATAAAATCATGTGGCAACCCAAACAAAACATCCTTGCGTCCTTAAACGTTTCTTAACACTATGTATTTTATTAAGTTTACAATATACAAGGTAACGGGCATACGCGATTTCATTTATAAAGCCCTTACAAAAACCAATGTGTCTACGTAAATTCCCTACAGACTTAAACGCGATCAGACCGATTTCGATGAAATTATTACACAATCTACCGATTAACACAACAAAGTGATCTTTGTAAAGTGCGGTAGTCATCATTTGTATTTTTCCGGGGAATTAAAATAAATCTGAATTTCATGTCAACTGATTTGTAGGCAAAATTTAGATAATTCTTAATAATTTAATATTTAGCAACAACCAATTATGTAATTATGTTAATTTTCGATTTATATAAAACATTTGTCGGAGTGCACCTATACTACTAAAGTGTATTCATATGAATCATCATCAATCAAGCTCAAGTTATTTTACAAGTTAATTTATCTATTGATATTCTTGAAATTATTCGTACTATTTAAAATACATTATTTGTTTAAATTTTAACATCATATAAAAAAAAAAAAATACGGCGGTTAATAATGTTACTGGGCCGTACTGAAACTTTGAAGCGATCGATAGCTCAGTGGCAACGTGTAGGAACACCGCGTCATGGGACGTGAGTTCGAATCTAATCACCTATAATGAGCTTGAGCATTCGGTGAAGAAAAACATCGTCAGAAAACCATAGCATGGTGGTATGATTTTTTCTGTGCCCGCTTGGCTAGCTACCACCCTCAAGTTGAAAATCTACCCTCAAACACCAATAGGTGTGTTCCGACGGTGGTACTTGAGAGCCAGTCCTTCCTATAAAGGCCGTCAACGGACCTGAGATTCCCCTGGAGTTGTGTCTATGAGCGGCGTTGACCATATACCATCAGGTTCAGTACAGTGATTTCGCTGAGTTGGGATAAAAACAGGGTAAAAGATGGGTACCTCGAGCAAGTCTCCCTCCAGCATGAGGTCCTCGAGCTTGTGCAGCAGCGCGGGCGCGAGCCTCGCGTTGGGGGAGCGCGGGCTGGCGCTGTACGCGTGCTCCACGCTCGCTGAACATCTGTCGGTAAACGCACACTCCTCAGTAACTCTCTAACTACCTCCCCTTCTCTCTCTCATACACTTCTCAGTGACTCTTCTATATATATATACTCTTCAACCACTCTTCAAACCAATTGTCCCCTTTGTCATATAACAACTTATCAAAGCAAACCTCCACCTTCTTAAATACTCCTCAGTAACTAAAACTAACTTCCCCTTATCATATACTAGTCAACAACTCTTTAAACCAATCCTCCCCTTCTCATATACTACTCAACAACTCTTTAAACCAATCCTCCCCTTCTCATATACTACTCAACAACTCTTCAAACTATTCCCCCCCCCCCCTTTCTCATATACTCCTCAACAACTCTTTAAACCAATCCTCCCCTTCTCATATACTACTCAAGAACTCTTCAAACTATTCCTCCCCCTTTCTCATACACTCCTCTTTAACACTTCAACTACCCCCCTCTTCTCCATATACTACTCAACAACTCTTTATACTAATGCTCCCCTTCTCATATACCACTCAACAACTCTTCTAATAAAATCTACGCCCTTCTCATATTCTCTTCAGTAATTCTTTAAACTAAACCTCCCCCTTCTCATATACTCCTCAACAACTCTTCAAAACTGCACTTATAATATTCATTAGCTATATAGCCTACCCTATAACGTTTTTCACTATAGAACTTATCTTTAACAAATATCAGTTCAAATGGTTGACTACTAATCCGGTTACATGTTTATTACCATAAAAAGCGATAATGGTTCGGTAATGTGTAAAGAAGTCGCGTCTATAGACGTGAGTTCAAATCTGAAGCCCAAACTTACTGTGAAGGAAAACATCATGATAGAAACATAAAATGATGGTAGGGCTTTTTCTAATGCCCTTCTGGCTAGCAACCACCATAAAGTTGGTAATCTACCGTGAAATACCTATGTATAGGTGTGTTCCGGTAGTTGCACTTGGGAGCCAGTCCCTCCATTGGGCTTAGCGTGGTCACCATCTTGGACCACACCGTCACTTAACATCAGGTGAAATTTTTGTCATAACACAAAAGTGCAAAAAAATGAAACTTATTCCATACTTCAAAAACACAACCTTGAAAACGCAATATTTTTCAACTTTAATAGTAAAATTGACTGCTTCGATATATAAGGTCTGCATAAAGATGGGATACTACAATTGACAAGTTAATTATATTTCATTAATGAACTAACTGATAAGGGAATAGATAAGAATGTGTTAATAAAAAAACAGCATATTAATTATAACAAAATAGTTACATCAAATAGTTTATATGAAGACCTTATCAGAATATTAGTACTCCAGTTCTTCAGCCTGCAGATTCATACTGAGAGAGTGACCTGTTTGGCAACACCTTGTCAACTTTGTTGTTTGTTATATATATATATATATTTTTAATGTATGTATGTACATATGTCCAATTCTTTTTCTTTATTTCTTTCCTTTCTTTTTCAATATGAATATTTTAAACAGTATGTAACATATAAAAGATATATATGATAGAAACTTTAAGAGTAACGTTACCTTGGATTTTGTGACACACTCTGTGACTCGTGAGCTCTGCCCGTGGCTTTCTTTAGTTCTGCGTTTAATTTGTCAGCTTTCTCCCGATTTACCTGAATATAAAATGAAACTATAATAATGCAGTATTTGAATTTCTGTTTAATATGTTAAAGGTTTAACTTGCGCTGTGATGACGTGTGAATGGTAGTCACGTGGTAACGATGCATAATTAGTTTGAGTGGGTGGTGAGCGGTAGTTACGCGGTACAGGTGTATGATTAGTGTATGTGGGTGGTGAGCGGTAGTTACGTGTTCGTGGTGCATGTGTAGTGTATGTGGGCGGTGAGCGGTAGTTACGTGGGAGTGGTGCATGAGTAGTGTATGTGGGTGGTGAGCGGTAGTTACGTGGGAGTGGTGCATGAGTAGTGTATGTGGGTGGTGAGCGGTAGTTACGTGGGAGTGGTGCATGAGTAGTGTACGTGGGTGGTGAGCGGTAGTGGTGCATGAGTAGTGTATGTGGGTGGTGAGCGGTAGTAGTGCATGAGTAGTGTAGGTAGGTGGTAGGGTAGGGAGGTAGTCACATGGTGGGCCCGGTGGTGGTGGTGGAGATGGTGCGCGAGCAGCGGGTCGGCGAGCAGCGCGCGGGCGGCGTCCTGCCAGGCCATGCCGCGCTCGGTGACGCACTGCAGCGCCTCGCCCTCCGCGAGCCGGACCGGCAGTTTCTGGAGCCAGACCTGCACGCGACCAATCAACCGTTCACGACCGTTCAACATTTTTTACCACTTTCTCTTCCTAGATAAAATTTTATTTGGTTGTAAAAAGGGATTAATCTCACTAAACTTTTAATGTACCGAAAATAAAAGCTGTTTTAATAGAATTTAGATTTTTCCTAGATAGGTACACTATATCATCATTAACTCAACTATCAATAATCAATATTAACTTAGCTCTCAAATATAAGAAATCGCACATTTCAAAATGTAAAATATTATGTAAGAATAGCTTTTTGGACATCAAATAACGCACCAAAACCTGGTGGAGAAATATATTGAATGCTAAGCCGAAATATAAACAGAAAATTTAAAAGTAACTTTTTTATCTATACATGTGTATGTGACATTTAATACTTAAAAATAGCCTGCATTACTGCATGTCTCCCACATTTCAATACCTTTACACAAATGAAAAAACACATACAAAACTATCATTCATACAACCCATTGTACAATCTAGTTTAAGATGAGAATACTCGAAATTTAAATCAGAAAATGTACCAACTACCAAAATATGGTAGTTAGCAAACTTATGTTTTTGTAATTTTCCTTTTCGAGCAGAAAATATTTTTCTTTTATAAATCCTTAGTATAGAGGTATTGGACACCCATTTTATCAATGTAATTACAAATATATTTTAAGTTATCTTTTCAACAAGCTTAGTATTTCAAGCCAGACAACATTATTTAGGCAATTTAAAGAGGAAGCATTAAAAAATTATAAGTCTCACCAATAGAGCCAAGATCCGATCTAACCGGGGTCGTTTTGTGCGCATGCAGTCCGAACATAAGAACTTGGGTTCGAGTCCCGAGTAGGGCGAATCGGCCGGCTCAGGTGACTCCTCGCGTTCCTCCTTGGACGCAGCTATACAGGAAGCTGAAGAAACGCATACACAATTTATAATCTCCCTGGTATCATTAATATTTCAATGCTAAATAACTATATAATCATTGCAAAAAATTGGCCTAAATATCTTCTTCGAATCCAACGGCATGAAAAATAAAATTAATATACAATCAATATAACTATAAGCTATATATTTAAGCAGATAAGTCATTTTGAGAGAATACAAAACAATAAAATAAAATGTCAGAAATAAAAATATCGATAAGTAAATGTACGCACGCAAGAACACGCACGTATGCGTACATGAAGGATGTTTATTTCTGATTTCCTATCATATTTTAATAATGTGATATTTCTATATAGTATATATACTGGCGCAATGTTTAAACTATTACATATTTCTTCACAGCACATTTAATAAAAACAAAAAATCCATTTAGAAAGAAATCATTATTAAAAAAATTAAACGTGTAGTCTATTTGTGCACAATCAATGGCATGTTTTTGAATATCTCTCTCTCTCTCTGTGTGCGTGTTTGTTTGTGTGTTTTTGAGTGTTTGTGTGTGTGTCTTTGAATAGTTTTGTGTCAATGACTATGGTTTATCTATAGATCTATGGTGACTAAACAAAAAAAAAAAAGGAAAATACGTCTTATGCACCTGTTTCCTATGTCAATATGTTCATAGGATTTATTTGTTTCATAAATAATTCTCTATTCGAGTGGAATAAATCTATATGATAGAAGCTCGTATCACACACGCTAAAACATTATTTTTTAGATGAATGTAAGAGGATGTGTAGTGCAGTGTTACCGTGGAACCAGTCCTTGCAGAGCTCGCACTGCGTCATGACCCCGTACTGCCGCTTCTGGCACACGCAGAAGGTGACGCCGGCGGAGGGCGGCGCGCGCACCTCCTTCCGCATGTTCCGCGCCCTTACAACATCACACACACACATATATATACTGTTGATGCTCGTTAAGTCGAACCTCGGTAACTTGAAAACCTCCAAATCTTGAAAAAATATTTTGTTCTCCTAGCTGTTAACACTAAACCGTCAATTTTGTATACGTTGAAAACTCGATACCTCGAACTTTTTGGCACCTCCTTTGATGTTCGACTTATAGAGGTTCTACTGGGTATATATGTACATACATCGGAATATATTAATAGTACTTTCAATTCGATGGATAAAGCTATAAAATTATATATAAGCAATTTAAAATAATAACACAACTACAATTTAATATTATCACTATAAAAAACATTAATCAAATTTACAAAATAAATATACACGATAGAAGCTCTTGGTTATCATGCATCCAAAGTAACCTAACCCAGAACCTAACTCCAACCTGACCATCTCAACGATACTTCTGAAATACTTCAGTATACCTATAGGTCCATTTTAAAGCTAAATATATCTTGAGAGTCAGTCCTTCTACAGGTTTAGTGTGTCTACCAACTCCGTATCGTCACTTAAGATCAGGTGAGATTATGGCCATAACGTTAAGCCTTAAGTATAAAAAAAATGCAGAAACAACACTATTAGAAATCTGTAAATATGTATGTATATAGTTATTGAGATACCTGAGTTGCTTCATGGCGTTGAGCTCGTTGGTCTCGGCTTGCTTGAAGGCGGCGACTATCTCTGTGGGCGTGGAGTCCTCGCTGAAGTTCCGGAAGAACAGGCCCGCCTCCAGCGAGGAGGGCGGAGGCTCCTCGTCGCCGGAGCCCTCGTGTGTGGGGGCCGGAGCCCGGCCGCGCCTCCGCCCCGGGCCCTGCGGCTCCCCGCACTCGGTGCGCGGTGACAGCGCCTCCAGCAACGAATACGGCCAGTTCTGTGTCCGGGAATCATATATATATATACCTAACTCGACACCTGACTTTAACCGGAGCTGAGGGTCTTTAGCGCTCACCGTGACGCTGTCAAAGCCCTTAAGGGTAAAAGCGTATGTCAGGACGACAAAAAAAAAATCTAGCTTTAAATGTAAATTCAAATAAACATTATTATGTTAAGTTATTAGAAACAGCAAATATCTTTTCATATTGTTCATTCATATTGTTAACGTAACAAGGACAATAATGAAACAGACACTGGCTGATAATTATAAAAATGTATTGCCTATGTAAAATCACGAAACTGCGTGGATAAAATATATTTGGGACGTCGAATGTCTCGGAATATAAAATGATTCTTCAATTTTTTTATGTTAATTATAGCAATTCAGTTCATATGTGTCTATTATTACTGTTTATGAAATCGTTACATAATTAGACAGTTAGGTTCATTAGAGTATGAAATATACACACATTTATTTCATCGCTTATAAGCCTTGATTTGTATATAATAAAATAGATTGTAACCGAAAAGTGACATATGGAAATAAGGTTGATTTATACATTAATTAATAACTACTTTTAACTGATACTGTATATATTAAATAAATTTATTCAGATGTATTTTAATATTTTTGTGTCAAACTTCATTAGTTATTAGTAAATGTAAATAATATAAGTAAGCCAATCACTATATAATTAATTCAAAATGCCAAAAAAAATTTATTATTGCTTCTCTTAAAAAAAATCCTACACAAAATGAAAAATGTTTTTACACTGTTTTTCGTATATTCTATAATAGATAATCTTATCCATTATTACCGATTCAGTCTTATACTATTATTTAAAGTTGCATAAGAAAGGCACTATTCAATATTACAGCCTTTTAAAACGTTACGATGCGTTACAAGGGCGGGAGAGATTTCGAACAACGCGCTACGTAACATTGTTTTTTTTTTTTTTTCAATAAAAAAATTAGCTCATTATAATTTCCCAAGATCACATGTTTATGTTTTACGGAGAATCTCTTGACTATTACAAATTTCATTTTCGGAGGTTAAGATAAATAAGTTCTTAGTTATTTAAGAATTTATTGGTAAAAAAGGGAAAACATAATTATGACCTTTACATAAAAATGCTTACTTGGGTGTTACGTAACGTTTGAGGGGGAGGTGGTATAGAAAAATATTACGGCGCGTTCGTTACATGGAAGAGGGGGAAATTCAAAGATCAATAAAAATCGCGTGACGTAATACTTGAACGGCCCTTTTACTTGAAATAAAATTTTAATAACAAAAAGTAGACTATCACCGAATCTCAGGTCGCATCTATCTCTATACCCAAAACTCATCATAATCGATTCAGCGGTTAAGGCTATTTGCAACAGTTATTTCTCATTACACATTTTGTATAATATTTTTACTAACAATAAGTTCCCGTCTAATCTATCAATATGGCACCAACAATGAATCAATGGATTGAAAGACAGACATACAAAGGCGAACCTATTAACTATCCATGGATTCACCGTGTGACTGCCGGATCCATCCTGTGGTAGAGAGGAAAGCTCCAAGCAGTTCCCGAGACTTGCGACACAGGTGTTGGTTTAAAGGGCCTCTTTCTTACTCGTGTTTCTCTCCCAGTACAGTCGCAAAATGGTAGAAGTTTCTTAGCGCAGCTTTAGATATATATATATAGAACTTACTGCAGTCCAAGGTTCAATTTAGAATGGAACAATACAGCGATGATAGCTCAGCGGTAGTGTGTACGACTTCGCGTCAAGGGACGTGAGTTCGAATCCGAGCACCTACAATGAGCTTGAGCTTTCGGTGAAGGAAAACATCGTGAGGAAACCATAGCATGGTGGTAGGGCTCCTTCTAATGCCCGCCTGGGTATCTACCACCCTCAAGTTGTAAACCTGCCGCCAAACACCAATAGGTGTGTTCCGGCAGCTGCACTTGAGAGCCAGTCCCTCCACAGGTTTAGCGTGTCTATCAACTTGAGCCGTATCGTCACTTAAGATCAGGTGAGATTATGGCCGTAATGCTAAACCTTAAGTATAAAAAAAAAAAAACATGATTCGTAAGGCTTTAAGGGTTAGATCGAAGACTGGTGAAGAAAGGGGGGGTGGGGGGAGTGGGGGGTGAGGGGGGTGTGAGGGGGGTGTGAGGGGGGGTGTGAGGGGGGGTGTGAGGGGGGTGTGAGGGGGGTGTGAGGGGGGGTGTGAGGGGGGGTGTGGGGGTGTGAGGGGGGTGTGGTGGTACCTTCTTGAGGAACATGTCGGCGGCCCCGCGCTTCCACTCGCGCGCCGCGTGCAGCGCCGCCGACAGCTGCTCCTTCTCGTAGAGCTGCAGCGGGATGTGCGCCCCGCGACGCGCCAGCGCAGCCACGCTGTGCCGGTACGGGTACAGCTCCTTCGACTGCATCTCCTCCACCTGCACGCACACACACACACACACACACACTGTGATACCCGCCTGGCTAGCTACCAGCCTCAAGTTGAACATCTGCCGTTGAATACCAATAGGTGTGTCCCGGCAGCTGCACTTGAGAGCCAGTTCCTCCACAGGTTTAGCGTGTCTACCAACTGAGCCGTATCGTCACTTAAGATCAGGATTATGCCCATTACGCTAAACATTGACTATAAACTAATACATATTTGAATTACACAATTTTGAAGCGATGATAGCTCAGTGGTCAAGGGACGTGGGTTCGAACCCAAGCACCTACAATAAGCTTGAGGTTTCGTTGAAGGAAAACATCGCGAGGAAACCATAGAATGGTGGTAGGGCTTTTTCTGATGCCCGCCCGGCTAGCTACCACCCTCTAGTTGAATACCAATAGGTGTGTTCCAGCGGCTACACTTGAGAACCAGTTCCTCCAAAGTTTTAGCGTGTCTACCAACTGTGCCGTATCGTCACTTAACATCAGGTGGGATTATAGCCATTACGCTAAAGCTTTACTACAAAAAAATACATATATATCTCTAACTCATACTCTCCGGTCTCTCTTTCTGTCTATTCTAATCAAGTTTCCTTTCAAATTTCGACTAAATTGACTTAATTTCTACTCTCAATGCTATTGTAGCGAATCAGTTACTTAACATAATATCGCACAACTCATAAGCGTTGTGTTGAGGTGGGTGCTACAGTCACTTGACACACACAACTGATTTTTCAAATTTAAAATATCTCTGATCATCATATATTGCACTTGTATAATAAACAACACACGCATATTAACAAATAACACTATTTTTAACACTCATGGTATTTTTAGTACCATTTTTGTTATTTAACTAGTTAAAAAAACTGTTTAAAAGTTCTATCTTGTACGTCCGTGTGTCTGTATGTGTATGGATACTGTATCTTATCACGATAACGACTGAAATACTTTACTAATCGAATCTTTTTTTTTCTCTTACACATCAGTATAATTAGGGAATTATTTTTCAAGGTCTGATTCGATGTGATTTAATCGTTATTAAATAATAAAAAAATAAAAATTATGAGACATGCACTTTTGGGATTATCGCGCCTGCTTCTTACGATAAACTATATACTGACACCTGACCATATACTGCTAAGCGCACGTCGCACTTTCCCATACCTACCTACATAATTCGCTAAATTTCTAGTTATTCTAGTATAATTAATAATTTCATCATGTCTTCCTTTCACTGTATATATTTTTCCTTTTATGTATGTGTAGTGTCTCTTCTGAATATAATCCTCACGTTATTTCAAGACTATCTATCATTTGTATACCCCTTTGCTTACAATACTGCGCTGTCTATGATCAGATTCTTTTAAAAAATAAAGTCAGACAAATATAAAGCTAATTACCTATCCAACTTGAACGATCTTAACCTGCCTTGATGATATATGATAAAAATACAACTTCATAAAAAAAAATACAAGACATTTATTAGGAGAAACATTTAACGTGGTGTATAGTGTAGCTGAAACGTCGGAACATGGTATATTAGTTGGCGTAAAAACTCCAAAAAGACCTTCAACAAAAGACCCATCATCTTGTTGAAGACTGTTACATCTGCCCAAAATTACCAAACCTTACCACTAGAAAACGGCAGTAATAGGAAATAGCAGAAAACAGCAAGAAATACCAAAAATAAATTATCGAGACACTCTCACATACCAGCGTCAAAGCTGGTGGGAGAAGTAAGTATCGTTCACAGCCCAACCTTGAACATAGAGTCCAGTAAAAAGCTAAAATATTCAACCTGTAAAGTTTGACTCACAGGAGTCACAATTTAACACAAAGAACAACAACAGAAAACAATAGAGGTGAAGATAAAAAAAAAATACGCAATAGTCAGTATAGTGTAGTGAGTCGGCAAGAATGTTGGATACCTTGGCGAGCCAGTCCCTGGCATGAGCGGCGGCCGTCTGCAGCGTGTGGTACGAGGGCAGGGCCGCCTCCACCTCCTCACCCTCGGCCAGCAGCGCCTCCACCTCCGCCAGGGTGGTGTACTGCGGCTCCGCGTCACCCCCCACCGCCTCGCCCCCCTTCCACCCGTCCGCCAGCAACGCTCGGGCCCGGCTCTCCCACTCTTCCACTTGGACTGTAAACAGAGTCATCTTTTACCACCAGGAATGGTGCAATAATGTACACAAAGTTAATATAGAGACAACTGCTGAGTTAGCTGGAAGAAAATGCCTTACGGCATTAAGCTGGCCAGTGGAATTTCAATGGAATTTTCATTCATTAATTCATTTAACTGTTCCTGTTTGCTGCACTGGATGAATAACATATTAAGAGAAAATGCCTGTATTTTAATTTTACTTGTCATTCAAAATCATTTCAAAATCATTTGAATTATCATTAATTATTTAAAGATTTCATCGAATAGTCATGGTCTTATGTCGATATGATCGTTAGTTTTAATGTAATTTCACCTTAAACAAACATAATTTTCATCTATATATATATGATATGAATCTCCATTTCCCTTGATCATCACATCACGCGTGAATGGATGGAACAATTTCGCTATTTTTTTTTTTTTTTTGTGATCTTGCTGTACTGTTCTGTATAATTTTTTATTTTTAGATTATTTTCTTTTATTTATTTAAATATCAATTTGCTGTGTGTTGGATGAATAAAACTTTCTTTCTTTCTTTCTTCTTTAATCTTTATTGCTATGTTAATTATTGTTAGGAGAAGGTTCTCATGAAAGAGAAAATTAAAGAATATGAGTCGAACATTAAAAATTTTTATAAAACACTTAACGGCAATATTATTTTAAATAACTGTCAATTGTCATGGAGCATTAAAATAGTAATTATATTATAATTTTGTATATTTTAAAATTAATTATACCATAATGATTTCTTAGGTTTATGCGAATATTATTCATTGAAATAAAACTAATTTAAGCGGATTTTATCGCGGTTGTTTATTAAATTTTGATGCCGACGTTTCGAAGGCTTTTCAGCCTTCGTGGTCCAATTTATTAACTTAATGGTATTAATTATACCAATATTAATTCAATATTCATAGTGAAGACAAGACAACATCTATCGGTTCAGTTAATTATATAGACCTGTGTTCCAAAGGTATCTTACAAATACAATACTACCTGGGTGACGGAGCCTTGTTAAAGCTGTTAATATTTTTTTGTATTTTATTGTGTTTCTTAAATAAAAAAAAATCATATCTAAATACAAATTACATATTGATTAAATATCCAGAGTATGAACTGATTAGTTAAATAAACAATACACGACTGTAATCAATCATTTCATAAGATATATTTAATTCAAATAGTGCATTTTTACGAAAAATACAACTATATAGTTGAACTCGAAACATTCAGATCGTCGGAGGTGTTTCGGAAGTAGGTGAAATTTAAATACTGTTATTATGAGTTAATTACTATAAAACTCGCTACATGAAATATTAAAATGCTAACAGAGTTACTATCAAGTCTCGAAGCACTTCAAGCATTAAATTCGGCAGTAAACGTATTGAAAGTGCAATAAATGCTTAGTAAATGGATCAGTTTATAAAGTATATAAATCGGTTTATGAAGCGATGATAGCTCAGTGGTAGTGTGCACGACTTCGCGTCAAGGGATGTGGGTTCGAACCCAAGCACCTACAATGAGCTTGAGCTTTCGGTGAAGGAAAACATCGTGAGGAAACCATAGCATGGTGGTAGGGCCTTTTCTAATGCCCGCCTGGGTAGCTACCACCCTCAAGTTGTAAACCTGCCGCCAAATACCAATAGGTGTGTTCCGGCAGCAGCACTTGAGAGCCAGTTTCTCCACAGGTTTAGCGTGTCTACCGACTTGGGCCGTATCTTCACTTAAGATCAGGTGAGATTATGGCCATAACGCTAAACCTTAAGAATAAAAAAAAAAAAAAAAAAAAAAAAAAAGAAGTTTACCTTTAAGCTTGTATAGGGCCGCCCGCTCTCGCTCGACCCTGTGATGAGGCAGCAGCCTGTCCGCCCCCTGCAGCAGCCTCTCGATGAGGTCCGGCGTGAGGGAGGCGCACTCCTCGCGGTGGCCCTGCACCTCCTCCACGAACCTGGCCTGCTGCAGCCGAGCCTGCAGCGGCGCCAGCTGCGGCAGCACTATGCACAGCCGGGACCCCAGCTCCACCACCTGGTGATACCACCATTATTGTGCCCTTATTTATTGTACCAACAGTTCCCCTAATTATATAGAAACGCATTTTTTCAGGCAAAGCCTGGCAATAAATTTAAAACTCATTTTGTCAAACTTTGTCTGCATTTAGATCCTATTTTCGTATGATATTATTATTAAAAACCAGCTTGAAGTTCATATTATCTATAGTAGATGTTTTTTAATAGCGTTAAAACTCTAAAACAATTTGACCGATGTGTATTTTACTGACATTTTGATAAACTATAATCAATCCTAATCAACCTTTTTTTCAGTCGTCTGTCTCATTCGCTCACTCACTTTTTATATAATGAGATTGAAAACCAATTTCGAATCGTATAAAATACCAATCTCGTCAAAACAATAACGAACACAATAAAAAAATAATTATCAAATTTGGTGCAGTCAGTTCGGAAATTATGAGCGTAGATTCATTTCGGCGATTCATTTTTATATACGTAGATATATATAGATATAACCATTATCACCAAATAGTTTTTTTGACGCTGCCCAAATGCAACAATTTACAAAGAACTTTATTTATTACAAACTTTAAATTTGACCACCTACAGAAATGCTTTCGTTTTGTATTTATAGCTTATAGGTTCGGCGTTATGCCCAAAATTTTGCCTATTGTTAAATGGCGATTTGACCAAGATGGTGGACACGCTAAGCCTAGTGGAAGGACTGACTCTCAAGTGCAACTGCCGGAACACACCTAATGGTATTTGGCGGCAGAATTTGAACTTGATGGTGGTAGCTAACCAGGCGGACATTAGAAAAAGCATTACCGCCATGCTATAGTGGTGTTTATTATATTATACAATCTTTAGCAACTTTTTTTAGGTAGGCGTGATTTAGTTGGCGTTAAAAATAGCTTTACAACTGTAGCTAGACATTAAACTAAAATAATGAGTTTTTTTTTTTATTATGTAACTTATGGAACTATTACACTTTTTCATTTTTTTTTTCACTCATCACTATGTTTCCTTCACTGGAAACTCAAAGCACATTATAGATGGATTCGACCTCACGTCCATCATAACACGGCGTCCGTACACACTTCCTACTGAGTTATCATCGCTTAAAAAATGTATTATGTTTATTGTATAAATTTAACTGAATGACAGTTTTATTATATTTAGAAATGTATAAGCGAGTATATAAAATAAAATAACACATACCTCTTCAAGTTCTCTGACATAGGACGGTTCAATTTTATCTAAATCATTGTTGAGCAACTCCGCTGCTTTGGTTTCGAAGTCAGCCGTCTGTCGCAACACTTCTTTCACCGCAGAACCTGAATGGAAGAGTCACATTATTTAATAAAATATGAAAATTCAATAAATTAACAGGGTCAAAAATTGTTAAATAATAAAAAAAAATACAATAAGCATTATCTCCCACTTCTGATAAAGATTTCAGTGCTAGTTAAACTGTTGTTCGTTTGTTTATATACTTATAAAAAGATATTAAACTATTCAGAATAAGCAGTATATCCATATGATATTAATAATAAAATGAAATAAAACGTTTTTATATTATTTTATGTTTTGTTTTGTTTATGTGTTTTGATTTGAAAGTTTGATATATTCTGGTTTTTTATCAGTCACAATTTAAGCTATTGTCAAGTATATAACTGATTGAGAAGTAAATAATAAATAGTTTTTTTTTAATCAAAAAAAATAATAATTAATATTTCACATTTTCATGCATTGTCACTCACTTCTGAGACATGGTCCAAATATCAAGTATTTAGACTACCGGGAACTCAGTTTAAAAAAATCAAGTACAAAATTCCAACCACACAAATGTAAAAGAATGCGATCTAATAAAAACATGGAAAAAATATTGGTTAGACTTTTGAAATCTGACACATGGCTTTATAAAAAAAAGTGCACTTTAATGTATTTTTTTTTTTATTATTAATAACAAAAATCTTGCACATGTTGAATTTACGATCTCAGGTTTTGTTACAATAAGCATGTGTACAAAAAAAGCATTTCTCAAGCGTCTTCTTTTCTATTCTCTTCTAAAAATGTATATAATAAAATACCTTCAGGTAAGACGCAAGCGAGACCGTCGATCTCGGCCGCGAACAGCGTCAGCTCGTGTATCGTGAGCCGGTACTTGGGGTCGTGGTGCCGGGTTCGGGTCCGCATCTTGTTCAGATCCAGCTGCTGTATCACCGACGCGCATTTCTCCGCGTCCTCGATGGCAGTCTCCAGAGCTCGTACGAGCTCAGTCTTATGCATCTACATTGTTATAACATACATTTTTTTTTTTTTTGTAATTTATTCGATATATTTTAATGTAAAAAGAGAAAGAAAGTCTGGGTATTTCTCGACATCTTTGATAGCTAGACTATCACTCCCTTAACCATTACTGAACAATTCAATCACATAACCTTGCCTTGCATTCGCATTGGATAATTTCCACAACTTCTATGGGTGGTTCAAGATCGGCAACGCGCTAGTGATTTTATTTACAATCATGTATATTACATTGACCTTTCATTGTCAAAGAAACTATTTTTTTGTATAAACAAATAAGAAAAACAGTAGTTCTTTGTCTGCCTTGATATTTACACTAACCAATGTACTTCCATGGCACACAATTTATTTTAAGAAAGAAAGAGAAAAAGAGAAAGAAATTTGTTATTCCAATATATACACAGCACATATTATATTTTATATATAAAGTTCTCATGTCACAATGTTAATTGCCACACTCCTTTGAAACGGCTTGACCGATTTTTATGAAATTTTATATGTTTATTCAGTAGGTCTGAGAATTGGTCGTTATCTATTTTTGGTACCTCCAAGTGTTAAAGGTGGTCCAATCCTGACATTTTCTTTTTTTGACAAATAATTATTTTTTTATGATGTGGCATTAAACAATACAAACAATCCTAAGTTTTTACTTTCCTACCCGCATTGTTATTTTTTAATACAATCAGCACATAACGGAAATAATTTATAAGACAGAACAACGTTTATCGGGTCATTTAATATTAGTATATACATATTAAATTTTAACTTTATTTTTGCATTGTAGGGCTTTTTCTAACGCCCACCTGGTTAGCTACCACCCTCAAGTTGTAAACCTGCCGCCAAATACCAATAGGTGTGTTCCGGCAGCTGCACTTGAGAGCCAGTTCCTCCACAGGTTTAGCGTGTCTACCAACTTGGGCCGTATCGTCACTTACGTTCAGGTGAGATTATGACCATATCGCTAAGCCTTAACTAACAAACCATAATTTTAACAGCACGCGCAGTGCTTTAATTGCGTCTCTTACGTGATTATTGTCCTTTTGGTGATGAAAAGTGTATACCTGACTTCGGCTGTATACTCAAGCTTACATCTTGAGAAATGTAATCTCACGTGGGATTGAAAGGTGATCAGTAAATGTACCTTCAAGTCGTGTGCCTTCTTCAGATGCGCCCTGAGTCCGTCCAGGTCGCAGGTTTTGGGCGTGTCCGGGTCGAGGGCGTTCTGCACGGCCTCCGCCCACTCGCGGAACTGCTCCGATTTCCTCTTCAGCTTCTCCAGCATGGCCGGCAGCTCGTCCAGGGTGTATCGATACCTACGCATATAATATACTTAATAGACGCTATAGGGGTGGATAAGAGTGAATGAACACTTATATAAATAAATCTGTTTTTTGTCGAGCTACTAAACAAAATCCACAACATTGACAATTATTTACGCTCTCATATATTTAAAGGTGATTCATCAAAGTCATAAGTTCTGGCATTCAATTATCGAAGTTTTAGAACATAGAAAGGATTCTCTCCCATCACCAGTTTTATATCATTGTCACCAGCTGCAGCTAATGGTTACAGTGGAGACTGACGGTGAACAATAAGATGTAAAGCGAACTCAAGGCCCGACCACCTATGGCCATACATTTTATTATACATTATTGAAGGAGTGACTGACTTGTAGAGAATGTCATGCATTGCAAAGATAGGCTGTATCAGCCACCCGAGGGAGCATCAACGAAGCACTTAAAAGTCAAATCACAGTTGCTGTGGCGAATACTAAACTATTATCTTTATCACCACAATACATTTACAGCATTAAGGTTTAGTAAGAAAAAATACAAAACGATTATTTACTTTATAAATGTCTGTTATATTAGAATAGATAAACTAGTCAAAGCGTTTGATGATAAGCATTGTTTAATTTAAAGTTTCCCAATATATCTACGAATGATAAACTACCACTGTAATTAACTTTTTGAAGCAATGATAGCTCAGTGGAAGCGTGTACGGACTCCGCGTCAAGGGACATGAGTTCGAATCCACCTACAATGAGCTTGAGCTTTTGCTGAATGAAAACATTGTGAGAAAACCACAGCATGGTGGTAGGGCTTTTTCTGATGCCAGCCTGGATAACTACCACCCTCAAAATGAAAATCTGCCTCCAAATTTTAATAGGTGTGTTCCGGCAGTAGCACTTAAAAGCCAGTCCCTTCACAGGTTTAGCGTGTCTACCAACAAAACTTTGTACATTAACATGATGTGATATGATAAATTGTTGAGACACTTTAACATACTCGCGTTAAAACTGGAAGGAGAAGAAATTATGGTGTACAGCCGATTAAAAAGACTTAGTTTCCACAACTTTGAACGTAGAGTTTAGCAAATAGCAAAAACTGTCAACCTGTGAAGATTGACTCATAGGAGCCACAGAGGGTAAAAAAAAGAATTGAATTAATTTTAACAAATATAACAGCATCAGAATGATTCATTATACAATATATAAGAGGTACCGATTGCTAGGTCGCAGGAAAAACAAATAAAAATATATTTTGACGAAATGCTCAATACTAAACATTCTAAGGAATATGCGTGGTTAATTAAATTTTCTTATAAACAAGGCCATCAAAAATGACATCAAAATATGTCAAAGAATTAATATATTGTCCAAATTTATGAGTGACTAGTTGTGTGTGCGCGACTCCGTTCGCATGGTACTAAAATTTTATTTAATCATCTTCATAAAAAAATTGTTACATAACCTACGTTACTCAGGGCTCATGTAACACTCAAATAGTAAAAAAAATGAAATCGATCCAATAGTTCTCGAGTTTATTAGTTATAAACAAAAATAGATATATTTCCTGTTTAAAAGATGTGTATAGATGCAGTGTAGGGTTTACCTGAGGGTGTTTACCTAAGGCCCGACCACCTATTGCCATACATTTTATTACACATTATTGAAGGGGTGCCTGACTTGCAGAGAAAATGGCCGCACATGCAGCGCAAAAATAGACTGTATTAGCTGTATTATTAGTTACAGACAAAAATAGAAATAACGATTTCTTAGGTTTACGCGAATATTATTCATTGAAATAAAACTAATTTAAACGGATTTTATCGCGGTTATTTATTAAACTGAAAGTAGACACAGTAACATAAACTTTTCTGGGCAACCTACACCTCAGTCCGCCGCGTGACCGCGAAAGCTGAAAAAGCTTTCGAAACGTCGGGATCAAAATTTAATAAATAACCGCGATAAAATCCGTTTAAATTAGTTTAGAAGCGATGATAGCTCAGTGGTAGTGTGCACGACTTCGCGTCAAGGGACGTGGGTTCGAACCCAAGCACCTACAATGAGCTTGAGCTTTCAGTGAAGGAAAACATCGTGAGGAAACCAATAGCATGGTGGTAGGGCTTTTTCTAATGCCCGCCTGGCTAGCTACCACCCTCTAGTTGTGAACCTGCCGCCAAATACCAATAGGT
>JAZHAC010000012.1:0-2500 GCA_039707435.1 Actias luna
AAAATGACCGAAAAGGGTCTGACGGCACGTAATGTGGAGGAGGTGTCTGACATTGGGAGCTTTGAGACGTTGGTGTCCGATTACATAGCCTGCGTTAGGGACACCTGTGATCAAGTTGTCCCTAAGGCAGGTGGTGCAAAAGGAGTGACTCGCCCGCCCTGGTGGTCGGCGGACTTGGATCGCCTTAAACGGGAGGTAGCGCGGCGGAAACGTAGGATCCGCTGCGCGGCCCCCAGCCGGAGGCAGTACGTCGTTGACGACTATCTCGCTGCTCTCGAGGAATACAAGAGTGAGGCAGCAGGAGCCCAGACGAGGAGTTGGAAGGAGTTTTGCTCGACACAGGAGCGTGAGAGCCTCTGGGACGGCATCTACAGGATCCTTCGACGTACCGAGCGTAGGCGTGAGGAGGTGCTGCTCAAGGACCCCAATGGGGGAATCCTCGACCCGAAAGGGTCTGTGGAGCGGCTCTCCTCCGTGCTCTTTCCGGAGGATTCGGTGGATGACGAAACAGAGGTTCATAAAGCCGTGAGGGACGGTGTCCTGCTTGCCGATATTCGGGGATTATCCGCGGACGATCCGCCGTTCACTCGAGATGAAGTGATGCGGGTGTGTAAAGAGATTCACCCGCAAAAGGCTCCTGGGAATGACGGATTAACCGGGGACATATGCACACACGCGATTTTAGGGGGGGGAGAGGATGTGTTCCGGGCCATTGCCAATAAGAGCCTGGAACTTTCCCACTTCCCCCGCCCTTGGAAAATCGCGTACATGTGCATACTCCGGAAACCCGGCAGGGAGGACTACTGTGACCCTAAGTCATACCGCCCGATCGGCCTACTCCCTGTGCTGGGCAAGCTCTTGGAAAAGCTCCTTGTCCGTAGATTACGTTGGCACCTGCTACCTAAGCTCAGCGTGCGGCAATATGGGTTCATGCCCCAACGCGGAACGGAGGACTCCCTGTATGATTTAGTGACGTATATCAGGACCCGTGTGGTGGCCAAAGAGGTCGTTACCCTGGTGTCGCTGGACATAGAGGGAGCCTTTGATAATGCGTGGTGGCCGGGCTTGAAGTCCCAACTGGTGGCCAAACAGTGCCCTAGGAATTTGTACGGTATGGTCTCTTCTTACTTGTCGGACCGGAGTTTCGAGCTCACATATGCTGGTGTTAAGGTGAGTCGGGGTAGTTCGAAGGGATGTGTCCAGGGATCTATTGCTGGACCATCCTTTTGGAACGTAATCCTCGACTCGCTTTTGGTGGAGCTCGAGTCCGAGGGAGTGTACTGTCAAGCATTTGCGGACGATGTCGTCTTGGTCTTCTCCGGGAAAGAGGTTGGACCAATGCAGGACTTTGCGAACCGAACTCTGCAGACCGTGATGGACTGGGGCGTCAAATTTAAGCTTCGCTTCGCGCCACAAAAAACAAAGGCCATGGTGCTCACTAGGAAGCTTAAATTTGATGAACCAGTCATTGTCATGGGCGGAGTTCGAGTTGCGCTAGAAACTCAGATTCGCCTGCTTGGTCTGATTCTCGATAGCAAGCTCACTTTCGAGGCACATGTCACTGCAGCCTGTAGGAAGGCAGCCGACATCTATAAGCAGTTGGCATGTGCAGCGAGAGTGAGCTGGGGCTTAAACTCGGAGATCATCAAGACGATATACGTCGCAGTCATCGAGCCTATCGTGCTGTACGCCGCAAATGTCTGGGGTCCCTCTGCGATTAAGCTTTCAATCCGTAAGAAGTTGGATGCGATCCAGAGGGGCTTTTCCCGGAAGATTTGTAGGGCGTACCGCACGGTATCCTTGACGGCTGCAATAGTGCTTGCAGACTTGCTCCCGTTGGACCTCCGGGCGCGAGAGGTGGAGAGACTATACCGAGCAAAAAGGGGTGAGAATCTGGACGAGGTCATGGCCGACCGCGAGTTAGAGCGGCCCGTCCCATTTTGCCAGTTCCCTCACCCGGCGCAGTGTGAGGGAGAAACGTACGAGAGCCTAGAGAACCCTCCTAGTCAGGGCGGCTCCGACATATACACCGACGGATCAAAGATCGACGGTGGTGTGGGAGCGGCCCTGACCTGGTGGAAGGAGGGAAAAGAGTTCAGGTTCTCGACGTTTCGCCTAGAGGCCTTCTGCACGGTTTTCCAGGCGGAGCTGTATGCGCTGTATAGGGCGATACAGGCGGTAAAGCGATCTAGAGATGGGGATGTCGGCATCTTCAGTGACTCAAAGTCGTCACTGGAGATGCTGGCAAACCCGACTCCGCCGCACCGTCTCGCTCTTGGAGCGCAGCAGCTTCTTCGGGAGATCCGAGCAGAGGGACGCTCTGTCCGCCTGCACTGGGTGAGGGCCCACGTCGGTACCGTAGGCAATGAACGTGCCGACGAACTGGCAAAAAGGGCTGCTCATAAGAAAACCGCGGCGGACTACGACCGGTATCCGATATCGTATGTGAAAAAGGTCATACGCGGGGAAACAGTTAGGCTATGGCAGGAACAGTTAGGCT